>JAVSCE010018674.1:600000-1076040 GCA_032199065.1 Smutsia gigantea | reverse complement strand
CAAATTCAGCCCTGACACCCCCTTTGTCTTGGGTCAGGTTCCCAGAAGCAGACTCTGGGAGAGAAGTTGTGTGTAAGACATTTATCAAGGAAGTGCTTCCAGGAGACACCAGCAAAGGATGGGGAAGAAGAAACGCAGAGGAAGGTGAGAGGCCAGGCTTGGATGTGATCCTGTGGGACCTCAGGAGGGCCACTCGCTCTCCAGGCAAGGGAGCTGGGCATCCCTTGGTTGGTCTCAGCAGGATGTAACGTGACGAATAGCAGTGTTGATTTCTCAGCACTGTGCAGAGTGCTGGGCACACAGTTTCTCACTTAATTCTCCTGCAACTCCACAGGATAGGGCAGGGTAGGGATTTTATCCAAAATTTCACAAAGGTTTGTCCTTAATCACATCACGGTTGGATAACCTGTCCTGTTGCAGAGCCTGTGCTACAACACCATGTCACACTTCCTCCCCCTATGAGATGTCAAGGACACAGCTCAGTGCCTGGCACAGAGCAAGCTTGCAAAGAAAGATAGCTTAACCAACGACCCCTTCCAGCCTTACTCTGCAGATGAGCTAGCTGAAACTCCGAGGTGAGCTGCCCCGACCTACGGGTGCTGGGGATCTCTGGTGGGGAACATGAATTCAAGGACTCTCTCCATCTTTGCAGGGAAACTTCTAAGCAGGTTAACAGTCTGGAAGACCTCAGATTTTAGGGATCGGGATGATGGAGGCAGGATGGCTCCTGCTTGCGAGAAGCGTCACAAAGAGGGAGACACAGAACCCAAGAGGCTGGACTTTTTGGGGAAGTCTCACCAGGAAAACGTCCAGCTGGTGGGTGGGAGCTGGCCAATTTATGGCCTGTGCTGCCCTCTGCTGGTCACTAGTGGTGCTGCCCACAGCTTGCAGCTTCCAGGGCTGGCTCTGTGGGCCTCCGGTCAGGGCACCAGAAGGACTTGCCTGAGACCTGACTCTGGCAAGTTCCACCCCAGCTCAGATAGGCCGGCAGCAGTGTCTGCGGCTGGGAGCTGGGTGCTGCCCTCTTCCGTCCTGTTCCTGGAGGAGGTATGGCAGTCATTTTATCTTCTTTGTCAAACCAGATCCCTGGTGAAGCTTCTCTTGTCCAAAGGGACTGGCAAAGAGCGCAGCTTCCTACCTGAGCCAAAGTTCCTGGGCCCTGCTCATCCTGGTTTCCTGGGGAGAGGCTTGATAGCACTCTACCCAGGATGCCCCCTGATTTACTCCAGCCCCTGGGGCAACATTAACAGTAGCTGATAGTAACTGAACACTGATGATATTCCAGGTACTTTTCTAAATACAATTTTATATCTTTTTAAATATGTAAATTATAAACATACAAATTAGATCTGTGATTGTATATATTATTAATATAAATAATATAAATTATATATTTACATAATTATATGTAAAATTATATATTTCATTAACATTTTAATATAATATGAATGATACACATAATATATATATTTATATATATATTTAGCTTTCATAAAAAACTTATGAGGAAGGTACTAATGTTATCCCCATGTTGTAGAAGATAAAAACTGAAACTGAAAGAAAATTCCATTATCAATTCAAGGTTCCCCATTCAGTAAGCAGTACAGCAGGCTGTGAACCCAGGATCTGGACTGAGCATTTGGTTCTTCAGTCCTTGCTCTTAACCACAGTCGTACCCTCCCTGCCCAAGGTAGACATGAGCCAGAGAACCCCCTCCGTGGCCAGGCCAAAGCAATGAAGCCAAAACAAGGCATCCAGACCAGGCCCTGAGCCTGGGGCGAGAGGGGGCACCTTGGATGGATGCAGATGAGGGAGTGAGGGTGCTCTCTATAGCCTCATGGGTGTGGCGTAAGGGCCCAGCATTGCCCTTGATGAATTGGGAGACATGGGGCAGATTGGCACCCTGCTCTGCACCTAAATTTCTTCATCTGTAAAATAATAATAACATTTCTGTCTCTGAGGTTTTGCCCAGTGTTAAATGGAATAATGTGAAGCGTTTAGCATCATACACGATGCACAGTAAGCCCTCAACAGAGATGGATTTCCGTATTTCCTTTGAAATCGGTCTTAGGCTACCAAGCTGTCTGGAGGAGGCAGAGGCGGACACGCTGGTGGAGGGCTGACGATCCACCTGCTCACAGTCATTGAGCCTCTGCTGTGTCGACCCAACAGCTCTTCATGGCCATCATCTCTGAGTTCATGAACTGCGGGCCTCCCTATTGCTCCATCTCCGTGGTTCATCCATGACACTTTTAAAAGCGCTGCACCCACATCCTACTGATTTCACTGCACTGGCACAGAGCCAGATTGTGGCTCTCCTGTGGCTCTCCAAGTGGTTCACATTGTGCATCTGGGATTGACAGCCACTGAGAATATTTCCCTCTTATCTGCTCTTCTCTCATTTAAAGCTTACTTATCATTCACATCTCAGCTCAGATGTCACCTCTTTAAAAGAAACATACTCTGACACCTAGACGAGGTCCATTTTCTTCATTTTATGCCATCATAAATCCCTATTCCTTTCCTTCAGAGAATATAGTTCTCATTTCTATTTATTTATGTGGCCATTTCAATAATGTCTGTCTCGTGCACTAGACAGTTTTCCCATCTGTGAAGTGGGGAGATTAATTCTGACCACACAGCGTGTTTGTTAGAATGTAATAACGAAAGGTGAAGAGCTTGGTGGTCTTCTCAGTGGTCTCTGTGAATAGTGACTCATTGCCTGTTATCCCAGAAGTCCTTTGGTATGATGCACTGTCACTTTCTAATTTCCTAAAATGAACATTTGCCAGCTTCAAAGCCAGGGCCTGGCTTTGGTGTTTCTAGATTTAGGCCATAAGGTGCTCTTTGTGTCATTTGAACTTTCTGATGATATGGCCTCCTATAATAGCCCCCTCAATTGTGAAATTCTAAAGTAACTGAGCTCTCAAGTGCCACTCTAAGCTAGTATTCTTATTTTGGGTGTCCAACTGACCGTCTTTCCAATAATTAGATAATTCACTCAACAAATATTTATCTAAGGCCCAGTTAGATGCCAGGCACCATTCCAAGTATTATACATATTATCTCATTTAAGCAGTGTTGTTGTTTAGATAAAGCCAGTCCTCCTATTTCTAGTTAAAACTTAAATATCTGCAAGGTGAGAAGTTTATATAAGTGAATGTAGGGAGGGTTTTGAGAGGGAACAGGAGTAGTAGGGGTGGTCCTTAAGCTGCTGGAAGCTCAGGCCTTATGGAAAAACCCTGCTGTATAGCTCCATCTAATTGTTTCTACACATAATTGCCAGACTGTCCCACTTGAAATTATTTATTTATTTATTTATTTATTTATTTATTTATTTTTTGTTCTACCTTTTATTTTATTTTTTATTGGAATATAGTTGATATACAATATTATATTGGTTTATGATGTACAATATAGTGATTTGGTAATTACACACATTACTAAATGATTTCATTTAGTAGGATTAGCTAGCCCTGTTAGTATACCAAGATATACAACAGTATAGGTTATATTCTCTATGTTGTAGTTCTATTCCTATGACTAATTTATTTTACAATTTGAAGTTTCTACCTCTTTATCGCCTTCACCTATTTCACCTATCCCCCCACCCTCCTCCCTATGGTAACCAACAGTCTGTTGTCAGTATTTATGGATCTATTTCTCTTTTTGTTGTGGTTGCTTGTTTGTTCGTTTTTGTTTTTTTAGATTCCCCATATAAGTGAAATAATATGGTATTTGTCTTTCTCTATCTGAATTATTTAGCTCAGCATGATACCCTCTAGGTCCACCCTCATTGTTGCAAATGGCAAGATTTCCTTCTTTTTTATGGCTGAGTAATATTCCATCGTGTGAATGCACATCTTTATCCATTCATCTATCAATGAGCAGTTGGGCTGCTTCTTATCTTGACTATTGTAAATAATGCTGCCATGAACATAGGGGCATATATCTTTTCAAATTAATGATTTTTGTTCTCTTTGGGTAAATTCCCAGAAGTGGAATTGCTGGGTCTTTTCATGGTCTGGTATTTCTATTTTTAGTTTTTTGAGGAATTTCCATATTGTTTTCCACTGTGGCTTGACCAATGTACAACCACACTGAGAGTGCAGAAGGGCTCCCTTTCTCCACATCCTTGCTGCCACTTATTATTTCTTGTCTTTTGGGTAGTAGCTATTCTGACTGGTGTGAAGTGATACCTCACTGTGGTTTTGAGTTCACCCCACCTTTAAAGAGAAACCAGCAGCCTGAATTTTTATAAGAAAATCCCAGCTTTTAAAAAAATAGCTGCATTTGGGGGAAAAAAAAGACAAAACACTGTTGTGGCTGGCCAAAACTCAACTATGAGATAGAATCTGCCCTTGAGCCTTTGAGAAAAGAGGGTGGGATGTTCTGGAGAGCAGGCAGGGGCAGGAGAAAGTTTGGGAAAAAAGAGAAAAAAGAGGCTGATCTTTTCATGTCCAGAAAGATGCAGACCCCATGGGCCCTGCAGGGCAGGTGGCAGAGCCTAGGTGGGTGTGATGGCTAGTTTCATGTGTCGGCTTGACTGGGGCTCAGGGCTGCCTGGATCGCTGGTACAACATCATTGCAGGGTGTGTCTGGGAGGGTGTTCCTGAAGAGCCTGCACTCAGCAGCCACCGATGTGAGTGGGGAACATCCAAGCCCTTGAGGGCCTGGATAGAACAAAAAGGCAGAGGGTGAATTTCCTCTCTCTGGCTGAGCTGGGACATCCATCTCCTCCTGTCCTCAGACATAGGTGCTCCTGGCTCGCAGGCTGCCACACTTGGACTGGGACTAACCCCTTTAGCCCCTGAATCTTGGGCCTTCAGACAGATTGAATTACAACGCTGGTTTTCCTGGTTTACCAGATGGCAGACTGTGGATCTTCCCAGCCTCCATCGTCATGTAAGCCAGTTCCTATAATGAATGTCAATCTGTGTGTGTGTGTGTGTGTGTGTGTGTGTGTGTATAACCTACTGATTCTTTTCTCTGTGGAACCCTGACTGATCCAATGGGAGTGTCTGGCTTCTGTGTGCCAGGTCTGTGGAGCCTAGTTTCAGCAGAAACTCAAGGCTCCACTGATCCCAAATAGCAGAGCCTGGACTTCCAGGGCTCCTGGGGACTTGGACATCAGCAGTGAACAGGAGGTCTACAGATAAGAGCCCTTTCCCTGTTTTTTTTTTTCAGCACCACCTGAAATCTCCCAGATTCTCATTGCAATGCTGAAGAAGGGGAGTGCAAACAATGAGAGAGATGATTCCCACCCACCCAGGATACTTAGTTTCAAGAACAAACAACAAACGAATGCATGGACAACAAACAAATGTATGGACATTTCTTCCACCGCTCAACGGGGAGAACGACTTGGGCCTGCTCCTCTGTGGCCCACAAGCAGTTGTCGAGCAGCTGAAGGAGAAGCTTGTGCAGGGACAGGCAGAGGCTCAGCTTGATGTGATGAGCAGCCGGGCCGGGTGGTTTCTGTCGAGCTTGTAAACTTTAATGCTCGCTTGGATTCACAACCCAATTGCCTGTAAAATGAGGCCACTTTCAGCAGGTCCCTTAATTGGAATCTGTTTCTCTAGCTCGGAGGCAAGAGGCTGAACCTGCTTTGCCAGCATCTGTTGCTGGAGTGAGACGGGGATTCTGCCCTGCAGGTGGGGAGGGACTTGGAGGGGTAGGACCTTTTGCCTTCCCTCGCCGGGTGGGACAGGATCCTGCCTGGGTGTTCTCAGCTGTGGGAGGAAGATGGCCAGAGAGTGCATTCTGGGATCTGGCAGGGAGGTTGGCGCCTGCCTTTTGGGACTGGTAAATATGTCAGAGAAAAGAAGAGCTGAGATCCTATAATGACACATTCGCAGTGGTGGCAACAATAATAATTGCAGCTACTATTTCTGGGTGACTGCTTACAAACCTGGAAACTGCAATTATCTCACATAATCCCCACAATTCTTTTCCAGCTCCACCCTTTTCTGGCTCCTGACTGGGGGCCAGGGCTCCCAAGATGAGCCTTTGGTTACTGAGTATTTGCTTTAGGTACAGGGTTACAAAGGCTCTTTCCCTTAAGGGACTTTCCATTCCTTGGGTAGAGATGAGTATTTAGGAAAGTCACCAAGCTCTGAATAATGGCAAGGGCTACATTAGCCATACAGGTATGATAGGAGCTGAGGAAGTAACATGTGTTCTCCTTCAGGTGGAATAGTTACCAGGGGAGGGGGACAAATGAATGGGGCTTTGAAGGGCATGTAGGAGTTTGCTAATTGGAGAAGGTGGAAGGGAATGTTGGGAAAATAGAACTGGAACGAAAGCACAGAAGTGTGAATCCCAAGCACTTCAGGGTGCTATTACCTAGGATATAAGAATACATGTCTTGGAGAGAGAAGAATAAGGATGAGAGACCAGGCTAGAGGCAAACTGTGATAAGCCTCTGATGCCATGCCATGAAATTGGATTTTATCCTCTACAAACTCACTGAAGGGTTTTAGTGAGGAGAGTGACATATTTAGTCCAGCTCTGTTTTAAAATGTTCTGTCTGGTGGTAGATGAGAATTTGGGCTGCAGAAAGAAAATGCATGTGCCAGGACCAGAGCCAGGAGGGCAAGTTACCAGGCAATCACCATGGGCTCAGTGGAAGGCACTTCCCAACACTCAGCGCCATCATGTGATGGGAAAGGGTGCTGTCCCGAAGTAACAGGTTTCCCATCAGTGGGGGAACTGAAGCAGAGGGGAGGCCTCCTTCATTTTCTTCATAACCAGAGACTCCATACCCGAATGGATGTGAGATCTGGGGTGCCACATGGCTGGCATGCAGTAGCGAAGGGCCTCCCTATGCTCACACACTGCATCCCTGCTTTGTCACTGAAGGGTGTGTGCCCTGCCTCGGACCACCCTGCAGTAGGGTGCTTCGACAGCATCCCCTACCCCCTTGATGGCAGAGTCCTGTTCTCACGACAGAGGCAGCAAACCCCAGATACTAACTTTCCCTCACTCCAGAGTTGGCAGAGCCATAGACTCAAAGTCTGACTGAGGGGGCATGAAAAGAGGAAATCTTTTCCTCACTGTGTAGACCTGGGAAGTTGAAGGAGATACACACCTTTCTTCCTACCTGACTTTGGTGGCAGGGCTATGGGAGACGGCCATGCCTGCAGCAGGCTCAGCCCTCCTGGCACTATGGACAGGACAGCAGAGAGAGTCACAGAGGCCACCCTAGAGGCTTGACACGATGGAGCTGCTGAACTAGTGGCCTTGATGTTGCCTATACCCAGGACTGTTGTTCCATTAGACAATAAGTATGAGGGCTTCAGCCACTTTTAAGTCAGACGTTATGTTCCTTGCTGCTAAATTCAGTCAGTCAGGAATAGTGTTTTCATGAAAAAAAAAAAACAATATAAAATTAAACAGAGGCCCCAGCTTGGAAAGCACTGGTGAAAACTGCAAACTTTGACTTAGGTGGTCATGGGGAGACTGCCGAGTACATGGCATCCTACATTCTGCGCTTTGGGAGAGCCCCTTAACCATTTCTGCCCTTTCTCTCGAGTTCAGGCGGTGCCACGTCATCCTTCCCAACTTCTTTCCGTTTCTAGATGTGCTCTTTGTTCTTTGTCCTTATGTGGAGCAATTTAGACGTCTTTCAATTTAGACGTCTCCACAGAGGAAAGAGTGGTTCTCCCTAGGACACACCCACATGAGAAGGTGGACAATGGAGGAAGCTGGTGGGGAAGGAACATTTGAGCATGGCTTTGAAGCACGAATAAAAGTTCACCAAGTGGAAGAGGGAGGAAGGCATTTTGGAAAGGGGGAACAGCACATTTAGAAAATGGAATGAAACTATTTCCTTCCTATCACGTGCTGAAAATACTCAATTTGCACTCAACCCATAGGCCTCATCTGGGAGACTATGGGCAGTCTGCTGACTCTGGGGTTGAGGATTGGACCCAGATGATTCAAGGAGGTCGGGCAGAAGAGCTGTCTCCAGGTCTCATGGCCCCAGCAGCCTGGCAACATGCTTCCTTTGGGGAGGAAGGTGAGAGGGGCAGCTGCTTCTCAGAAGGAAGATGAGAGAGTGATAGCTCCTCGGGCACCGCCTGAGAATAGTCCTGGTGCTGACAGCAGGCTGAGGAACAGCTCACACCCCTGTCTGCATCCCTGCTGCTGGGCACTCAGGGGCTTGGGTGCCAAGGTCCTGGCAGGGGAGGGGCTCCTTCCAGACCTCACACACTAGGCTGTGCTGGTGGGCGTCAGGTCTTAACCACCTACTGGCTGGTGAGCCTGGGAAGTCTCCTCACTTTCTCCACGAGAATGGGGCAGTGAAGGCTTGCCAGCACCAGCAAGCTGCCTCGTGTACGATTTCCTCTGTTGACTCCACCTTGCAGAGATGGGGACACTGTTATCCCCCCTTCCTATGAATACAGGGAACCCCAAAGGGTCTCCTAGGTTTTCTTCACCAGCCCTCTGCTTTACTCCATGACTGCGGTGAACAGGTGAGAGATGAAGGCTGGGACACCGACAGGGAACCAGGGCCTGGAGGTAGCGACTGTTCTGCAGATTCAAATGCTCACGTTCCAGGGGCCAGGTTGGGGTCGAGTCCAGTCTGGACGCAGGGGAAATAGATGTGGCAAGTTAATTCATTTACCCAATTAATAGTTATTGTCGGGGCACCCGCTCTGGTCCAGCCACTCTTCCAGGGCTGGGGAAACAGTGGTGAATAGCCCAGGCATTTCTCATGGAGCTCACATTCTAGTGAAGCAGAAAATAAGAAGCAAGTCAAGAAACTGAGGAAGGGGTACAAAGTAGGTGAAACAGTGCTTTGGCATGGAGAGTGTTTAGGGCAGAGGAGCCTTCAGTGGAGGGTGCAGTGAGGGGGTGACTTTGAGTTGAGGTCTGAATAATAGGTTGGAGTCAGCCAGGAAGGCCTGGGGGAGGAAGAGTCCAGCATGTGCAAAGGTCCTAAAGCAGGTATATGCTTACTGTGTCTGAGGAGGCAGCCAGGAAGTGTGGACAAAGGAGGGCAATAGGGGAGAACAAGCGAATGTTGGCAGATGTCATTTCACTCAGGGTCTTGGGGGCCATTGGGGTGGGGGTAGCTGGGCTTTATACTAAGAGTGGTGGGAAGCCATTGGAGGCTAAAGAGGAGAATGGCAGATCTGATTTACACTTTTAAAGGCTGACTGAGGCTATTGGGTGGATAATGGATTGAGGTGGTCAAGAACGAAGACAGGGAGGCCAGAGGCTGGTGTGGCAAACAGGTGAGAGGTGGCAGGGACTTGGACTAGGGTGCTAGCCCAGAAAATGGAGTTCAGGCCAGAATCTCTCCTGTCCTACCCCAGCCTACAGGATGATTCCCTCGTGCTCCAAATCCTGCTCTGGTCTTTGCCAGTCTCACCATTGAAGGCTGAGGTGTATGGAACTGGGGGAGATTATGTGTCCTTGTTCTCAGACAGCCTTGCGTGGTGTGCCATTGCTCAGACAGACCTGGGCTCACATACAGGCCTTGTGACTTTCTGTGGGCCCTTGGGCAGGTTCCTTTGTGTCCATAGGCCTCTAGCCACATCTATAATACGGGGCAATAGTGCCTTCTTGGGGTGAGGATGAAACGTGGAAGTGCTAGCCCGATGCTACACAGGCAGTGCAGGCCCTGTACGCATGTCCGGTTCATGCTGCCTTTGGCTCTGCATCCCTCACTCACGCTCCGCTGTCGCATGCGGTGGGGAAGGGGGTGCCCAGACGGCCCGTCTGAGAGTCCCCTTGCAATAAAACTGTCAGCAGCAGAAGAAAAGGAGCCGAGTACTGCTCTGAAGTCACAATGAATGATTTATGCCCAGCGTAATGGTTACATAAGCAGCTGTTACATTTTAAAAGCATCATGCAAACAATATGAAACATTTATTTAAGTGGTTCTACCCTATGGGGAATTTGATTTAATCAGCTTTTATTTCTGTTCTCATTAGAATGAAGTCTGGCAACTCTAGTAGACAGTCCTACCTCCATTTGGTAGCTTCCAGTTACTGAGAGCAAATATTTTTACTGCGCCACGATCAGACATTTACATAGCATCCAACTCCCCATCTGGCCTGCGGAAGGGAGGGGAGGGGCAGGGAATGGTTCCCACCAAAGTCTCGCACGGAATGAAGCAAGAAGCACCCCCACATCTAACAGAATTAATAAACCATATGAAATGCCCATTTGAGAATGAAAAAGTTTACCCAATCATAACATTTCTCTGATGCACTGGGAGCTGTAGGTAGGTAATCTGAGGATTCTCTAGGGGGCCTTTTAATCTTTGCTGTCCCAGGCTGAGTGGGATATTTTCTTTTTGTTTTTAATTTAAGACCATCACAACTTACAAACCATGGAAGATGCTAAGAGGATCCTCTGGAAATATGATGGGATTTATTTGAAATTCTACCAGGCTTTCCATGAACTACATCACTAGATCCAGGATAGGGGTTCCTCTGGGGTTGGGAGGTGTACACAGAGGCTTTTACTAAATTGGCAATACTTTATTTCTTAAGCTGAGTGGTGGCACATGGATGTTTTGTATATATAATTCTGTAGATCTTTCTATTTGTCTTAAATAGTGTATAATACATAAAGAAAAAAAAGAAAAGGACATTCACTGGGTATTGGAATAAAAAAACTAAAATTTCAGTCTTGGCTGTGCTACTCTCTTTGTGAACCCTGGACTCCCTCCTGCCTTTTCTGGGCTTCAGTTTCCCAACTGTATAAGGGCAGAGTTGGACTAGAGCAGTGTTTCTCAAAGTGTGTTCCCTGAATCACTTCCCAAGTGATGTCCCTTTAAAATAAAAGTTTCCATATGAAATAAGTCTGAGAAATGCTGCGTACTCTCTGCCATGTGGGAAAATCATAGAATGTTAGAAATTCTGAGAAGTCTTGTGGCAAAGAAGTCTGTTCTGTTAAATATCCATTACTGTCGTAAGGTACCAGCATTATATAAAAGAGTCTTCAGGACCTGTGTTTCCGGATTAGTTCAAAGATCCTTTTCAATTCTAGATTCTTTAGGTTAACAGTTTAAGCCAGCTTCCTGCATCTGAATAGGACAATCTCTAACCATCCTTGGAAAAGAGAAAGCAGGCATCGCCGCCCATTTCTTCTAGGTTGGCCAGCTGACCATCCTCCCTTCCTGCTCCAAATCCCCCTCTTCCTGCACCTGGGCTCATGCCCTCCTACTGCTGGGGAGCTCTTCCTGAGCCAATCATTGGATTTCTTGAATGTCTATCTTTCCTTTCTTCTTGGCTCCCAACTCTAGAAGTATAAATTGTCCAGACTGTCCAATACTTAGTATGAAATGATAAAGCTGAGGACCAGAGAGGTTGTGTGACTGAGACATGGTCACACCACCAGTGAAGGTCAGAGCTGAGATCAGAACCCAGTTCCCTTCTCACTCTCCTCAAATGCTTTGTTTTACATCCAATTTACATTCTACCCTGTGCTACAATTTAGCCACGTATGTCCATGCATACTATCATGAGGCTGTTTTCTTATTATTGTTTATCTATGATGGTTTTGCTTGTCTCCCCTGGGAAGACAACAATCTCTTTAAAGGTGGAAGTCAGGTCTAGGTCTGTACAAAACCCAACACTATCTCGAAGACAACATGGGGCTGAAAACGCTCTCCATGCCAAGTCAGCAAATGCCCCACCTGCATCTTACTCTCCCTGCCAATCCATCTCTGCTCCAAGCACTCTTCTATTGAGTGATGTAGTTACAATATTTTATTCACACAAAGCCATGTTTAAAGCTCCCCTTCAACTGGGGGGTAATTCAGAAGGTTAGAATCACACCAGCACTTATTACAAGTTCTTAATCAGTTACTCACATTGGGGAAAACCTCAGTTAACTGGAATCCTCAAATAACCACATCCAGTTTGAGCGAGAAAAGTACAACTCGGAAGAAACCAAGTTTTTACCTGGATTAAAGAGAAGTTGTATAATTTCTAGGGAGAAGACCTTTACACAATCATACAGTGAAATCAGTTGTGAAATAAAGGAACTCTTTCTTTTTGAAGGCTTGTTTTAAACATGCACTCTGACAAACAGTATCATTTTCTGCTAAATCCTTAGGTGCCTGGGAAACAAAACTGAACCATGGTGGAGGTTCACCGCTAGTGTGTTTGCAGATACAAATACCTATATCTGTCTGCCCTGGGGACCAACTCAGCGGCAACACCCCTCTCCCCATGAGTTCTTCTTTTTTGGGGAGCTAATCCTGAGGCCCACTGGGCTGGTATCCTGGATGCAGATAGTTTTTGTCCCTGATAGTTTTCCAAGAGAGGAGCATCTGTCCTCTAGATGGCAGTGGGCCAGTGACCCGATCTTGCAGGGCCTGCCCCTCACAGTTGGCTGCCCACCTCGGGGATTTCCCAACCAGGTGTGGCTATTGAGCCCTTGAAGGGCAGCTAGTCAAATTGAGTTATGCTGTAAGGGCAAAATGCCCACTGATTTCAAAGACTTAATTAAAAAAAAAAAAAGAAAGAGAATGTATAGTATCTCATGAATAATTGTTTTTTATTGATTATATGTTGACACTATTTTGGATATATAGGGCTAAACAAAATACAACATTAAAACTGATTTCACTGCTTCTGTTTGCCTTTTAATGCAGCTACTAGAAAATTTAAAATGACATATATGGTCCCACTGTATTTTTGTTGGCTGGAGAAAAGAGAACAAAGTGGGTGAGCCAGTGGTGGGTCACCTGCCACATAGAAGCACGTGGGCTTTGGCGCATGACCACCTGGGCCTGAGTTGTGTCTCCCTTGTTTACTTTGGACTCATGACATAATCATCTGAAGCACTGGTTTTCCCATCTGTAGATGGGCATGCAAATATTACCTTCTCATATGGATGGTTAGTGGTAATATAGCCATTGGATAGGGTTCACTCAGGCCTGCATCCCGATGCTATCATTTATAGCACCCTTCAGTCCCAGACTGGTCCCAGTCACAGCAATAAATTACATAGTCTCCCTAGTTAAATGAGATCATACATACTGAGTACCTGATATATTGTAAGTGCACAATTTTATGTATAAAAAGATAACACAACTCAGATATGCAAGATGGTGACTTTCTCTTCTATAACTCCATGTAATTTCTGACTCTGAGCTCTACTTCTGCTTGAAGCAGAAAACTCAGCCTAGCCATTTATAGGTAAATTCACTTATTGCAGAATTATATTCAAATTCAGAGTTCTATTCATCTCTTTCCTTCTTCCAAGGGTAACATCTAAGCTGGGGGAGGTCATGCAGGTCAGTGGCATTGGGCAGGGAGGGGATATGGGCCATTTACTTGCTTTTTTCACCCAACTTTGTTCCTCCACCTCTCTGGTCACTGCCTCCATGGCTGATGACATCGTGCTCCTTCTCATCTGCCATGGAACCCCCCAAGCTGTGGGGGTCCTCTGTCTCTGCACCCTTCAGGGGAGTGGTTTGCCTTTGCAGAAGGTGGCACTGGAGGCTGACTCTGTCGTCCCACCTGTGTCAGCTCCCTCCTTCCATTCTCTCAGACAGTGACTTTACACTCCACAGTGAGCAGGTCTGTTCATTCGGTGACCACACAGGCTTTGTACCTGCTCTGACCCAGACCTTCGGCTGAGCTCATAGGATATAGAGACAAGTAAGAGAAGCCACCAGCCTCAAGGACAGCACAGTCTTAATCAAGACACTCACTGAAATAACAAGTGGAAAACGATTACTTCCAGGAAAGAAGTCAAATAAAGAAAGAAAAAAGTGGGAAAGAAAACTAAGGTTGGGATCCTTAAGTGGATGAGCTGCGGTGAAAGGTGGGGAGACAGTGATGCAGCAGAAGACACGACATGAGCAAAGGCTGGGGATGGGATGGCCTTTTTGGGTAAAACTCTGATTCAGTTTGTTTGGAGGGAAGGTTGTTTGTGGGGGTTGGGGGACAAGTCAGGCCAAAGGCATTCTTGAAGGCTTTGGAGGGAAGGTTGAGGCATTTGGGTTTCGTCCATTAGCACTGGTTTTTGAATAGGTGGTTTTTGACACTGCACCAAAAGTTACACATAACACAGACCAATTTGGGGCATAGGATTCGGGGCAGAGGACCCTGTCGGGGGCCTGGGTGAGGGAGGGGGCTGGAGAAATGGAATGAATAGTCTGTTTTAAAATAAACATTGCTGAGGTTTATTTCATAGACTTTGGGCACTGAAAGGAGGTGAAAAGTTAGGGGAGGGGAAGATAAAGACAATTTTGAGGTTTGAAGTGGGTGGGTAAAAGGGTGTACTTATGTAAAAGAAGAGGAAGTTTAGTTTGGGAATACATTTTAAAGTCCTGTTATGGGCATCGTGGGTTTTATGAGTCCCCTGGTTATCCAAGTGAGATGTCTGGTGGGCAAGACCAGGTATCAGGAATAAAGTCAATTTGAGGGTCACTTTATTTTAGGAAACTAGGACTGAGGGAAGGAAGAGAAAACAAATAAGGCAAGTATATTAATCAGTTTCTTAACCAGAAATAGATGCCACACTGAATTTGGGTATTTCGAAGAGAGTTTATTTACAAAAGGACTAGTGACAAAAGCGTCAGTGGGGTATAGAGAGACACAAGGGAGAGTTTGGGACCAGAGCTACAGTGGCGACTGTCCCTATGCCGGGAGTGGTGAGCTACTAGAACCCAGAAAACAGAGGGTGTGTTGACCCAGATACCCTGAAAGTGACCTTCTGTCTCAGTGACTTGTGGAGAGGCTGCCAGGCGAAGATATCCCCTGACCTGATGCTCTCCCCTCTCTGATCACCTGTGTTGTCTCCCCATTGGCCGAGAGCAGATCCTTGGAGACACATGGAAGGTTCCAGCAAAGCAAGCACAGCCCTTGTGTGAGAGAAGGAGATGCTCACTAATTCCTCAGGAGAGAATTATTTCTGGCTGTTTATTCTTTTATTCAATAACTTTTATTAGGTTTCTTTCTTATTACAAATGTAGTACATTTCACTGTAGGAAAATCAGAGACTATAGACCAGCCAGAAGAAGAAATTAAATACCATCAGAAATCCCACTGTTAGACACACATGTTTATAAAAATGTGATTTCTCTGCACTTTTCTCTTAAAATGTACGGTATAGATGTCTTTCTATGTTGGTATTTACGAATGATGTCATTTTGAACAGCTCCTTTTACATGGAGGTACCACAATTTATTTAAATAACCCCTCTTAATGCACATGCAGGTTGTGTTCTACATTCTGAATAATACTGCAACTCTGTAGCTAAGCATTTATACCTGCTTAGGCTCAGTTCCTTGAAGTGGAAATGCTGAGGCAAACAGCATATTCATTTTAAAATTGATTGTAACATATTTTGGCATTAGTTTAAAAAGAGGATATAATTTGAGGGTTAGAATATGGACTTCTTGGCTAACCCTGCTTTAGAACCCTTAGTGAATCTAGGCAATTACTTAACCTCTCTGGGCCTCACTTTCCTCATTTGTCAAATGGGGATGATGATGATATGGTCCTCACAGTTTGGCTATGAGGATTCAGTGAGTTATTATGCATGACATGCTTAGAATAGAACCCAAGATCTGGTGATATTCAAAACAAAGTTAGCTGTTATTATTATCTAAAGCCTTCTTATACAGGAGATACTGAGTGGACTAGAATTCTTCATGTCAAATGCAGAAATGCAGCTTTTTTCTGTAGACCTTCACTTCCAGCCCAGTCACAACACTGCAACACTAAACAGGGGAGGCAGCTCTGATAGGGCATAGTTGCCACGACCCAAGATCCCCAGGATGCTTTCCCTGGGCATAATGAGTTTCATCAATGTTCTTTCCTATCCACCACTTCTTTAAGCTGATTTTTGTGAGGTGTAGAAAGCAGAGAATCCAGGCCTTCTTGCCCAGGGCTTGGACTTGTGGTTTTCTATGTAACTGCTCCTGGGCAGGTCACACAGGTTCGAAGGGTGGCTGGCTTTTGCAGAGAGCAGGGCTGCCCAAACTGCCTTGCCTCTGAGAGAGAAGGTCTCTCTCCCACCCTAAGATATGGTCTGGGTGACCACGTCAGCTTTGCTGCAGCCTCAAGAGTTCAGACCAGATTTAGGTATCCTCCCCACCCTGCCCATTCTGAGGCTGGAGGACAGGGAGAGAGGGAAGGAGGCACAAAGCTAGGGGAAGACTTTGGGGGCATCTGGGAGGTCTTGGGAGGGCTTGCTGGGACTCTTAGAATAAAGTCCGCACTCCCCACCTTGGCCCCTCAGGACTCCGCGTCAGGCTATGTTTTGGCTCTTGGCCTCCTCCTACCACTCTCCGCCTCTCCAGTCTAGCAACCTGCCACACCCCGAGCCCATTCCTGCCTATGAGCTTTGCAATGGCTGTGCCTCTGCCTGCAGCGTTCTTTCTCAAACATCCCATGGCTGGCGACTTCATATCTTAGAGACATAACCTTCACTGAGAGTCTTCCCTGATCACTTCCTCCTTGCCTTCACCCATCCAATAAAATCATTGAGAACCTACAAAGTGTCAGGCACCTCTTGGCCCCAGGATAGAGAGATTACTGAGACATAAAGGCCCCCTATGGAAGTCACATTTCAGTGGAGAGGCTGACAGCAAACAAACAAAACCTATGCCAAGAAATTATTGGCGAGAGACAAGTGCTCTGCAGAGAAACAAAACCCAGTGGCAGGATGGTGAGCCCTGAGGTGGGTTTGTACCAAATGGTCAGAATGCTCTAGGTGGTCACATTAACACTGAAATCCCTCGGAAAGAAGAAACCAGCCATGTTCCAAGGGAGCTATAGCAATAGCTCTCCATCTGGAAAATTTTGTACCCTAGGCACCACTTGGCAATGTCTGGGGACATTTTTTGGTTGTTGCAACTTGGGATGGGGTTGCTACTGGTATCTAGTGGGTAGAGGCAGGAGACACCTCCCACAGTATGCAGAACGGTCCCCATGACGAGGAATGATCCCACCCCAAATGTCAGGAGAGCTGAGGCTGAGAACGCTTGGCTATAGAACCAGGGATCCAAGGAAAGGAATATATGAGAGGAAATATGAAGGAGAGACGACCACAAACAAGCAAATACAAAAGTGGGATAATTGCAGAAACACCCCTCCACCTCTCCTCCATCCAGGCCTTCCCCTCACTTCAGAGGAACAAGGAACCAATGTCCACATGGGTTATCCCGATTAACAACCAGCACATTTGCTCACAGAGAAAGAGAAAACTGTGATAGTAGATAACATATTACACTCAAATCCAGCTAAAGTGACAACTTTTATGAGTTATGAAAAAGTACACAGAAACTGAGTTCATCATTTAAAGTTCATTTAATGAATATTTGCTGAGCAGCTTCTATGTCTCAGGCAACAGAGATCTTACATATACATGGCAGAAACTCCTCCTTACTGCACCCTTTCCCTTTCTTGCTACACATAGAAACAAGGAGTAGCCATAGTTGGAAAGCTTGGGTAGATTCAAAACATCTATTTATACTCCAAAGAATGCTCATCAGATTTTTGGTTGAAGAATTCAAGTAGATTTTGATAGAGAAGGGATAGAAAATAATGATTTCCTTCTTTAAAACTCTCTCTCATACACACACACACACACACACACACACACACACACACACACACATTTTATATTTATAATTTGAAACCTGTATCCATCTAGTAATCAACATCTATATTTAAGATTTAATATAGGCCTTCCAGATGAGCTGATGTTAGGTTGATTGCATGTCTCACAATGATTGGACTAGATATAAGGAGGGACTATTATATATGTCATATATACCTAAGTTACCCCTCCCTTGCCTGAGACAGACATTGCTAATTGATTGCAGCACTTTTGACTGGATGTACAGAATTCTGAATCCAGGTTCACAGTTCTTTCCAAAGCAACATTCCAGGCACTCTATGCCAGCAAGTCTTGGTTATCATGAACTTGAAACATTTTTGCCTTTGATGCTGACTCTTTTTGCTTTAGGTCATTTATTCCTCATCCTCAATTTGTTCAGTGGATATTTTTTAAACATCTGTTCAGGAATAGTCACAGATATGTTAGACAAGATTAAGGGAACATTCCGGATTCATGTGGTTTGTTATTTCCCCTCAGGAGAGAGAGGTGATTGGCTCTGAGCTGGTTGATGGCTTCGGCTCCTCCTTACAGCGCAGGCAGACCTGGAGGAGGCCGGCCAGTGAATGGGGCAGAGAGTCTGTGATGAAAAAAAGACCTGCCCTCATTCTCTCTGGCAGCCTGAGGAGCGTGGGACAGAGTCAGTGGCCTGTGTGTACACATACAAGTCACATCCAAAGAGCTTGGCAAGGCAGAACTGGGCACCCTTGAGCTAGGAGCTGATTGGGTGTGTGTGAGTCGAGCACCTGGAGTAGATGTCAAATGATACAGAGCCCCCCACTCTCCCACCCACTCCTCCCCATTCAGGGCCAGTTCTGGTGGCCTAAAGCCATCAGGTCAGGCTGCAATCTCTCTTCCATGGGCTACTCCCCAGCCTCTTCCTCATTCCTTGCAGAGCAAGAACTGTCACCATCTTTGTGCTTTAAATAAACAAATAAACAGCTCCCTTTAATGGGGTTCAGGTCCTAAGCCACATCTCCATCTTTCTTTTCTTTACTTGCCATTTCCCAGGCACAAGCACAGAACAAAATAAGTGCAAACAGAACATTGGGAAGAGATTGTCCCACCCCAGGAAATTCTGAAGCAGTTCATATCTCTGCTTACACTCAAACCCTGAGGACAAAGAAAATGAGGCCATAGTGCCACTCTTCCCATTGATAACTTTGGACTGGGCGGGCCTCAGGCTGAGACCTAACTTAGGAAGTGTCCCCTCTGGTCTGTTGCCATACACCACGGTCCCTTCATTTTCTCTGGAGCCAAACATGTCCTCATTCAAAAACTAACTATGGTAAAACCTCTCATTCATATAAATATCATATAATGTTGGGTTATAGCTATGTGAGGCTTTTCAATTTGTAAAAATCTCACATTTTAGTTAGTTCCTTGATCTTCACAACAGCCCGTGGCTATTATCATTCCCACCTCACAGATGGGGAAACTGAGGTGAAGGGCTTTGCTCAAGAAAAACATATGGTAGATATTTAGGATGTGAGTCCATGTCTTCCGCCTTAAGGCCTGGAGTCCTTTCTAGAATAACACAGCTGCACTGTGAGTGCTGTGACGTTGTAATTGCATGTAGCTGTGTTCAGAAAGGTTCCATTATGATGGGAAGTGACCCCACTGAGTGACAAAGCCAGGCATGATTAATTTGAAAGTTCCCATCACAGCTCTGCCTTCTGACCCAGTCAGTAGGGCCCTGGGTATCCAGGCCAGCCTCCATCTGCTGAGACTGGCCTGCAAGGAGCAAGCCGCTGCCCTGGCCTGCTCCCTGGTGCTCAAGCTGATGTTACGTGTAAGCCTCAGATCCACCAAGCCAGCCATTGCTCATCCATTCACTCACTCACTCATTCAGTGACTCTTTACTCAGTACTTACTATGTGTCAGGTGCTGTTGGAGCATCAGGGATACAGCCATGTGCCAAGCAGATGACAATCCCCACAACTCCCACCTGTGTGCAGCTTACACACTGGTTGGGTGTGTGGGTAGGTAATGGTGGAGACAGATAAACAAAATAAGTAAAACGGAGTATGTCAGATGGTAATAGGTGCTGGGAGGAAAAGAAAATGGTGAGGGGTATGGAGGAAAATTTAATAGGGTGGTCAGGGGAGCTGTCACTGAGAAAGGGGCATTTGCACAGAAATGGGAAGGAGTGAGTCACAGAACTGGATTAAGGAAAAGCATTTCAGGTGGAGGGAACAGCTGGTGCTGGGCCCTGAGGTGAGAGTGGGAAGAGAGCCAGGAGCAGATGCTGGAGCTGGCCGGCCCAGTTCCTGCTGCACCCCTAGGGGGAGCTACATTCCAATGTTCTGGATCCTGCAGGGCTTCAGAGGATGTCAGGATGTTTTTCTCTGTGCTTGCTCCTGATCTCCTTGGGGAGATCAATTTAAAAATTGAATTTCTAGATCAAAAAGTTTGCACATTTTAAATGGCATGCACATTTCCTGAAGCCCTCTCTTACGGCATCTCCCTTCTCTCCATCGTGCTTAGAAAGTCAGGTTAATCTTAAATCTCCCAAATTATTTACCTCCTGCTACTTGAATCTTCAGAGAGCTCAATGGCTACCACGTGCCCATAGATAAAAGCTAAACTTTTTAGCTCAACATTCAAGGCTTCCTCCATTTGCCCTCAACAGACTTCTCCCACCTTTTCTCCTGCAGCTTCCTTCCGGTCTACTCACTTCTCCAACAGACACTGCTGAAGGCCTAGGGTGTGCCTGGCCCTGGAAAAACTGAAAAGCTGAAAATTGAAGGGAGTTCGTCAGAGGGGTGAGTCAAAAGTCAATTAAACTGCACTTGGTGGGCTGTGAGAGGCTCAGTGACCAACCATCCCCTTAGCCACAGTTCCTCCGTCACACCTTCTCTCTCAACCATGGGCCCTTTATTTTCACTGGACCCCAACATTTATTCATTCAGCAAGCATATATCATCACCTGCTATAGGCAAGCTCTCTACTAAGCACTGGCGACTCCAAAATGGGAATGACTGGGCCCCAGCTCTGGTGCCTTTCCAACCTCATCCACTGAAATCCTACAGCTCTGCTGGGGTTCCACCTTCTCTGCCAGTCTCCTTGACCACCACAGAGCCCAGTCAGCTCCCTCTTCTGGCCTCCTACAGCACGTGGTCTCTGCCTTCCATTTGGCACTTGGCACAAATGTATTGACACTGTCACTACTTACTTTTTCATAGTTCTGTGTTTCATCTCTCCAACTAGACTGAAGCAAGAAAGGGTGAGGACTACATCTTATATTATTAGATCTTTGCAATGCTCCCTGCATCTAGTAGATTATCTGGCACATAGTACCTGTTTATTAAATACTGCTTTGTTGAGGATATGATTATATTTGACCTCTGCTCAGAAACACTTGATAAAATCCAAATTACTTAGCCTGGCAATCAAGACATTTCCTTTGCTACTCCACTAGGCATGACCTCTTCCAGAAGAGTTCCAGGAATGCTCATCTCAGGCTGGCCCAGAGCCATACCCCACAGGTATGCTCATATGCACACATGTACGCATGTACATACACATATGCACTGCTCTGCTGTCCTCTCTCTGCTGTCTGCAAGGTGGATGAGAACTTGGTCTTTGAAGGCACAAACCCCTGGGTTCTAACCTGGCTCCAACACATATTGGTTGTGCGGCACTTCCCTCACCTCTTTGAGCCTCAGCTTCCTCATGTGTAAAACAGGCATCATAATTCCATTTGCCTCCTGGTGGAGGTAGATGTTGATGCCATATGAAAAAGTGAGCAAATGCTTCCAAGGAGTCCCGGCAGCATACAGGCCGCAGGAAGCCACAGTGAGTTAGCATCAGCTCCCCCTGGCCACGGATATGCTTGTGTGCTCCCTGGGGGCAGCTCAGGGCTGACATTTAAAATAATTTTTTATTGAAGTAGAATCGACATAATATTATGTTTCAGATGTACAACAAGCCCAGAGCTGGCTGTTAAGGAATCCCCAGTGCCTGTCAGGGTCTGGGACAGGGAAGACACTTAATTCAATGTTTGTTGGGCTGATGACTATGCACATTTGTTTTGAGAGAAAGTCTGATAAATACAATAGGCTGTCATCCTGGGAAAACTAAAAGCCCACTGATACGGCATCGATAATAGAATGAGGCCCAACTTGGGAGTGAACACACCTATTTGGGCCTATTTCACAGCCCTGCCAGCCTTCTCAGAGCAGCTGAGCTGACCCAACCCCCATATTCTGCCAGATTCCCTCAGATTCATTTAGACTCCATTGAGCACTTCTTCTTTATTCTGACTCGAAAACATATATTTCCCATTAAAATTTAATTTTCTCCCTTCCTCCCAAACCAGAGCACTTTGCCCATAGAGATATGGGCCACTGTTTGCATTTATAGCATCCTTATTAATCCTTCCCTGACCCCTGGGCTCTGCACTCAGCCTGGGGAAACAGCTTCAGTTCCCTTTCCACAGGACCTATTAAAATGCCTTCCTTTTAATTGGTCCAAGACAGAAGATGAGCTAAAAAAAAAAAGCCAGCTTTCTTTTCCATTTCAAGGTATAGGAAGGACATGCAGGTGCATCGGTGTCATGTCTGCAACACCCTGTGTGAAGGATTTTGGGGACCTGCAAGGAGCAGGCTGGTGAGGCAGGATCGTGGGTGGGCTTACGGGCCCTCTGATGGCTTTTCTGGGTTTCTGATGGTTACACTGATGCTTACAACAAATTATGTAAAATTGGATATTACTGTGGATTCAAATTTGGTTATCTGCAAAACTGTTCTTTAAAGATGCTGGTGAGATACTATAGCTACTCTTTTGGATGCTCACTAAGTACCTTTGAACATTTGCTTTGCTTTAGGCACTGTTCTAAGTGCGTTCTGGGTGTTTACTTTCAAACCCTCACAACAACACATTTGAGAAACATATTATTTGTTTCCATTTTTCAGGTGAAGACACTGAAGCACAAGTGAGGGTATGCAGTTCACCAAATACCCTAGCTCTAGACAGCAAACAGCCCAGACTAGCATGTGGGGATCGTTTCTGGGCAATCTGTCCTCTAGGGGGAGGCCCAGGGATGACAGCTTGGTGATAGGAGCCCTGCGTGCTGCCCCACCCCCCACCCTCTTGGACAGGTGCCCTTGCCCCGGGCATAAACTACCCAACTCTACATGGTGGCCCTGGGGGCAGAGGTGGGATCTGTTCCCAGGCTGGCCCTGAGTCTGCATGCGTAACTCCTGCACAGCCCTGCCTCTGCTCAGCCTATTCATGAGGGTTCTTTTTCCCTTGAGTGGCTGGAGCTGAGAGCAAAGCTGGGGGGATGGAGAAGTTGCTTGATCCTGGTTTGGTGAGAGCAACTGGTCCGGCAAATTCACAAACACTTGAGACCTTACCTGCCTCACCAGTGACGCCTCCAGTCCCCCAGACCCACCGCTCCTTACCTGGAGAAACGGAAAGGGTTCCCCAAGCTGTTTGTGCACACCCGGGGGAGGAGGGGAGGGTGTGCTGTTAGCGAGGAGGACCGGCTTGCAGACTTCCGGAGCCCAGGTGCTCAGGGAGTAAAATGATTCCAGTGCAACCAGCCTCTCCCCCCATGGCCTTCTTTTTTTATTTAAAATATTCATGCAGGGATTATAGGCTGAATGAGACTTCTCTCTGCTTCTCTTTCTGGGCTTTCTTTTTTCTTTCCATCTTTGCCTTTTGGCAGAGTCTGCAGTGACAGCTGAGAAAACATCCTTCAAGAAGCCAGAGGGCATTTAAAATACATTTTTTTCCTTTGCCCCAGTAAGAACAACCAAAACAAAACATTTAGAATGTGACCACTTCCTCCTTGTCTGGCACACATTGCAGGGCTGAGGGGAGTAGTTAGGGACAAATGTGGTTCTGACAAGGTGTGTTCTACCCTCCAAGTCCCGGTGCAGTGCAGAGTAATTCTGCTCACGCTGTCACTCCTATTGAGTTACATTACAAAGAGCTCATTCAGGCAGCATTTGGCAAGAACAGATTACAGATGAGGGTCTGGCTGAGCCCTGGAGATGGCCTGAAGACTAATGCAGGCGTTCAGAGCCAGCAGCCCATCTCTCTGATGGCCCTGCCCTCTCTAACAAAGTCCCCACAAGCCAATGGTTCTTCTATGAATAGCTCTCTGCCAGCCAATAATTCCAGTCGCTTTCCTCATTCCACCCAGTGACCATCTTGCATCTGACAATATCCTCCTTCAATTAATACTCCCCACCATCGGTAACTGGGGGGATTTCACAGGGACAATAATCACAAAATGACAACAGCTAGCATTTGAGTTCTTAACCTCATGAGTTATTCTAAGTGTTCTACTCAGGTTATCTTCCATAATCTGTTTAGAAGCTGAAAACTGTTCCTCCCAGCTTATAGAGGGGAAAATAGAGGCTCAGAAGGGTTAAGCGACTCGCCTTAGTGGTGGTTTAGCAAAGCCCACACTTTCAAAGGGCTGCCTCCCTAGTCAAGATGCAACTGGGGAAGGTCACTTTCCTTACTGCTGAGGAAAAGACTTCTCTGTGTAATTTATACCCTTATGTCTGCTATTCCTGAGCAGGAGTATGACACGTTTTCAGAGTGGCCTTTCAGGGATTTGTGTGAAGTTTGCCCTATCCTCCACATTGTGGGGGGTGATTTCCAAAGTGCATTTTATGGGAATGTAGTTCCTTGGAGTGTTAATATATATTTTCAAAAAGTATTCAGGGTCAGATTTCATTTGTGAAGTCTTGGGCTAAGCACCGTTAATTCTGTTCCTCAACTGCAGAACTTCTCAGGGCCTTTACTCTCCTAATCTGCATGAAACTCTCCACACTGCCTTTCCTGGGTTACAAGATGCCACCCGTTCTACGATGCACCATTTATTCAATAATTTCTTTCCTAGGTCATAAACATTTTCACATTTGATGTAAATCAAATGTAAGTGTGCTAATTCCCAAAGCATTAGTATACGGAAATCAAAGAAACGTGTTACTTAGCAGGGTTTTCCTAAGACTTTAGACCAAGGAATCATCTTCTGCAGGGCTGGTAACTGGTGTTCCTCCGAAATGTCTTTGGAAAACCATAGGATGAAGGAGAAAGCTCCTTCAGAGCTTAGCCAAAGAGACGTTGGAGGAGGCAGCCTGGAAGTAGGAGGCGAGAGGAACTGAGGGAAGACGAGAAGGCAGGACAGGGTGGGTGCTAGGGCTTATGAAGGGGCTGCCTTCTGGCCCCAGGACCATGTTTTGCCTGGTGGCTTGTCACAAAGGGGGCCTGCAAGGAGGAGGAGTTGTTCTCAGGATATGCTTCTCTACCATCATTAGGCTGAAAGCTGAAGATACAGGGAGCAAGTAGCCACACCCCCGGCCCAGAGGACCTCACAGTCTATTATGGAGATAGTAAAACCAGCAATTTCAGCCCACAGAGACCTGGCAGTGGGCAGGGGAAATGCCAGTGCTATGAGAGCCCAGAGGAGGGTGCCCCTCCTGGTTGGGAAGGGTCAGAGAAGGCTTCCTGGAAGAAAGAGCTTTTAAGCTAGACCTGAAAGACAGGGGCAGGTGAACACTATTAGTCATAGTACCCTAGAAGTTGGGGTAGACAATGGGGCCTTGAAAAGAGCCAGGTCATGCAGGGCTGCGATGACCACGGGAGGACATATGGATCTCACCTTGTAGGCAGTGGACATATGGCATGGGGTTTGAAGCCGCAGGCTCTGGAGGTGAGCCATGCAGAGCCCCAGTCCCTGCTCTAACCTTCCTAATGACGTGACCTTGGACAGGCTCCTTTTCAAAGCTAAGCCTCAGCTTTGTCATCTGTAAAATGGGGACAATGACATACCTATTGCAGAGTTGTTGTGAAGATTATCTAGGGATGTGTATGCAAAGGGCCCAGAATAGAGCAAACTGTTAATATTACCAGGTGTTAGCCCTGACCGTAGAATTGAATAGTGTGTTTTGTGCAGTCCCATTTATAACTTGGAGAACTGGAAGTAATCTCTATATTCAACATTTAGGAGATAGCTGAGTAAACTGTATTCAATCTGCTTTCTAACCACAAGACAGGCAGTAAAAAACAATGCCATGAAGACTATTATTAATAGGAAAAGTAATTATAAATAATAAATTAAAGTAGAAGAGCACAAAACTTCATGCCATCATTGTAGATTGCAGAAATGACCACAATCTTTTGTAGATCTTCCAGAAGAGGTTGCCTTTCCTTAGTCCCTTGGATGTGAGCTGGCCTTGTGGTCAGCTCGGACTAATAAGATACGGTCTAAGTGATATGGTGCAAGAGCCAAACTTTGGCTGTGAAAGGATTTCCAGCTTTTGCTTCTCCTGCTGCGCTTGGAATTAGCACCATGAGAACAGGTTCATTTAGTCGGCTGAGAAACACGTGCCACAGTCACCCCGTTGCCCCAGCTGAGAGCCAGTCAACCACAACACATGAATGAGGCCTTCCGGGGCCAACTGGCTGCAGGTCCATGAGTGAGCCAGCTGAGATCAGCCAAGCCCAGATCAGACTAGAAAACCACCTGGCAGAATCTTGAGCTAGGGTTGTTGCTGAATTTGGGGGTGGTTTATTACATAGCAATGGATAACTGATACATGAGTCTATGGTCATAATTGTGTACAGAAAGCCACTTACAATGGGGAAAAAATCCTAGAAGAAAACATTCCAAAATACAAATAGTGGGTTTATTAAATGGTGGAATTACAGATGACTTTCAAAAAATGATTTGTTTCAAAATTTTAAGACTATGCTTCAACTATTTGCAATGAAAAATAAATGTACATTTTAAGCAGTGAAAATAGGAGCTGGATTTTCCTCTCTGGAGAGTTCTAATTCAAATCTCTCTGCAGGTTCCTGTGTAGAGTTGGGACCTCATGATCAAGCTCCTGTCTACAGCAGACGTGAGAGGAGATGTGAGCCGAGTCCTCCACTGCAGGGCCAGGATGGTGGGCTCTGGAGGGCTGTCCCCAGGCCCACTCATGCTTCCCCCTCATAGGCTTGGATGGGGGAAGCTTGGAAACTATCCTCTGGGGTTTTCAATGGTCATGTGTATCTCTGCTTTCTGAGTCCCTATGGAGTTCACAGTCCATGCAGTGCAGACAGTCCCATACCCCTGGTTACCCTTTAATTGTCTCACTGGGTCTTATTAGCTCCAGAACCACAGCTGGCATAGCAGGATGAGCCTCCATTCTTCCTGGATCCTGCATTTGTTTCTTGGCACTCACTGGGCTTCAGGGCCTGAGCTGGGCCTGGACATTCAGAGGTGAACTAGCCACAGTCTCCAGGCTTTGGGGGCACTTGATCTTGTGGGTGAGACCCACACATTCGAAAGGCAAAGTTAGGGTGACCACATAATTTATTGTTCAAACTGGGACATTTCTGACAACAAAAGGGCCTAACTGGAGTAAACAGGGCTGTCTGGAGCTAACGGGGACCTATTGTCATGCCACCCAGAGCCCATTCTCTCCATGTGGAGCTGCAGTCAAGAAGTACAGCCCAGCAAACAAAAGAAATTTAATCAAATTAAGAAGAAAATCACTGCTTTCCTTTAAATGCATAAAAGTGGGTAACAGTCATAATTCACAGTTACACTTAATGCTTTTCCTCTGCTCCAGAATTCTTTTTTAACTGAAGATGCTGCAAAACCCCTCCCTTGTCAAGCTGGAAAAATTTTCTAGGACACATGGCCTATGTGGATTTTACCTCTGCCACCCCCTCCCTTTCCAGCTCAGCTTTACGATACCTCTCTGCCTCTTACCATTTTAAAGCCAGCTCTCTTTCTCCATTCTCCAGAGGGACGAGGGGAGGAAAGGGAGAAGAATCTCAGAGTCAAGGACAGAGGACTGACTTTCTGGGGGGTGGGGAGGGAACAGGGGCACCCATGTAGATCAGTCATACCAGTCTTACCCTGGCATACACACAGATACACACCGTATAGTGTGCTAAGCTGAATAGGGCCACATCAACGAGGGGCCCTCATCCTGCTGGGCCTTAATAAATATTACTGAATTATGACTTAAATGGTCTGTGACTTTAGTCAAATTATATAACTCTTTTGAACCTCAAATTCCTCTTCTGAAAACTAAGTAGATGAAAGAATGAATGATATGAATGAGGAATAGATAAATGAACGATACCACAGCAAGCACAGCTAGCTGACCAGCAAAGTTTGATGGCTTCTCCCCTCCACAATGTGGTGTTCATGCTTAGGAGCTGCTGCTCAACCAGGACTACATTTCCCAGCCTCCCTTGCAGCTGGGTGAGACCATGTGACTAGGTAATGTACGTTACTTCCTGGCCAACGTGTTTAAGTATCAGGTGTTCAATCATCCATATTGTTTCCCTGTAGCCACTCCCTCCCCATAGCCTACTGGCTGGATAATGCTGGGGTGACCTCAAGACCACGACAGTGGAGCCACAAGATGAAAGGAGCCTATTCCTCTAGCAACACCTAGAGGAGAGCCATCCAACCAGAAGCATACATACTGGACTTGCCTTGGTGGGAAATGCACTGTGGTTGGAGAAAGCCATTAAAATCTTAAGGCTTTTGGAGCAGTTAACCCATCCCAGCTAATTCACCTCCCTCTCCGAGTTGTTATGTAGATTAAATAGAGTGAGTGGAGTGGCTTGTATGGTAGACCTCCAAAAGATGTATCCATAACCAAATCCCTGAAACCTGTGAATGTGTTCTTATTAGGGAAAAAGGTCTTTGCAGCTGTAATTAAGTTAAGGCTCTTGGGACTATCCTGGATTACCTGGGTGGCCCTAAATGCAATGATAACTGTCTTTCTAAGCCAGAAGAGAAGACACAGACAGAAGAGGAGACGCCGTGCGAGGACAGAAGCAGCCATCAGAGTGCTGCAGCCGCAAGCCAGGGAGACCTAGAGCCACCACAGACTGGGAGAGGCAAGGAAGGAGCTTCCTCTAGAAACTTCGTAGGCAACGCGGCCTTGCTGACCCCTTGATCTTGGACTTCTGGCCTCCAGAACTATGAGAAAATAAATTTCCAGTACTTTAAACCACCCAGTTTATGGTAATCTGTTATAGCAATCCTAAGAAATGACTCTAGTGAGGAGTGTACAGAGCCTAGCACAGTGCCTGGCATGAAGAGCGCCTTCTGAGATACCGTACCCCCTGAGAGCAGGCACCGTTCAAATCTATCTTGTTACCTCCCAGAGAGAGGTTCTAGGGCAGCTCATCATGGTACTTGCACTGAGAGTAAATGCAGACCTTGAGTTTTGTGGGAGTAATCTTAGGCTTTGTGGATGACAGACATACATTTTCATTAATGTGTATCAATAGGGATTAAAAAGCCGCTCTCTGCAGTGTGTCTGGTTAAATGCCTACAGGAGGCAGCTGCTGGGATCCCTGCCCTGTGGGCCGCTTACAAACGGGCCTCAAGTGCATGGGGCGGAGGCATCCTGGACTCCTGGCTCACAGAGAGTCACTGGCTGAGGCTCGGCTAGGAGCTGCAGCCCTGGCCCAGGCTGAGGAGAGGCTTTGGGAGGCCGTCCCTGGCCCTGCTTGAGAGAGGTTGTGAGGTAGCTCATGGAAGCGAGGGCAGGGCAGTGGGGTGGCCCACAGCTATGGCTCTGGAGATGTCTGCCCAGTAAAGCAGCCACCAGTCACCTGTGGCTATTGAAATCTAAATTAATTCAAGTTAAATTAAATTAAAAATTTAGTTCTCCATTCATGCTAGCCACTTTTCAAGTGCTTAAATAGCCAAGTGCTACTTAGTGGCTACAGTATTGGACAGGTCAAATTTATAGAACAGTACCATCAGCCCAGAATTTTCTATTGGACCACACACCTCAGACAAGAAGGGGTAGGGCTTTAGCTCTGTAAGTTACAGGAGCTGTGACCTCAGACAAGTGGCTCTCTACCTGTTTAGGACACCGTCTCTGCCTCAGTGTCCCTGTCTGTGAAATGCAGATAATTGCAGTACTTCCTTCACAGGGACAGGATAAAATGAGATGCTATATTCCAAGGACTTAGCACAGTGCCTGAGGCATGTTAGTGCTTGGTGATTGAGAGTTCTGGTTATCAGTGAGAAATAACCTATAGGAGAAGAGAAAGGCAGGAACACTGCCTGGGAGTCAAGGGGCATGGGGTCCAGGCAAGGATCTGGGAGAGGATCTCAGGAGAGACCATAGTGAGCAGGCATCATTCTACTCCCTGCTCCATCAAAGCTGTGTGACTCTGGGTAAGCCACTTCAGCTCTAAATCAGGTTAGCTCACCAGTAGAAGGGAATTTTACGTCTTATCACATCCTGTGTTTCTGGGAAAAGAGAAAAGGCTGAAGTCTTTGAAAGGCTAATATTCTTTGACTCTGATACTTGCTTTTAGGAATCAGCTGAAGAAAAGATTCAGACAAATGAGCAGACGGATGTTCAAAGATCATCACTGGAGAATAGCTAATAAAACAAAATCTTGAACACAGCCTATATGTTTCATAATAGGAAAATAAACATAGCGGCCCACCAATATGACAAACTATTATAAATAGGAGACATTATTTGTAGAATAATATTATATACATGGGAAAGTGCTTGTATGTAAAACATGAATAACATATTTGAATTTACACAGCATATTCTTATACTTATTTTTAGAAATCATTTATATCTACATTTAAAATATAATCCACCAACATTTTGACAGCGGTTCCCTTGGAATGCTAGACCGTGGTTGCTTCTTTTTACCTTTCTGTACTTATCAAAATCTCTATAACTTGCCTTTATTAGTTCAGAAAACCTTACGCATGCAGGAGGCTGCCAACCTAGATGATCTCTAAGGGCCTGGAAGGCAGATGTTCAGTGACTTAGCAAAGGGGAGGGAAGAGAATAGCCTGTTTGCAGCCTTGAAGCCCCTATTTTGCAGGGAATGGAGTGGGTGGGCAAGGGAATGTCCTTCAGTCCTGGGACCAGTCCTGACAGGTACCACTGAGAGCAGCTGATGCAGATTAGGGCTCTGAACCTTAAAAGAGAAAAAGGAGAATCAAAAATGTCCAGAGCAGGGGCTTCTTATTCACTCTGATCACGCCCTGTACACAAACAGTGAACATGCACCGAATGACCGGGTTTAGGACTGAGTGGTAAACCAACTGTCCACCATGGGCTGGGCATTGTGCCAATTGTTTTTATAGGTTTTCTTCCTTTGAACCTTTAAGAAAGGACATTTGAGACAAAGAATCTATTTTGCTTCCAATGAACTTTTTAATCTTTGTTGGTAATTTAAGTAAAGCAAATTAAAACTGGGACTAAAGATTTTTCACCTGGTCAATAAGGAACTATTTCTAAATTTAATAGTGTCAAGTATTGGTGAAGATGTGTAGCATCAGCCACTCTTATGTAGCAGCTGTGTACATGCAACATGCACTTACCAACTGGCATCAGTGTTCTGGAAAAAGGTACATGTTAATAGCAAAATCTTAAAAATATCGAACCCTTTGTTCTAGAATTTTTGCTTAGGAGTCTAGTCTTTATTCTGAGGAAATAGTTAGAAACGGGCAAAAAATTACATACAAAGAATATTTAATGCAGCATTGTTATGTCACCTGAGTTTCCTCAACTTTCTTCAGTGGGAGGCTACAAATGAACAACATTTATTTTGATGTACAAACTTTTGGGCTCAGAGGCACAGCTTGCAGGTGTATAGCTTTCAGACCCCTGCAGATGTTTCTGGGGTTTTGCAGGGGGTCCCCCTTGTGCTCAAGAGCTTTTTCGACTGATCTGCTTGCTGGTTCTCCTGCCGAAAAGCCACCTAAGGGAGCTGGAGTCATACCTTCCTGTGTCCCCTCCAGGCCCACTCCCCACTCTTCTGCAGACTGCTCCGCCTTGAAGGCTGACCACAGGACTGTGGCAACGGGCTCCTCCTGAACAGCCAGTGGGAGTCAGGAGATCAGAATAAGGGTCCCCAGAGAGGCAGGTCAGCCCCTCACTCCCCCGCTGCCTGCTGCCCCCGCCCGAGTCTCAGGCTGGGCCACCGCCTCTCAGGGAGACGTTCTTTTGCTCTCTCTCTCTCTTTTTTTTTTTGATGGTTATGGTTTTAGTACAAAGGATACACATAATGGTGAGGCCTGGAAGGGTCCCAATAAGAGCTTCCATGCCCTCTCTCAGTAAACTTAGGTCAGGCCACCCTTCCAGTACACCCACGTGGTCACCAACCACAAAACTCCAAGCAGACTCTTTCTGACATGGGGTTTGCCTTCGTTCACTCACCCATTCACCCATGCTAACCCCCAGGGTGCCATACTGTTCCCTGTACTCTGTTCATACCTTTGCCAATAATTCCTAAAACTTCCTTGAACTTCCCCATTTGAGTTTGCCCTCTGAAGTGGTGTGCTGGAAAACGGCTAAGACACAAAAGCCCTGACTTGCAATGTTTGTAGGTTTCCATGGTATAAATACTCCCACTCCGATTTCCAGCTCCCAGTGGTTTAACAACTGGCCGGCAAAGGCTCTCACGACCTTGGTATGAATGAGCCTGCACACCGGCAGCCCCGCCTTTCCTGCAGGACCCTGACATGCGCACGAGGGGTCAGCCACTGCCTCTGCTGTTGCTGCCTTCAGCGATGATGCAGCTCCCCTTTCTAGGGGCCACTGCCACTCCATCCTCATCACCCCAGAGTCTGAGTCTCACAAACTATGGTGTGACAAGAGCTCCATCGGCCTACATCTACCTCTTCTCCCACCCCCAAGGCTCAAAGCAGTTCTGGGCATAGCTAGGAAATGGAAGCCTGTTGCCATCTTCTGTTTCTATGGTTCTCTCATCTCTGTGGTCCCCCAACTGTGCCCTTACAGATCGAGTCTCCTCCCTGCCTGTCAATTCATGAAAAATGGAATGGTAGTTATGAGGGTGAGGGCGGGAGGTGAAACAGGTCTGCTGACCAGCAGAGGGCAGCTCTGAGTTCCACTGAACACAAGTAAAGAAGCACCATTCCTAAATATCCAACATGACTGATAAAACATTTTATGGCTTAGGATGTAACAGTATATAACCCTAATAAGAAAAGTATTTTTCTGGAATGAGAAAATGATTACAATATTCTTTTACATTAAAGAGCAAGAGATTTTTTTTCTGGTCAAATGTTACAACATAGATGAACCTTGTGGACATGATGTTAGGTGAAACAGGCCTGACCACAAAAGCACAATTACTGTATGATTCTGTTTATATGAGGTGCCTATGTAGTCCGACTCATAGAAACATAAAGTAGGATGACGGTTGTGAGGGGCTGGCAGTAGGGAGAAACGGGGAGTTGTTGTTTAATGGGTTTAGAGTTTCCATTTTGCAAGATGAGAAAGTTCTGGAGATCTGTTCCACACGTCGGGGAGGAATAAATTTCCTCTACCCTTCGAGGTTCTTCTAGCTGGTCTAAGAATCAAATTGACAGGAGACAGATTAACAGGAGAAAGAATGAAATTTAATTATGTAGGTAAGAGGAATCCACAGACATAGATTCCAAAGACAGTCAGGGAGAATGAGGGGTGTATGTCATCCTGAACTAAAGAGAAGTGGGTAGAGGTCTGGGACTTCAAGGGAAATAGGAAGCAATTCACAGGACTATGAAGGAGTAAACAATGGTAAATAAATGTTTGCTGGGCCACGCAGAAACAGTGGGACACAGAGAGGAATCTTAATAGACTGAGCCACATTCTTCCCTGCCTACCAGCCCCAGGTCAGGCTATGATGTAGTTATCTCTGATGAAAGCTTCCTTTCTGGGGCAGCTCCTCCATCTAAATCCTTTTTATGTGGTTGAGCAGGGCGTCAAAATTTCTTTCTGAGTCTTTTTGGTCCTGACTGTTTTCAACTCTGAAGCAGTCTGCATGTTGACGATGGCATGTCTGGGGTGGTGCTTCTGGCCCCTACACACAACGGCGAGAATCTGGTTAACCCTACTGAAGTGTACAGTTAAACATGGTTAAGATGCTAAAAAAGGTTTTAAAAAGCAAGAGTGGTTTTTTTCCCCCAAACCAAGCAACAGCTAACCCCTAAGATTCTCTGCTTATTCCTCTGAGTGTTAGAGAGGTGACAGTGACTAGGAACAGCTCCTGCCCCAGGCCTCAGGGAGCTTACACTGCCCTCTCAATGGAGAAAGCACAGGAACGAATGTGAAACGACAAAGCGAGGCAGTGCTCTGAGGGGCTGAGCCAGGGCTCTGAGCACGTCAAATCAGAGCACGGACCTGGTCCGGAGGTGAGGTGAGGGCTCAGGACTGAGTCCTGAGAAGGGGAAGAGCTCACTACAGGTGGGGAATCGGGGTGGGGGGGGTGCTCCTGGAGGGAAGAAACACGCACCCTTTTATGGGTGTCCGGAAGGACGTACATACCCCGCCTCCCTTACCAGCCACTGCCCCTGGGGCGGGGGTCCCCCTGTGCCTTGTCTCCTTCCCCTGCTCTCTGCTGTCCGACTTTTCTACTGTGAGTTTGGATGATTTTGCAGGAAGGAAAAGTTATAAAAAACCGACCTTACCGCCCAGATGAACCGCATTGCTCTTTATTTATTTATGCTCCTCCTTGTTTCAAGGGTATTTCAAACTGCTTATAATTATGTTAACAATAGAGCAGACTAAAATCCCTTATTACTAAGTTAAAAAAAAAAGAGAGAGACGAAGGGAAAATATGGCTAAAGAGGAGAAAGGAGTGAGGCATCCCTTCATCCCCGAGGAGCAGCCGAGTCATGCTCCTTGTCAGGGCTTGTCCTGCCGTTTCATTTGCCTGTGGACATTTAATTGTCCTGTTTTTATATTTTGTCTCTCATTTCTATTGAAAAATAATTCATTGTGATTTCCTCTGCCCCTTATTACTCTCTTTCCCCTATATCATATCTTTTTACTTTTCTGTTGTACCTTTCTGCAGTTTTAAAAATCCATCCCCTGTCCCCACAGGATCCACCTCAGCAGAGTAGGTCCTCAAATGTGTGAGCAAACGGCTGAGCTGGGACTGAGGACGACTCACCCCCACTCCCTGCGGCACACGTCCGGTGACACACCCCCAGCAGGGGCTCAGGACACGGTTGCCAATTTGATGTATGGGACTTATTATTCCAAGTGGCGGCAAAGAATAGATATTGATTCAAAAGGGTTTAAATAAATAAGTGGATGCATGGTCCAAAGAGAACTACAGACTGAGGAGAGGTTAGTAAAGCAGCTGAAGCAGATGGCATAAAGAAATGCTAGTTCTCTTGAAAACTGTGCCTAGGGGAGGCAATGGAGGGGCAGTGGCATGAGCAAGCACAGGTCCACCTCCAGGCTCCATCACATCAGCTGCCCTTGGGCAAATCACAGAAACAAAAAGACCTTTTATAAGGATTACCAAGAGGAATGTATATGCATATGCATATGTGTGTATTTGCATATGCATATGTACACGTGTACATGTGTATCTATGTGCACATCTATAGGTGTAAGTATATGTGTATACATGTGCGTATACATGCATGTGCATGCATACACATGTGCTTGTCTATTATGTGTATGTATATATATATATGCATGTATATATGTATCTGTCCTTGCATATGTATATGGCTCATGTCCTGGCACATAATAGATGCTCCATAAGTGAAAATGCTCTCCTGTATCACTGCCCTTCTATTCCATTTGTGCAATAGTGAGCAACCTGATGTAAGAGTATGTAAAGCATTTCTAAAGCACCCCCATAACACTTCATATAGTAATCTCAAGCTTTTTAATTTCCACAAGCTCGATACTGCCACTATACCAGCAACAATTATGGTTCTCCTTTTAAATCACTTACAATGTGTTTGTTAATATGGCTGCATAGCAAATTCCTCCAACAGGTAGGGGCATTCAACAACCATTTAATTTGCTTATGGATTTTGTGTAATGGGAATTCAGAGAGAGCACAGGCAGTGGCTCATCTCCGCTCTGTGCCTGAGGTCTCAGCTTGAAGGCTGGGGGCTGGAGTTATCTGCAGGCTCCTTCCCTCACATGTCTGGTGACAGATGCTGGTTGATGGCTGGGAACTGAGCTGAGGCTGTCGGCTGGAACACCTACACATGGCCTCTTGACTTCTTCACCGTATGGAGGCTGGCTCCAAGGGAAGTGTCCAGAGAGAGACGGCCCAGTGAAAGCTGTATCATGGTCCATGACTCAGCCTTGGAAATCACAGTGTCACCTCTACCATATTCCATTGGCAAGGCAGTTACAGAGCTCTGCCCAGGTTGACGGGGAGAGGACACAGATGCCTCCTTGAGGGAGCAGTGTTGATGTCACACTGAAAGAAGAGTACATCAGATGGGATACATGTTGGTGTGGCCATCTCTGGAAAATATAATCTGCCACACTATTTGTCAGGTAGCTTAGATGATCTCTTACTTCTCAAAAAACACTGAGGGTCTAGAAATAATTATCTCCATTCTAGAGATGGACAAACTGAGGCTCAGAGAGGTAAAGTAACTTGCCTTGGGCAATTTATTTAACCTTTCTGAACCTCAGTTACCCCCTTTATCAAATAAGTGAAAAATTTCCACTTGAATGGATTATTGTGAGCCTACAATGCTTATCCCCTTATGGGGCTGTCAGAAGGCTGTGATCTCTAACCCACTGTGCTAACGCAAAGCACCAATCTCTATTGTTGTAACCTCATTATTTCCATGCCTTCCACTTACAGCCATCTGTCACAGAGTCCCATAGCCAGCCAGGGACCCAGGTTCTCACCACATGCCCTCAGGAGCAGAACCTGTCAAAGCGTTTTGGTGGGAGTTCACTTCAGTATAGCAGACAAGCCCACACCACCCCTTCTCTGCCTGACCTCATCTTCCAGGGGCAAAGCACCTTGGGATGAATGCTAGTGTTTGTGTATGAGTTCCAAATTTGTGACTTTCAGCACTTCATTTAGTTGGCTACAAGTAAGGAGCCCTTTGGTTAAAAATGGCCATTTGTTGCATCATGCATCTCTCTCCCAAGGGAGCATAAGGAAGGACTGACATTTTTGCATTTGTTTATGGGCCCTAGGAGGACTTTTCTGGCTCCTGAATGGGCCAAGGTCTATCTTGGAAAATCACTCCTCCTGGGATTCATTCCAAGACCTGTGTCCCTCATTGTCAAGCCACCTGCAAGGTTTGAGGCCTTAAGAGACCCTCTTTGCTATGATATGGCCATTAAACAGACTATTTACTTTCCTTTTAATATGGCTCAAATTGGAAAGGGGCAGGGGAAGGGGCTAGAGAGTATGTGGAGGCCTGAAAGGCTGCTCTTGTTTCAGGGCCTGCCTGGCCAGCTGCCTCATGGCAGTGGAGAAGGGAGTGTGGGAGGGGACAGAAGTAACTCCTCAGGGACTGGAGGCACTTAGACTGACCTCCAGAACTTCGGGTGGTGGGTGACTGTATAACGGAAGTGAGCTTTTATGTCTTAGAGCAGCACCAGGCTCCGAAGCAACAGCCCTGGCTTTGCAATCTGGAAGGGCCAGCTTCAAACGGCCCTGGCCCTTAGAGCAAGGTAATGGTGGACCAGTAACTTAAGGTCTCCAAGGCTCAGATTCACTGTCTTCATCTGACCACTGGGTAGAGTGAGGGGTAGAGGCATGCTGACCACTAGCATCATGCCTGATACCTGGAGAGGCCCAATATATGGGTTGTCTTTGTCTCTGATTTTTAATCCTTAAAACAATCACTTCACAAATGAGAGATTGGAAAATCTAAAAGCATGCTTTTGCCTGCAAATGCTGTTGCTCACTTGCCACAGTGATAGGCATAAACATCTGTCCATGAGCCCAAACTGTAGTTTGACATTTCTGGGAGGCTGCCTGGCCTAGCAGAGTGTCCCTGGACTGGACTGGGGAGAAGCAGCTATGGAGCTCTCACAACTCCCAGCATCTGCCTGGTTGGTCTTAAAAAGGTAGGTTTCTCTCCCCTGCCCAAATCTCCACCATCTCTTACTCTCATCACTACCCTGAACAAAGTAAAATTTAAAAATCCCGGTAGCACAGAGGAGAAAATTGAGGCTCAGAGAGGTGCTGTGATCTGCCTGGGGTCACAGAGCACACAGGTGCCAAAGGCAGGAGGGTTCAGTGCTGGGGGGAGGGCGGGGCGGGGGGGGGGGTATTCCAGCCCCCTAGTGGCTGACAAGCATGACTCCTTGGAGCTGTAACTCCTCCTCCCTCTGCCATGTCAACAAAAGGAAAACCATTTCCCTTTCCTGGCTTCTTTGCCAGCCCAGAAAGACTGAGTGAAGAAGAACTGTCTCCAAATATACGGGATAGTCTTCCCTGGCTTCTCAGTTTTGCTGTCTGTTGTTTGTAATCTGTTTCCTGTGAGACTCTGGGACTTGCAGGTGTGGGGGCCTGGGTGACAGCTGCTGTCCTCTGGGCTGTGTACCTGCTCTCCCAAGTTTGTATCCCAGGGCTGTGTGCTCAGACTTGACCATATTTGGGCATGGAGGCTCGTCCCAGATGGGGACCAAAGGCCGCTTCCCCAGAGATGGGCTGGGAGCCCAACCTTCCTTCTGGAGCTCAGGCAGCCTCTTTTGGGGGTGGGGGCTGGGAGGCAAGCAGAAAGAAACCGCCTGCCGCAGACTCCAGGGCCCCGGCAGACTGTGAGTACTGGGTCCGAGAGCACTTGGGAAGCGGTTCCTCCAAAGACGGGCTGGAGGGGAGATCTTTGAGGAGGGAGGCCGGTAGAGGGAACTACCTTCTTTGAAGGGCTGCCTGTCAGGATTCTGGACTCCAGGAAGGCTGACATCAGTGTCACTGGGGGCTAGACCTGCTGGCATCTGGGCCTGTGGTCTGCTGGCCTGCTGGGGGCAGGGCGGCTGCAGGGCCGAGTCCCTTGAGCAGCTCAGTGCACTGGCCCTCAGGTCGCAGCTCCCAGAGCAGCCAGAGGGCAGCAGCCTGGAGATTAGGAGCAGTCCTGGCACGTCACCAGGGGAGGGGGGGACAAAAAATCGGCTCAGGAAGAGCACTGAGGACTTCTGCTCCAGACCTTCAGGGCTCCCTGGGTTCATAGTAATGGCTAATACTCATCAAGGGCTTGTGTTGGGCCGCGACCCAAGGAACTGTGATAAGTATGTGATATTCAATGTATCATTTGATCTGTATCAGAACTCTCTGAGGCAGGTACTATTATTCTTCTTTTACAATCACGTGGTTGCCAACCGACAAAGCCAAAATTTGATGCCATGTCTGATGACTTCACTTTGCACCCGAACTCTTAGACTCTGTACTCTGTGCCCTGTACTAAGGAAGAGGGTCGACACAAATACCAGGTCACACGGGAGCCTGCCTTTGCCTTTCTGTCGCTCCTAAATTCATCCCAGACCAGACGACTTTTCTAAATGGGAAGCTATATCCAAAAAGTCCACAGATATTTAATAACTCTCAAAACCAAGAAGTTCTTCTTGGGGTCTAACTGAAACGTCTGCAAACAAACAAACAAAAAAACACAAAAAAGACATTTAAAGGAAGGCTATGGGGCAACTCACAGGACAGATGAAAAAGCCAGACAGCTCTGGCTCTGGGCAGCACACGGGTGGCAGAACCACACTCCTGGAGGGGGCTCATGCCCCCTGGGAGCTGCTGTTACAGCTACAACCCATTCCTTGCTGTCCAGACCACACAGGATATCAGCAGTTCGCACCCGTCCTCCTGTCTGAAGCCTTTCTTTATGGATGTGGAATCCTGCATCATATTCATATCTATGTCCATGTCCCTGTCGATGTTAATGTCCATACCCATGTCCATGTCCTCATCCCCCTCTTTTATCTTGTGTGGTCTTACAAGGATCTATCATGACTCTACAAACCTACTTACTTGGTGTAGATGACAATCTCACCAGAACATTACGGAGGGGTGGGATCTGAAGAAGCGGCAGGTTCCAGCCTCCTCTGTGACAGGGAGCCACTCCTCCCTTTTCCTGCTGAGTGTCCAGGCCTGGGAGCACAGGCCCCCTGCCTTCCCTAGCCCACAGAGTGCCTGGCAGCTGGGCGGGTAAAGAAGCTGCATGGCAGAGAGAGGGGGCAGTGCCCCTGGGAGGTAGGAGACACACCAGGGGTGGCCCCCCAACTCTGCCCCGACCCTCCCAGGAAAGAACTGGTCTTGTGGGCACTCAGCTGAGGACACATTCCTGGAGGGGGCTCATGCCCCCTGGGAGGAAGGGACTCTGCTTGCACTGGGGTGATGTGGATCCCTAGGAGAAAACAAGGGGCTGCTGCTTGCAGAAGGCAGGAGGATGAAGCCACCAGCTGCTTCCCCCTGATTCTGCTTTGGCCCCTGGGGGGCTCAAGCCCTGAAACAGAGAGCAGGTGCAGCAGCCACTGCAATATCCTCGCCTGAAGTAGGGAGGTGCCCTTTACAAGATCCTGACCGCTGGGCCCTCCTGCTGTCCCGCTGCCCTGCTACACATTTCCTGCATGCATCTCCCAGCCAGTCAGCCCTGTGGTGGGACTGTTTCAGCAGAACTGTGAAATGTTCCAGGTTTTCTGAGCCAAGGGTCCCTGGAGAGAGTGCAGGGATGTCCCACCTCTGCTGCTTACTGTATTAGCTCATCTCACTATATTAGTTTCCTATTGCCACAAACTTGGTGGCCCCAAACAATAGAAATCTACTTGCACACAGTTCTAGAGGCCAGAAGTCCAAAATCAGCAAGGTGTCAATGGGGTCCCACTCCCTCCAGAGGCTGCAGGGGAGAATGTATTGTTTCTTGTCTCCTCCGGTTTCTCATGGCTGCTGGCTCTCCCCGGCTTGTGGCCACACCAATCTGATCTGTCTTTCCCTAGTCAAATCACACCTTCCCTTCTTTGTCTAATGTCCCTTTGCCTCTTTCTTTTAAGGACACTTGTGATTACATTTAGGGTCTGCATGAATAATCTCCCCATCTCAAGATCCTTAACTTAAAGTCTTTGCCATGTGAAGTAACAGTCACAGATTCCAGGGCTAAGAACATGGGCATCTTGGGACCATTACTGAATTCACCACATGCTGTGTGACCCTGGGCAAGTTATTTCACCCCTCTGTTATCTTTAGAATGGGGATAATGATACTTACCTCTCAGAGCTGGTGGGAGGCTTACATGGGGTCAAAAAAGCCCTCTGACGTTGCAAAGTTTCATACAAAAATAGGGGTGATGCTAATATTTGCTCATCCTCCCCTCACCTGTTCTCCCAGTCGATAATTTGTCACGTGTGCTGATCTCATGTTTATTTGACTCTGTGGCCCTAGAAATGATCACTGTCCCCAGTGGAAATGGGGAAGAAGTTGGTGATGGCCCAGAAGCGGGGAGAGACTCGAGCCCTCTGCCTGGGTGTGGCCATGGTGGTGTGCGCCGTCATCACCTACTATATCCTGAGCACCACCGTGCTGCCCCTCTACCAGAAAAGGTATCAAACCCTGCTGGCCTGCTCCTATCCTCCAGCCTCTCCTCTGAGGCTCTGGTCTGCTAGGAACCCCAGCCTTCTTTCTACTCCTCCTCTTAACCCTCTCACCAGGCAGGGAGGTCTGCACAATCTTCATGCTTAGAGTCAAGGGTTTAAGTGCAGGGAGGGTGGCCAGACGAGGCCCTGCTTGTTTAGCATTCTGGGACTTGGGGGTAGAAGATGCAGGAGGACTTTTTCATAAGAAACAGCAAAGATTGAAGCAAACACCCCAGTGTAAATTTGATTCCTGGAGGAATCAGGGAGGCCCGGAATATTCTGTAGCTCATCTAAACAGTTTGATTCCCTCTGTAATTTCCTGGTCAGGTGGGCATCTAGTCTTCTGTTGAATATTTCAAGTGATAGGGAGCTCACTACCTCCTTGTGCATACCATTTCATTGTGGGGATTTTCTGATAATTGTCTATCCTGAGCTAAAATCTACCCCCCTGCAGCTCTACTCTGGAATCTCAGAGAATGTTTTATGCCCTTGTTCTCTGATATGTCAGCCACTTGAGCTTTTAAAGGAAAAGCTGGGAAGTTCCTGACGCACACTCCATTTGGAACAAACACACTGTTCTCTCAGCTTGCTCCTAGGATGAGTGTCAGACCCTTGCCTCTGGGCATGTTTCGGCTGCTGATAGCCCCTTCTGTCTGGCCATGTGCCTCCTGCCTGATAAACGGGAGATGAGTCACAGTTGATCCACTGATGTGTCGATGAGCCTGCTAGCCTCTCCTGGGCCTGCTTCTTCCTCCCTTTTTACAACACTGGAGCAGTTCCAGGCTGGAATCTTACCTGAGTGAGGCACTGCTCAGAACAGCTGTGTGCTTCCTACACTTTATCTTCAGGCTAAGTGCCATCCTCACCATCTTTACCAGCCTGGCACAGATAAACCCCTTTGAGATCTACTCTTTTTGCGTGGATTCTAAAGCTGCCCAAACCTGGCTTTAGGTCCTGTGTGGCTTCGGAAAAGTCACTTAGCCTTTCTGAACTTCTCTTCCGTAATCTGCAAGATAAAGGTGACATGGAAAAGGGACTCTCAGCCTGGCTGCTCATTAGAATCACTGTGAGGAGCTTTTAAAAAAACATACCAGGGCCTGGGCCCCATCCACCTTGGAAATTCAGATTCACTTGTTCTGGGATGTGGCTTGGACATGGGACTCTTTAAAAGCTCCCTGGATTTTGGTGAGCAGCCAGGCTGAGAACCATTCATGTAGGTGGTGTTCAAGAGGCCAGGAAGAATGATATTCTGATTCTATGATTCTTCCCTTGGGTCATGCTCCTCTAGTGCTGGGTGCTTATGGCAAGATGAGGGTCCCAGCTCTGAGTCTGTCTAAAGGGGTTCAAACCCGGTGCTCTGTGCCATCCAGGTTCTGAGATGTGTATGTGTGTGTGTGTGTGTGTGTGGTGTCCCCAGCGTGTGGAACCAGGAATCCACGTGCCACCTGATTGAGACCAACATCAGGGACCAGGAGGAGCTGGAGGGCAAGAAGGTGCCCCAGTACCCATGTCTGTGGGTCAACGTGTCAGCAGTGGGCCGGTGGGCGGTGCTATACCACACAGAGGACACGCGGGACCAGAACCAGCAGGTACTAGAGTGGGTGGGGGCATGTCGCGTCCCCTTACCCCAGCAGGTATGTGGGCCTGCCCCTAACTGGCTCCTAGCCCTGCTCTGGAGAGCAGAGGCTCAGAAAGATGAGAGCCCTTGACCAGGGCCCACGGCTGCTGTGAAGCTCAGGTAGGAGCCACTCTTCTCTGTTGGGCTCAGACAGACCTGGGTTCGATCCCTGCTCTGCTGCCCACTGGCTGGGAGACCCGGGGCAGGCACAGGCCATTCCTTCGGAGCCCCTCTAAGCCTCGGTCTCCACCTCTGTTGAAGTGCTGTTGTGAGGTCAGACTGTATATAACATGCCAAGCTCGATGTTGGGAAGAAGCAGTGTTAGGGTTACTACTTCACTCTGTACAGTGAGTCAAATGAGACCAGACCAGGCTGACCCCACAGAGGAGAGCCCTTCTGACCTCCCAGGGCTGGAGCAGCCTCTGGAGGGCAATGCTTGGGAGATTTTCCCATCACTGACTCCCAGCCTGCACCCGCAGTCCACTATGGTAGCCCCTCCCTTAGGCGATACAAGTTAGCCCATATCCATTCATTAACTGACTTATTCACTTAACAGTCACTGCACAGCCTGTGTCAGGGGCTTTGGACTCAGGAGGAGAGAGCACATGCATGAACTAAGACCTAGTGGGGGACTCGGTGCCATGAGGAGGAACGGAGAAAATGATGGGGTGACAGGAGGGAGTGACGTTTTCCAGCCAACAGCAAGGTGAGGGTATCAGAAAGGCTTTTGGGCTAGACTTTAAAATTCAGGCAGGTACTGGACACACAGCAGCATGGAGGGTGGCATACAAGCGGAGGGTGAGCACAGACAAGGCATGGTGGAAGGAAAGGCTGGGTAGAGACCGGGATCCAGAGACAGCTACAGAAAATGACACAAGATGGTGTGTAGCGGGCAAAGACTGCAGAGGAGGGCAGAGGTCTGCTCCCAGAAGGTCTTGACACTACCCAGTTATGGAATTAAAAAGGGTTTTTTGTGTCTTTGTTTTTCAAGATAAAACTTTATAAAGAATGCTACAAGTTATGGATAATAATAATGGAGTTAGGCATTTATGTTTAATCAGGATATATATATTTTTAAGCTTTCAAACTCCAGCATAAAGAAGGGAATTGGGGGAAGTGCTAAGCTTATCTGCAGACCACATTATACCATAAACACACTGGTTCAGCCACATGAGAAGTGGAGGCTAATCCTGCCTATAGAAGCACATAGGAAGAGCAAAGGCCAAGGCGGTCTGGTCTCTCTGATGCCCCAAGGACTGGGCTCTCCTCAGTCCGAGCTCATGACAGATGATGTTCCTTTACGTCAAAAGGTCAGAGCTTCACCCGGAACAGGTCCTTCCAAATAACGTTATGGCGCTGGTTTTCACAGGGAGTGGAGTCATTAGTGTCTCTTAACCGACCCCACAATTTCTAGAAGGTTCTACTGATTACCAGGAATTTAAATTCAAGCAAACCAGAAAGAAGGGAAATAGTAGCGATATTCTGGCACTGTATAAGCCGTGCCCTTGTCATCCTTATGGAGGACTGCCCAACTCCAGAATTAAAATGTGACCATGCACGTTGGTGCGCCTCCCTCCGGCTGTGTATCAGGATCCCCCAGAGAACCGAACAGAACCTATACCAGACCCACTGGAGCAGAACCTCTGGGCTCCCCAGGTGATCCTAAGTGTGAGCGTTACTGCTGTGAAACACTGGGAGGCTTTAAAGGGTCTTGGGCCCTGAGAGCATGATCGGAGGGGTGCAGAGGGGTGTGGATTCAGTTCCTGGGCAGAGACGTGGAGGCCTAGCAAATCAAACGCCCAGGATGGAGGCTGGCCTGCAGTAGGGATGCTGCAGTCAGAATTCAGTGGCTGATAAGCATCAGGGTGCCCAGGGGGACAGTGGGATCACTGGCGGTGCTGGGGGGTCATGGAGAAAAGTCTGCACTGTGCAAGGTGGCCAGACTGATTCTGTTGTCACTAGCATGACTCAGCCCCCCAGGTGGAGAGAGAGCCTCCAAACGGCCCTGCACCAGCTGCTTCCAGGACTCCTGCCTCTTCTTTGGCATTTGATCACCCCTGATTCATCCCAAGGAGCAAGAAGCAAATTCTCAAAGACAAGCAGAATGGTTGCTGGTGTGATAGGGGTCCAAACAGGTTGGCTGGCAGGCTGCTTCCCTGAACCTCAGAGCAGCATGAGTCCAGGTGGTCCCCCGAAGTGAGCTGTCAGCAGCATGTGAGACATGCCTCTTGCTGGCCCTGTAGGGTGAGCGGGGGCTCTTGTACTTTTCTTTAGCTCTGAGGTGTGGGGGAATCCTCTGAATCATGTGTGACAGGCCAGGCAGGTTCTTCCTTGAGCCTTAGCTCTTGGGGTTCTAAGCCACATCCCAAGGTCTGTACTGAAGACAGTAATGTCACAGGGCTCTGGGGAAAGGCTGGGCATTTCAGACCTTTCAGACAACTTGGAGGTAGCTGGATCCAGGGCAGGGGAATGAGGATGTAAGTAGGGCCCAGGCCTCTGGGGTTGGACATGCACTGCAAACTCTTGTCCAGTGTCTTGCCCAAAAACGCCTGCCAAAAGGGTCTGCAAAAGATTCCATGGGGTCCAGGCTGTGCACAAGCCCCCCCCAGCTTGTCCAAGGGCCCCTTTTTAAGTAGGGAAAGCAGGAGCTGATATTGCAATTTGGGGGTTAAGTCACGATATTGTTATTTTTAATAATATTAGCATCTCCCATTTATTGAACATTTACTATGTGCTGGGCTTTGTGATGAGTGCTTTACATGCATCATATCTGCTAATCCCAGTGACAGTCCAACTCGGCACCCTCACGAACCTGTTTTACAAGACTCAGAGAGATTGTGGCCCTTACCAAGGTCACACAACCCAGACACAGGCCTGTCTGGCTTTGTAGCCTCTCCTTTTCTCAGTGGGTTAGGATACCCAGGGTCACAGGTAGAGGCACCGGCTAGGCCCTCTCAACTTGGGATTCTGACTCCACCTGCTACTGGGACGCCACCGTGTCCCAAAACTCTAAACGCCTGATTCCATAGGAGCCTGCTGCTCCCAGCCTCTGCTGCTCCCTGCCTGCCTGGGGACCTCCTTCTGGATTCAGTTCCCCTACTTCCCAGGCTGTCAGGACTGACGTAACTATCTCCTATACTGCTGGGCAAGTGTTGTCAGTGCAGGGAGGCAGCTCTGGAGGCCGGGCCTCATTCAAACCCAGGGAGTAGCCGAGGCCTGGGGAGAAGCTGACTCAACGTATTTACCACTTTCATCTCGGACATGTTTGCAGTAGGCCAGGGGTCTCAAACTCTTACGCATGAAGGAACCACCTGACTGTTGGGCCCCCCCACCTCAGCCACACAGAATGAGCAGGAGCAGGTGCTTATGGCCAGTCCTTCAGGGAGGGTCTGCAGCAGGTGCAGTGGGGCACCACCCTTGCAGAACATCTCCCAGTGGCTCACATGAGCAATGTTCAGACCTCCCAGCACAGAACAAAGATAAAACCAGGGTCCCTACTTTGTGCGTCCTCTGTAGAGCTTTCCAGCTGGACCTCATCTGACTAGGCCAGAGGTTGCTAATAACAGTGATCAGTGTCCAAATTAAATGTGTACCATGCTCTGCCTGCACAAAGCTCTTTTAAAGGCACTCTCTCTTTCTTTGGAGTCCCAGTATCAAATGCCAGCTTGCCAACCTCTTTTGTTTGGCTCACCTCAGAGGGTTTTCCATTAAAATTTTTGCCAACATTTTTAAATTATGAGAGTTCACATTAAAATCTGGTTTTCTGGCTTCTCAAAATGTCAGAAGCCTGGCTACAATAGGTCTTCTGGATTGCATGGCATCCATTGTCTGGATGGAGTGATGACGGCCTGTCTGGATCTGTCTGGCTCTCACCAAGTTACCAGGCCCCTCCACTTCCTGACAATTCTCCTTGGTGTTAAGACGAGTTTCAGTTGACCCCTGTCATCTTCTTTCCTCATCTGTGTCCTTGTGGACGTTCCCTACATAAGCCCTATAGGTAACTGAGTACATGACATCTGCCTCAAACCCAAAGACAGAGCCCACTTGGCCTGTATCACACATTGGTTTCCTTAGTTAAGTTTAAAGTCCTTTTTTAAAAACAGCCTTTGAAAAAGGCTAGTAACTCATTTAAGAGGCGAAGATATGAAGGCTCAGAAAGGCGAGCAATTTGCCTAAGGCTCTACAGCCAGTGCAAGCAGGGCGAGGACGCCAACTAGAACCCCGGCTTCCAAGTGTGCAGGGTGTACTCTGAGCCGCTCGGGGGCCACCATCCTCACAAACGATGCTGTGAAGGCGCCTTCTAGGACAATCAGTCCCCAGCCTGCCAAGCTTCTGACAGTGCTGGCTCCGAAGCCGTCACCTTGCTTCACTGCATGCCAGCCCTCATCTATAAGCGCAAGGCAACAGGAACGTCCAGCCCCATGGGTGCTGTTGCTTCTCCCCTCCAGTGCTCCTACATCCCGGGCAGCCTGGACAACTACCAGCGGGCCCGGGCTGATGTGGAGAAGGTTAGAACCAAATTCCATGAGCACCGGGTTTTCTACTGCTTCTCCACGACTCAGGAAAATGAGACCAGCGTCCTGTACCAGCGCCTCTATGGGCCCCGGAACCTCCTCTTCTTCCTCTTCTGGCCCACCTTCCTGCTGACCAGTGGCCTCCTCATTATCGCCATGGTGAAGATCAACCAGTCCCTCTCCATCCTGGCAGCCCAGAAATAGACCCGTCCATGCCACAACACTGCTCGGGTTACAGGGGACCTGGTGGGTCCCGGGCTGCACCCCACTTGGGTACCCATTCCTCCTCCCCCTGCCTTCCCACTGTTTCCCTGCAATCCACTGCATGGGGGCCTTTGGGCAATCCCTTTGTTAAGTCACTTCTTGCTCAAGAATGTACAGTGGCTCCCTAGTGCCTTGGAGGGCACCGGCCAGCCAGTTACAGCTCTCCATTATCTGTCCCCTCAGTTGACTCAAACTCATTTCTGCTATGCTACCCACCACCCCGCAGACAATGAAGAGTCTTCCCTCTGGGCCTGTGTTCTCGTGTTTGGCTTGAAGGCCTGCCTGTTTTGCCCAGGAAGCCACCCTGGGCAGACCTCGGTTCTTTCTTTGAATTCCATGATGAACACAACAGCGGCTCCCACGTGGAGGGCACATTTAGAGTGTTACTTGTTTTCAGGACACCAAGTGCCTATATGTAGTTTTATTCCAATATTAATAAATATGGGTATAAGGTTTTAGTTATAAAATAAGTAATGCGTGTAATATAATTGGATGCAATACAACATAGTGACTTCAGTTAATAATACTGTAGTGTATATTTCAAAGTTGCTAAAAGAGTAGATCATAAAAGTCTTCATCACAAGAAAAAAAAGTACAACTCTAAAAGGTGATGGATGTTAACTAGACTCCTGTGGTGATTGTTTGCAGTATACACAGTAATGAATTTTTATGTTGTACACTTGAAACTAATATACTGTTATGTGTCAATTATACCTCAGTAAGAAAACAAATATATAAAAATATGTTATATGTCAAAATATACCTTTATAAGAAAACAAACATATAAAAATATAATGAGGCAATAAGAAAATAATATTAAAAATCATAAAAATATTAACAGTAGGATGATGGTTAATTTTAATTTTCTTCCTCAGCCCTCTTTTTATTTCTGATACTTTTCTAAATTCCAACAGTAAGAATGTTTGGTTTTGCTCTTTGTTTTTATGATTAAAAGCAACATCAGATATTATTTTGTAAAGAGTTTGAAAGGGTGAGACCCCACCTTGGCTGGAGAGGGGGTTGAGCTCCAACCAGAGACAGGGTTTTGGGAACACACAATTTTAAGAATTGTCTATGGAGGCAAGATGACCACACAGGCGGAGATTTGTAATTTACAATGCAGGTATTTACAAGGCACTGGGCCTGCAGGGAGCCAGTCTCTGACTTGAAAAGGGCATAACTGGTGGAAGCGGTCATCTCTATCATTAATTCTTTAAGAAGTTTTCCTCGCTGTTCTCAGAGGACGGTGGTGGGGTGGGAAGGGGACACAGGAGGGGGCTGTAACAATGCTGAGGGGATTCTGACATGGACTCAAGCCTGAGAACCACAGGTATGGAGAGCCAGTGCCCTGCTCCGGCATTCCTGAATGGGTAAATGACTCCCCGGCAGGACAGGTCCTGAGCTGGATCAGAAAGTAAGGCTGGTGTCTCTAAAGTTCCTTCTGGAGCTGTGCTTCTAGGCACAGCCTCTGGGTGTAGGTCATGTCTCTACTTCTGCCAGATTTCATCTCTGATCCTCAGTGGTTTCATTTATAAAAGACAGACTCCTCCTGTGGGTGGTTGGGAAGGCTGAACGGAAGTTGTAAGCAAAATGGAAGCTGTTGTTAATAACAACAATAAGTAATGAATACACAGAAACTTCCAGAAGAAATTATAGCAACAATAATATCAACTAGCATTTATCTGTAGTTGTTTATTATATGCCTGGCTCTGTGGTAAGCCATTTTGCCTCGTAAAAATTCGGTGAGGTCTACTGAACTCATCTCGTAGAGGAGGAGAAGCAACAGAGAACAGTGTTTAAGTATGTAGACTTGTGATGTGGACTGCCTGCGTTCAGATACCCAAACCTGCCATTCACTAACTGGGTGACTTTGGACAAACGACCTCTCGGTGACTCAATTTTCTCATTTGCAAAATAGGAACTAATATTATTTTCCTTTCAGGGTTGTTGTTATTAAATGACTTATTATGTAAGATTCCTAGAATAGTGGCTGACACGTGGTAAGTGCTGTATCAATATTATGAAAAACTGAGCCTCTAAGAGGTCATTGCTCGGGGTCATCCTATAGGGAGCTAGGAATCAAGCCCCGGACTATGTGATTCCAGAGCTTGGCCTGTCAACCACAGCACTGAAACAGACTCAGCTACAGAGCTGAGGGCCTCAGACACCCAGAGGCCCAGGGGTCAGGTAAGGAACAGCATTACATCCCTGGAACCCAACGGTGTCATCGTGTAAGTCAGGGGTCAGAGAGAGCAGCTGGAACCAACACCGACATCTCTCACTTCCAGCCAGAGAGCTCTGGTGACCCCCTGCTCCCTCCCCCCCCATGTCATGGGAGCACATTCCCGCCAAGGGGAGACGGCACACTGTTCCCCAGAGTTTCTCCCTTCTGAGACCAGGGAAGCCTCAGGAGTCCTCTGAGTCTTTTAAGAACGTCTCAGTGGTGATACTGTACTATAGTCTGGTACGATATTATCAGTTGGGGAAATTAGGCAAAGGGTACATGGGGTCTCTCTGTATTATTTCTTACAACTGTTTGGGAATTTGCAATTATCTAAAAAGATTAAGTTTAATTAAAAAAAAGAAAAAATATTCCACCATGAGTCTCACTTGAAGGGGCTTCTTTGCACCAGGTTTCTATGCACCTGCATTTGGGCTTAAAATACCCAAAATCTCAGAATACCCAACAGGCCTCGGCAGGGGGAAAGGCCATGTCTCTCTAGAAAAATTAGTGCCTGGGGATGCCTAGCCCCCTGCCCCATGTGTTATTAAGACGACCTTCATTTGCTGTGACAAATGCCCTCCTCCTGTCAACAGACAGTGACCTACTTCTATCAAGTCCCACATCTGCCTGCTGCTCACAGAACATCATGTAAGGGATGAGTGTGACATAATGGGCATTAAGCATGGTGGAGTTAGACACGGAGGAAAAATGTGTTTTGGAATAATAGCTGACTGGGAGCAGAGAGCCCTTGTCAGTTATTAATAAATCACTCCACTAACGAACATCTAGTGTTTCCACTGTTTTTGCTTTTCATCTCTTGGGTCAGTGGCTCAAATCTGGAGAAGGGCACCTGCGTAATGCTCCCTGCACCTCCCCTGAACTCAGACCTCCTGGGGGAGATCAGGGATGAGGGCTGGGGAGGGGGCTGAAATGAGTCAGAGGCACCTGCTTTCAAGGAGTTCTCCACCCCCACCAACCCCCCCCCCACTTCCTAGCCCCTCCCCCACCATTAACAAGGATGTCCTTCATAGAGAAGGGCCTAATTCATGCAAATTCAAAATAGTGTGATATAAAGTGTTAATAAAATCATAATTATTGTGGCCTGCTGAAATGTTGCCAGTCTCCCCCACCACCCCCGCCAAATGACAATTCAACCAAATTTTTCCTAATTTTAGAACTCCCTGGGACTGTAAACTGCATTCTTTCTATTGCTGACTGGCAGCACAGATGATGCCCAAGGAATATCCAATGCCTTTTGCATTAGTGCTGCATTTGGGGGTTTGAATTACATGAAATTTTGGGGAATACACTGTCTGAACAAAGTGTAGCTGCGCTGTACCTCCCCAGCTGCTGCCCTGTTGCACACAGGGAAAAGAGAACCATCATAGCAAGAGGAGAAAGACAGAGAGCAATTCACTGCAGTTTAGTGTAGCAGTTCTCAAAGTGGAGGCTTGCAAGGTCAAAACTCTGTTCATAATAATATTGAAATACGCTGCTTCTTGCTAGATTTCCACAGCTCTCCCTTCCCACTCATATAAAGCAATGTTCATCAGCCAGCTTCCTTAAAGGATTCAGGGAGATAAGGAAGGGCTGGATATAGATGCAAAACAAACAACTCCCAACTGAATGGTGGACAAAGTCAGTGATTCATCCCAAGGCTTGCATCTTCTCCCTCAGTTTCAGAGCCTTTAATCGCCCACAGTCCCCATCCTCTTACGCTAAGGGCCCTCTTTTCTGATGTACATAGAGTAAAAACAGGAGCTTGCTAAGCATCTGCAGCTTCAAGACAGGCCTTCCCTCTCCCAGTGAGACTGTTGAATGGAGCCTCCTCTGTCAATTCTGGGGGCCCTGCTATTTGACTCATCTTCGAGTTTTCATATTCAAATAGAAACTCATATTCTCTGTGGGCCAGGGGTTCTTTAAAGATCATCTAGTGCTTCCCCACTTTAGTGTGGTGCTTGAACCTCTCCTAAACATTCCTCTTTAGTGACACTCTGAATCAACATCTCTTTTGATGAGTAACTCACTGTACCAGAAGGCAGACACTTCTATTCCAGGACATATTTAGCAAATCACTGCAAGCACAAGAATCTGCCATCCCAATGAATAATAAGAGCTAACATTTGTTGACCACCTGTACTCCCGGATCTGGTCTAAGCTTTTACATGTACTGCTCATTTAATCCTAACAATAATTTTAGGTCATTATTACTATCTCCACTTCACAGATGAGCAAATGAGACACAGGGGAGGGGTTTAATTTGCTGCAGGTCAGAAATTAGTAAATAGAGCTGGAATTCAAACCTGGTAGTGTAACTTCAGACCCACCATGCAGGCTGCCCCATATCAGAAATGGAAAATGCAGAGCAGGGCAAGGTAAGTACTGAGAGCCTGTTGGATGCCTACATACTCCTTCCCACAGAGCCCAGGCTCTTGACTGGCTCCCTGGAGCCATACTTCTGAAGAGTCAACAGATGCCAGGTGAGGCCCAAGCACACATACCTGAAAAGGCCCTGCAAAGTCTGGTGTGGGCACTGCTAAGATGGCCAGGGGCCACACGGTCAGCTAGAATCCTCCTGACTCCACGAGCACCCAGTTCACAGCCCATCAAACACCTGGCGGGAGCCCTGGCACCCCATGGCCCCAGCGATCTCTGAGCTAGTCCCTGGTCTCCTAAAAACCAGAATGGAAGAGGCTGGTCTGACTCCATGCTTCTCTCTGTGAGCCCTGCTTTCTTTTCCAAATGTCCCCAAACCATGGTTTAACAGTCTATTGTAGAATTTGTCCAGGAGTTGACAGCATGCTTATTGATACATAGTTTTGGGGATCTATGAAGCAAATCTTTAACTCTTTTACAATCATTATTAAAAATGGACCATGTGCTATCTTCTTGGTGGCTAACTCATGTCTCGGTGACTCTGTTGGCCACACAAGTACTATCCTTGGACATCTTATACACATGTGCCTTTAAACAGTGCTTTACATGCACTGATTGGTTCTTTCCAACCCCTGGATTTGAAATTCCTGAGCCGCCGGCCAGACCCTCATTGACTTGGAGCAGCCAGAGCCCCTGAGCACCCGGCCTCAGCGAGTCTCTTAGCCGTGCTGGACACCAACCCCAGCTCTTAGACCCCCTCCTCGTGGGGAAGAAGGGAGCAAGCCCAGACAGAAGTGGGTCCTGCTGGCCCCTCATCCGTTGGCTCATCGGCCCCGAGCAGATCCAAACATCAGCTATTTCCACTCTCTCTCTCCAAATATGTTTTACAGGCTTCTTTTCCTCATTCTTACACTCTTGGGGGGCCAAGTTGCAGCTTAGTATGGCCTTACTCTTGTGGCTTTAAAGTATGTGTTTTATGTGTCTTTGGGAAGGGACTGTGCAGGGAGGAAAGCTCAGAAAAGGGAGAGTTCAAATCTGGCTTGTCTATCACCTCAGGCAGTTTACTTAATCTCCTGCTTAATTTCATCAACTGGAAAATGAGAGACAGAGAGAGAGAGAGAGAGACAGAGAGACAGAGAGACCGAGAGATAGAGAGAGAGTGCGAAGCGCTCAGCTCTGTGCCTGCGACATAGAAGATACTCCACAAACGTCCATTCTCTCTCTGAGCAAACGGCTCTCCTTCCTCAGATTATCACAGACTCTCCTCTGCTCAAGCTCAGAGAACTTCCTACTACCCACCTTTCTCACTGGGGACTTCCCACTTCTCTGTCTTAGGAGCATGTCTGAGGACCCTCTTGCCTCTCTCTCCCCATCAATCTATTGCTAGCTGTACTGTGTCTTAAAATTTTCTGCTCTGGACACACTGCCTGTCTTTGCATTGAACTTTCTTGTGTCTAACTGAATAAACTTAACTCCTGAGGAAAGGGAGTGCCTGTACACAGGGGCCACATCCTTGCCCAACTGAACCATCCAAGGGCCAGAGGACCCGTTTCCATCAGAGTTCACTGCATGGGAGAGCCTATTAGTGACAATAGGTCTGGCTGGAATAATTCTCCCAGTGTGAGGCAGGCAAATCCCTCAGCCAGAAATTGGGCTTAATTTGAAATTAAATTGCATTGCCATGCCAACTGTAGGATGCTTATATCCACAGCTAATTTATCAAGGTAATGCCTCATTTCCAGGAAGCCCGTGGGAATAGCACGGCTGCATCAGCAAAATGACAAGCTTCTATCTGATGAGAAGAATGTTAAGGCACAACTTGAACCCTTCAAATTCCTTGTTTTGTGTTTTAGGCACTTATTAGCTGCCTCATCTGTGCCAGGCACTGTGCTAGGACCTGGTGATTTGGATACGGGTGGGAATTGGCACTGTACTCTAGCTGCTCTGGGCTGGTGGGAGAAGGAGATCATATAAATGAAAGATTCCAAGTACAACATTTTCCTGAGCTGTCCAGGGCTGAGTTGCTTAGGGAGGTAGAGAATATTATGGATAACTTCATGGTTAAGAATTTGATTTCTATGTTTAACTCTGATATTAATCGTTCACAATGATCAGGAGTGTGCCAGACTCTTTGTCAAGCCCATCGCACACATATATTCCATCCTCTCGGCAACTGCAGGAAATAAATACACTATAAATCATCGTTCCCATTTTATTGATGAAGCAACTGAGTCCTAGAGACTAAGTCATTTGCCTAAGGTCACTGCTGCCCAATTAATAGGCAGAAGAACTGGGAATTAAACAAAGGACATTCTTCCACAGAGCCTATGCCTTTAAACACTACAATATACTGCTTCTTTATTTTCCCCGATTTTTAATTTTAAAGCCATCCCACTACAGGAGAGTTGTGAAGTTAGGACTGGAAGCATGCACACCCTTCACCTTCCCTCACAAATCATTATCACTATTTTGCCATATTTGCACTCCTCTCTGTGTATCTATTTTCTCTGAGTCATTTGAGAGGTAGGTTCTGGAACATAAAACACAAGTTTTGTTTGGAAACCACGTGGGGATCAGTTTGGCTTGAGGAGAATGTGCATGTGGGCAGGGGAGATGGGCAGAAGGTGCGCTGAGCCCAGAGTGCCGGCTGGGAGGGCCGGTCCAGAAGTGTGGGGTACATCCTCCTGCGGAGAGGACAGGCAGTGACAGAGTGACAGTAAAAGCACAACTTTTATTGAAGGTACTGAGAAGAATTAAAAAATCGAAGATGTATATTCACATTCAGCCAATGCTGTCTTTATGGTCTGAAAGACAGTGCAGACAAGAAGAAGTTTAAAAAATAACCCTTAATCCAACTAAAACCCATGGGAATATTTTGGCTTATTTCTTTTCTATTTTACTTTTAACTGCATGAATATCTATTCATTGTACATACAGTTTCTTTTTTTTTTGTTTATTTTGATATCACCAATCTACAATCAAATGAGTAATATTATGGTGATTACACTACCCCCTTCATCAGGTCCCTCCCCCCACGTACATACAGTTTCATATCCTGGTTTCTGCCTAGCATGATTCCAACAGCACTTCTGCTTATTATTAAGTAGTCCTCAAAATATTTTTCAAAGGTTTAGTACTACTCCATCAGATGAATGAACCAAAATTTAGTTATCTCACTATCTTTTGACTGAAGTTTAGATCATCTCTGATTTTTCACTATTATAATACTATGACGAACACTCTTGAATAAAAGTCTCCGTGCACATCTCTGACGAACTGCTTAGCACAGATTTCTAGAAGTAGAGTAGATTTCCTGGGTCAGAGGGCTGGATGGACTTTCTCTTTGTTTGGCCATGGTGTGGAGGAGGCAGGAGTGGGGTGAAATGGGGAGAAATTCTGTCGACCTGCCTCTGCAGCCTAGCAACGGAGCTGCGATAAGGGCTTGGACTTCAGGGACAACACTGAGAATGGGAAGAGAGGGACAGATGGGAGAAACACTGGGAAGAAAGAATCAATAAGACTTAGTGGGCAAGATAACTCAGGGGTGCCAGAATGGGGACATATAAAGAAAAATAGGGATGTCAGGAGTAATGCCAGCTTTTATAAGAGTTGAGGCCACAGGAAAACATTGAAATATAAGGGTTTATGACCCTTCTTTCCCTCCCGGTTTCCTTTCTTCATTCGTCCATCTCTTGAGCCCCTATTCTGTGCCAGTGCTTGTGCTGGATCCTGGGCATTCTTAACTAAGATATGGCCTCATCCCTCGGGAGCTCATAGTTCAGCCGGAGACTCACCTGTAGTCCTTGAACTTAAGAGACAAGCCAAGGCAAGGGAGAGAGACTTGGGAGTCCCCACTACAGCCGACCGAAGGGACAAATACTGCATGATTCCACTTATATAAAGTGTCTACAATAGTCAGACTCATAGAGATGGAAAGTAAATGGTGGTTGCCAGAGGCTGGGGGACAGGGCAGTGGGGAGTTATTTAGTTTGGGATGATGGAAAGTTCAAGAGGTGGATAATGGTGGAGGCAGTCCCACGACAATGTGAATGTACTTAATGTCAATGAATTACACAGCAGCTGGAAATGGTCAACATGGTGAATTTTGTATTACGTAGATTTACTATATAGCACAATTACTAATCTAAAATAATGGGAAAGGATGCCATGTAAAGAGTTGTTTGTGGGGTGTATTACTTTCCTAGAGCTTCTGTAACAAAATACCACAGACTGGGTGACTTAAACAAAAGAAACTAATTTTTTTTCATGGTTCTGGAGGCTGGAAGTCCAAGGTCGAGGTTCTGGCAGGATGGTTCTGGTGAGGCCCCTCTCCTCTGCTTGCAGATGTCCTCTCTACTCTTCTCCCCACCTTCATGTGGCCTATTTCTGTGTGTGTGCTCTTCCTCTTCTGATAAGGACGCCTATTGGATCAGGACCCCACTCCTATGACCTCATTTAACCTTCATTACCTCTTTTAAGGTCTTATCTCCAAATCTGGTTACATCAGGACTTAGGGCTTCAACACATGAATTTGGCTGGGGCGCACCTCCATCCATAATGAGGGACAACAGGGCTTGGAGATTTGACAGAGAGAGTGTTCCCTTGGGACTACATGGGACATCCAGAGTCACAGCTCTGGCTTTGTGACCTGGGGCAAGTTCTTTAACCTCTCCCAGCATCAGAGTGGAAATAATAAGAGTAGGTGACTCACAGCGCTAGGGATGGTTTGAATGCAGGGATCCTCATAAAGCCCCAGCAAATAAATAGCACTCGATGAATCGTGCACTTACGATTCCTCATATGGTGCATGTTGAGTTTGGAATGACAGGCTGCTGTTTCCGGACTTGTGAAGCACAGGTTGAGTTAATCAGCACAAGGATGCCAGAGTGTTCTGCAGCCCAATATGCCTCGTGTTGTGCCAGGCTCCGAGTGACAGCTGCTTCCAAGCTGATGTTTGCAGACAGCGAGCAGCTAGCCTGGGCTTGACTCTGCCTGCCAAGCACAGATGGTTAGAAAAATGCCACCCAGACTGGCCCAGGGTTGATCAAAATATTACAGAAAGAAAACTGGGGTAGGCTAACCCCAGCCTCTCCGACGCAAGTCTCAGAATCACATTTCTTTCCCTGACTCCTGTCCAGTTTTCTGCCTCCGCCTCCAAACCACCTCCTTAGAGCAAGAAATGAAAACCAGCCAGACTGGAACTACAGTGGGAAGGCCTGCTGGGTGGCATTTGCTTTCTTTCCTCTCCTTGGCTGTCTTGGCTGTCTGGGCAGTTCTCCCATATTTTTTGTTGTTTGATTGGAAAAGGTGGCCTGTGGGTGACTGTTTGGGGAATAGACTGGGGAGTTCAGGGGAATTCTCCAGAATTGTGCTATTGCAGTCAGAAGGAAGGTCTTGACAACCTTGATTTCTGAAACAAGAGCATGTGTGGCCTCTTGGCCAATCTGGGAAGGAATCGGTTCTGTCTTCATTGTTCTCCTGTGTTTCACTGCTTCTCCAGAGGGTGTAATGCGGGGGGTGAGGCTGGAACTTGGAGACACACAGCCTGACTTCCAGCTCTGGTTCTGTCCCACATTGGCTGTGTGACTTGGAGCCAGGCCCATCCCCTTTCTAAGCTCCACAGTTCTCATCTGTGAATGGTGTTAACTAGAGCCCCCATCTTCTGGAGTTCTTGTGTGCATTAAATAACATGGAGCGTGCAGAGTGCCTAGAGTAATACTGGGCACAGAGCGGGCGCCGCAGTAATGCTACAGGGATTGTTATTGAACATTGAATTCCAAAGCTGGAAGGGACCTTTGAAATCAGCAACTCCCTCATTTTAGGGATGAAGAAAACAAGCCAAGAGAAGGGAAGCCACCTGCTCAGTGATCAGATGTGAGGATTTGGATTCAAACCCACAGGCCGGGCTCCAAAGCTGCTACTCTTTACAGCTCTAACACTAGACATGTGGACTTCAGCCCGTGACAGGGTGGGCTCTGTGATCATGGCTGTCACGCCCTCATCCCACTAAGAGGAAGGCTTTCTTCCGCCCCCAGACTAGGGATCTGTGAGGAGAAAGGCAAGACGGTCCCTGGCGGTGGAAGCGCCTCCCCTCATGTCTCCTCCTGGAATCCTGGCCTCCCTTTCCATCCAGCTGGCCTATGGAACCTATATGATCTCCTCATCTCTGCTTCCTCTCCCCCAGAAATTCATCTCCCCAACTCTCTGCTCTCCTTGGGGCCCCTCAGAACCTGGGTCCTCCCTCCTGCCCTTCTGGTTGGGGTGCAGATGGGCAGATGGACATGGGGGTGGGACCTGACTTCATCCACACACTGGTCAGCTGCAGTGGACAGGCAGTGAGGGCCTGCTGCTGAGGACTCAGTCCCGCAGAGCACGCGAGGACTGGAATGGAAGGCGACCAGGCCCTTGGGCTCATTTCACTGACCTGTCATCTCATCAAGGTCATTCTGGCTGATCACTTCTGTCAAACTCCAGCACAGAAATTCAAAACAGGGAGATGGGGAGTGGGAGGCCTCTGAGATAGCCTGACAAAAACCAGTTCTCACAAAGGGACTCCAGACATGCAGCCTGATGTTGCTGGGCAGGGAAAGCATCTAGCTGTCATTTATTGAACATCCCCTGGGGGCTTGAGGAACCAAAAACAAGCCCCACATAAACGCTTTTGAGGGTTCCTGTTCTCACAGGGGGTGAGGGAGGGATGGCCAAAAAGTCTGTAAACCACCAAATCAAACAAATAATTTCAGCTGTTGACAAGTTCTTGATTACAGACTATGCAAGTGATAATCGAGAGCAACTGAGAGCAGAGGGGGCAGGTCTGGAGAAGAGCATCTAGAACATCCAGAGAAGAGCTGGAAGAAGACTTGCCCCCAGCCTCTTTCCTTCAGCTCTGCTTCCTTTCTCTTGCTGCAAGTCCGAGGTTGAATCACATGAGAAGGGGACTTTACTGGGCAGTTGTTACGTGCTGGGTACTATATGGGTCACCTACACCATCTCGTTCAGTCTCCTGGTAGCCCCAGGAAGTGGCAGGATTTAAACCTAGGACTGCCTGGCTCCAGGGCTGTACTCTTGCCTTCCAAGCATCTTGTTTTCTGTGGTATTTCACGTGACCACCTCCACGCTTGGGCATCCACAGCTCTCGGGGACTTGGGGCCTGGGGTCCAGTGAGAGAGGTGGCCCAGGGAACACTCTATAACACTAAGAGGCCTGGGGAAAGTGAGGGTCACACCGACATGGCAAGAGACCTCTGGGCCTCCAGAGCCGATGAAGACCTGCTTTGGTCCACCCCATTCTGTGTGTCGGTATCACAGCCCACGGTGCTCCCGCCTGCCAGAGGGCCCCATTTCAACTACTTTTAATTTGGAACAAACGAGCTGCTCCCCCGTGGTCCTGAAGTTAATAGGCTGTCTGTGCAGCGGTGCCATGATGAGCAGCCCTGAACAAATTATTCCTGCCTGGAATCAGGGTTATCTGGAAGAGAGGCCCAGTGGCCCCACAGAGGGACAGCTTTGGCATGTTGGGGGAAACCTTCTTCTCCGCTATTCAAGTGCTGGGGACCTCCGAGAGCACCCAGTCAGTGAAATGGATGAGGGAGTGATGGGCCTGCTACCGAGGGGTCAAGACTGAGAGACCCGTAGGCTGGGATGAGGGCCTGTGGACATGCAGAGCCAAGGTGAGCACATTCCCCACTCTGGAAGGCTCTGGCTTTAACTGGAGAGTCAGGCATGGACTAGGAACCCTCAGTGACTGAACTTCCTGTCTATGACAGGGCAGGAGTCCCCGGGGGTTCCTGGATGCAACCAGTGGGTGGGGGTTTCCTAACATGAGCCCAGTGGGGGCTCAAACTGCCAAGACAGCTTGGACCTGGCATTGGGGCCTCTGCCCTTCCCCAGCGAGAGGATGAGTGCACAAGCTGAGCTTCTCACGGGACAGGTGGTGTCCTCCTTTTGGCAGGGCACATGGTCACATCTCATAGGTCCCAAGGTCCCCAGAGTCAAGGCCACCGCGTCCCCCGAGATCTAGTTAGCAATCAGTATCGTAATTGCAGACTGTCTGGTGCCCAAACCATGTGCACTTCCCCACTAACAAGACCACTTCTCACACATGCCCTAGAAGAAGGGAGTGTGGTAGGGGAGGGTCCCTCACGGACGTGGGGCCCACTCCGCACCCAGCAGTTGCCCTGGTCCCAGCCCGCCCATCTGACAGGTGACAGTGATGCTGGAAGGGTACAAGTGTGGCTGTCTTGCTGACCTTGGTCTGCATCGTGTTCCCTTTCCCCATAAAGCTATTCCTTAACCTAGGCCATGCCATGTTATGGAATTTGTTACAGCCCCTTGCAAGGCTGCCCTGAAGAGACCCAGCTGGTACAATAGTTCTTGAAAACCTCACCTACAAAATTAGTGGGAGCTGGGGGCACTCTCTAAGCTGGTGACAAGCTGGGGAGCCATGCCCCCAGGGGCATCTTCTCAGCATCATGTGAAGAGGCAAGCACCTGGCTGGTCCTAGTAGGACCTGGGTTCTAATCCCAGCTCTGCCACCCACTGCCAGCTGGGCCGCCTGCTTCAGCTAAAGGTCAGTCTCCCTAATGTTATAATGGTGATGGGGTATCTACTTGTGGGCCAGGACTCAGGGAGACAGAAGTGCCTAGGGCACAAAGTGTAAGGAGGGACTCATCCCCCGCTTCCAGCAAGGACAGAGCTGCCTTAGTAGCTGGCAGCCTATTCCTTGTTATTATCTTCATTCAATTAGAAAACAACCTTGTGTGGAAGATATTGTTATTATTGTCAATGAAAAGTGAGACACCTCGGCTTGGAGAAGTTATGCAACTCACCCAAGCTCACACAGCTGGTAGAGGACAGAGCTGGGACTCAAGCTGGGCCCGCCTGAAGGCAGAGTCTGTCTCCAAGTTCAAGGTCAGTTTCTCGAGGGTAGGAGGCAAGAGGAACAGGGTGTCTCCATGGGTTTGAAGTGCAGAAAGAAACAACCTGGGCTGAGGTGGAAAGTGGGCGTCGGGGCTCCAGGGCATTGTCCTTGAAGTACATCTTACAAGGTCAGCCGCACCTCCCCACCCTGCTGCCACAGGTGGCCTGGACACTAGAGAAACGCTCCTGGACTGGATTCCTCTCTCCTGTTCCCTTTAGCGTCACCATCTGTGCCTGGGGTGACGAATGGATTTCCAATGGCAGAGGGAGATGGGCTTAAGCCTTCCCAGGCAGAGTGGAACCTGCGCAACTTTCGGCTCCCGCCGGTGGCCCGGGGGACTCTGTGAGGGAGCTGGGACCGGCTGCGCAGGTGGAGGGTTCCCCAGACCTGGGCCAGGAGCTGGGCTTCTGCTAAATTAAAGAGCAGGCGAGGGCCTGGCTCTGGGAGCTGCATTCCTAACTCCCCATAAAGAATCAGGGATGCGGCTCACATGTCAGTCTCAGCACTGGGTGGGGCCTTAGCAAAGCAAGTTTGGGAGAGCTGAAGCAGGGAATATTCTAGAGAGGCCCCTCCCAGACTGCATGCCCACACCACCAAAACAAGCCGTGAGTGAGATGGAGTCTCTGCCTTGAGGCGCTCGTGGCCCTCTGAGCGTCAGCTGTCGGCGAGGTCACAGCAACACGCATTTCCTGAGCGCGCCTCAGGCAGGCAGCTTTATAAACACAGCCTTGTTTAATCCTGTAAAGATTATGATTCCATTTGATAGATTAAGTAACTGAGGCCAGAAAGGTGAGGGGCCCAGCAGACTTCCCAGCCAGTGTGCGGAGGATCCAAGGAGGTCCCCGTCTGTCAGTTAATTGCCTTTACTGCATAATTGGTTTCCAAACACTTTATTTTTTTTGAAGCTAGAGAAACTCATTCTTTAAATTTTGGAAAAATGCAGTATGTAAAACACATCAAAGTAGAGCTGAAAGGGCAGGAGTTGGGGGTGCCAGAAACCCCACACAGCCCCCCCTCTTAGGGGCAATTTAAGTGTCCTTCCCAAGACACTAAGAAAGGTCAGGCACAGCTCTGAATGTTTGTCCAGCTGGAGGCTGACCCACTGGAGACAGACTCAGGTTCTGTATCTGGAGAGAGTTCAGAGCGTTTACTGAGTGCCTCTGGGGCAGAGCACCCATGGTGTATCCTAGAAAGCTCCTGTCACTCAGGGACCCTGGCTAGCATCCGTGCCATGTAGCGCTGCTTCATTCACCTCAAATCATTGGTGAGCACCCACTCTGGGCTGGGCACTGGACAAGTAGCTATGGTTACATCTATGAGTAAAAATGCATGTGGTCTCTGTCCTCATGGAGCTTAAGTCTAGTGGGAAGCACAACCTTTCACAAATACATTCCTAAAAGGACCATGGATCACAGATTGTATCAGGGCTCTGAAGGCAAAGCCGAAGGTTGAGGTGTGTGTGCACGAGAATCTGATCAGTTCATCGCTAAAAACGGCACAGTGAGGCAGGTAGGCCCCCCAGCAGCCCAGGCCAGTGGGAAAGGGGATTGCTGGCACCACGCGGAGGTGGCCAAGTTCCAGGAATAGGTGGGACAGGGAGGAGTAGACTTGGGTTCTCCCAGTCCCCCAGGCAGATAAGAAACAACGAGTTGCCCCCAGGACCAGCAGGGGTACCTGGTCCTATAGAATCTTAACTTTCCTCAATCCTGAAAAGAACAAAGAAAAATCTTAAGGGTTGGATCATTGCAATCTAGGACTCAGGGCAATGAATAATGAAGAAGTAAAAGCACAATTAAAACCAGAAATCATTAGGCAAATGTAATGTGTCCATGTAGGATCTAATCTATATTCACCTATTGCTGGTCAATACATTAGACAGACTTTTCTCCACTTCTCTGCTCAAGGCCTCGCCCTGCTTCCACAGTCATTTATTAACAAATATTTAGAAAACACCTGGGCTGGATACAGCAACCGTTACCTAGCATGTGCCTGGAACAGAGCCAGTGCTGTGTAAACACTAGGTGCTCTCTGCAGAATGGAGAGACATGATCCTGCCCTGGCACCTCCCGAGCCCCGGCCATAGAAAATTCAGCACTGAAGCAGGTGGGAGGAAGGCCAGGCAGTCACTGTGTTCCCTTTCTGTGTCACACAGACCTCAGTCTCAGGGATTCTGAGCAGAGAGGGGGCGGCATCCTGACCTGCTGGCAGCTCTGGTGCTCTTCCTTCTGTCCGCCCCAACCTTCCACCTGCCCGCCCTGCCCTCCTCCTAATCCTTCCTTGAAATCTGCCCCAGGCTTCTCTCCTCCCTGCCCTTTGTTCCCATGCCTCCCTCCATCAGCACGATGTCCTGGTGCTGTCTTCAGTCTGTGCCCCAACCAGAATGAACGGTTCTCGATGGAAGGCTTGTGTCCTATTCATCCATATGTCCAGTGTCTAGCCATGAGTGTGACACAGAATAGGTGCTCAATAAATACATCCTGAGCAAATGATTGTAGGCAAATAGGCAGAAGACAATATCCTCATGCTCATTTATTCAAAGAGCCATCTGTCCTCTCTTAATCTCTCTTTTTCTCTCTCTCTTACACACAAATGCACCCCCTTATCACACTCTCTGCCTGGCTGACTCACCTTCTCACATTCACCCATCTTGCTGCTTAATGACCTTCTGTGATGTCTCCCCCACTCTGACGCTTCCTGGGGTATCCGGTCCCACCTGCATTAAAGAGCTTGTGACCCCGGTTCTACAGAGGGGGCAGCATGGATTGCTCTCTCCAGATCCATGCCATTCGCAGTTCCTGATGGCTCCCTCACACTGGTCACTGCAACACACTCCTAACGGGATCCCATGTCTCAGCTTCCCTGGATCCCCGTGGCAGTGCTGGAGATAAATTGATAGTAGCTAATGGACTCATTTTATAGATGAGGAAACTGAGGCTCAGAGAGGCTGTGGCTTGCACAGGAAGCAAAGCTGGAGCTGAAACCTAGGTTTCCTAAGTCCAAGGCAACACACTTCCTACTGTTTCTGCGAAGCAGAGACTGGGACAAGATACTGCCCTTCCCCCATCCCCCTGACACCCCCATATCTGTGCTGTGGGAGGAATATCTTCAGTTTGCCTCAGAGAATTCAATGTGAGAACTCTGCACAGTCCTCTAAGCTCTCTGCTCTTGCCTCCTCACCTCAGTCCATCCTACTCTGGGCCCCCAGTAACTGCCAGGCAGCCTGACCCCCAGCACTGGGTGTTCGGTCCACCTGGGCTTCCTGGAGATGCAGAGTCCTATTCATAACTGTAGTGGGGACAGAACAGGAGTGACCAAAGGGCCTGAGGAAAGAATTAAGCAAAATCTCACCATTCCCCCTCCCATACCCTCCTTCCAATTTGCAGCAGGCCAGACCTGCTGGGCAGCTGGAGACCTGAGCCATTGTCATTAAAGCTGGCCGCTCAAAGCCTCTATCTTCTCTCCAGTCAATTTTTAAAATCCCAATCAGGAGCCTCCTCCCTTCCCTGAACACCCTGTCTGCCGCCTCCAATGCCTCTCCCCCAAAGACTCTGTCCTCCCGAATGAGGGCATGAATATTTAAAGACGTTTTTTCAGCCAGTGAAACCACATCATGCTTCTGCTCTCTAAATTTTATCTCCAGAAAGTTTGCCAGAGTCTCTGAGTCCTCACCCTGCCTGGTGCAGTGTGACCTGGGGCTCCAGAGACAGAGAAGGCCCCTGAGAAGTTAGCCTCTGCTCTGTGTCCCGGGGCTGCAGCATGCGATGCAGTCCTCCTGCTGATCCACAACAACCCTTTCAGGGCTGCCAGAGGGGTTAAACCCGCAAACTCCCCGCCACCCCAGTTCTTGGACACAGACACAGGCAGGAGGTGCAGAGAGACAGGGATCCAAGAAAGCAGAATGAGGAACAAAGTCCCAGAAACGCAGAACCCTGGAACCCGGTGAGAGAGAGCCCTTGGCACATCAAACCCAGAGCTGATACGGATCCTGTACTCACCAGGGCACTGCAGATTCCGGCCCACTGCCACCTCCTGCTGGTCCCCTCAAGCATCTCTGTTCTGCAAAATTACTCACAGCCCACCGAATCAAACCTCTCTTTTATCAACAAGACACAACACTCCCTAGATAACTTCTTGTGACTCTAGTCACACTAAGCTGCTTCCAGTGCTCTGGGAAGGGTTCTGTCCCTCTGCTCGCCTGTAACCAATCAGCCACACACCATCAAATCCATTTCCAAAGTTCCAGGCACTTACAGCCAGCTGAGCTCTCTGGTGTGGTGCCCGTCTGTTCAGATCCAGGACCCAGGTTGCCAGTAACCCTAAACCCTCAGCCACTGATTTCCCTCCAGCCTCCTCTAAAACCTGGGCACATCAGACAGCCACACTTGTCACACTGAGGCACTTTGACCAGCCAGACCACATCAAGACAGAAAATGAGGGTCAAGGCCAGGCTCCCTACCTTTGCTGAGGGTACCAGTGATGAGCTTAAAGATGGTCTGGGCAAATTTCACGAACCCAAGCTTGCATCTTTTGGAGCAGCCGCTCATGGTGGCAGAGGGAAGGCAGGCTCTGCTGTCAGTGCCCAGAAGGGAAGGCACCCACCTCGTGTGCCTCTGGAACTTGGAGCCTGCCTAGGCGAACCCTGAGAAGTGGATGCACCCCAGAAGCTCCCGGAACAGTACAGCTGCCTCTGCAGTGAGTCCAGCTTCTGCATCCAGAGAGCCTGCAGGGCACGATGTTTGCTCCCTTCCTCCCTCCCTTCCACCCCCTCCTTGTCCACTCAAGTCCTCACCATGGGAAGACGAGGGATGCCAGGGCTGGGGCACGGGGTGCTCAGAGGGAACCAGGAGGAGAGTGAAGCTGAGCAGAGCAGGGAGGGAGGAGTTGGCACTCTCCCAGGCTTTGCTGACTGTCTTTCTTATGTGGCAGTGGTAATGTAGCAATTAATACTTGAGACAGAAGGGAGGGGACTGCTACACAAAAACATTCCAACTGGCAGCCTCCCTGCTCGTTCTCCCGCTCTTTCCTTCCTGGTTAATCTAATAGATCAAATCTCCCTGCCTTGATCAGGATCTAGGAGGGCTCCCCACAGACAAGAATGGAAAGTTTGCAGGCAGCCTCTGCGTTGGGCTGAGTAGGGAGCTCTTGGGGAGCTGGCCTGAAGCTGTCTGCCTCCCAGATTTGGAAGGTCGATGCCTCTGGCTGTCCTCGGCTCCAGGTGCCCCCGACTCCGAGCCAGCTGCTCCATTCCGGCTCTCAGCCCTCCAGAACAATCAAAAGTGTGTGCTCTCTCGGCAGTATGGGAAAGGATGTAATTAGGGCTCTTCTTGGTGAAGAAAGTATTTCTCAGAAATGCCACAAAGGAATGACTGAAATTCAAACAATCTGACTACAGTATAATACTCTTAGAAATAAAACTGCATGGTAGTACACAAATAAGAAGCCAGCTATTACTTAATAAAAAGTCTGGCTGCTATTCAGTATCATAGACTGTGCAGGTTGGAAGGGACCTCAGGAGACATCTCATCCCACCCTCTACACAGGGCATGAACATCTCCCATGACATCCCTGCTTGACTTTCCTCCGTGGTCCTAAAGGTCCTCCTGGGCCATCGTCACAGACACCACCGGCCAGGGCACCGTGGCTACACGTGAGCAGCAGCATGACATCCACCTTCAGCTGGCCTAAGCCAGGCCCTGGGACAGTCTTTTTCTTCCTCTCCATCTGTTTGTCTCCCTGTTACCTGCTTCTTTGGGATGTTTGAGAGGAATAGATTGCAAAAGAGTCAGAGAATGAGGACTACCAGTTGATAGAAATGCTAGATAAGCTGGATCTGAGTTCCTTCCCCATTTTGCATGAGTCATGAAAGTGCATCTTGAAATAAGCCTCAGCCCTTAGGGTGGTCACCAATAAATTTCAGCCCCAAGAACAGACTCTGGAAACAGCCCACAGGCCATAGTGGCCTGCATTCCTTGACGCCACTGGCCAGCAAGGTATGCATCACAACATATGCAATAGGGAAGAGCCCTGGCAGGAAACTCCCATTGTGCTTGATGTCTCAGGGCTTGAAATTGCCATGTGATTCACTCTGTCTTAAGGTAGTGAAGATCTCAATTAAAATGCACATGAGATCTGAGAATGTAAATGGCATTTAGTGGTAATTTCGCTCACTTACTTGTGTATCCAGTATTTACGAAGCTCCCAGTATGTAGAAAAGAGCTGAGTAGCCAGGGTGCAGGGAGCACTGACCACCCACGGTGTAGGAAACAGTGAGCTAGGCAAACTAGACAGACACGGTCAATGCCCTCCTCATCTTACGGCACAGTGGAGTTACTGTCAGACACCAGCCCTTGTCCAGAATCTGCTTCTCTGATGAACTGCGGTCACCTTGCAGAATTAGTGGGATGGAGACACAGGGCAGGTAGGCATGAAAAAGGAGAAAGACAGAACTAAGTGATAGAACACTACCTGGTAGGCAAGGAGCAGGCAAAGAGCAGCTCTGTGTGGGCACCAAGGAGGAGGAGAAAGATTAGAGAAGGTTTCAAGGAGGATGAAGCCCCTGCCTGGCTTTGCCAAGGACAGTGCTGCTTTCTGAAGGAGAGAATTTACCTTGCAGGGACAGAGCTCTCGGCTAGGTGCACCTGCTTCTTTCTCCCATCATGTGTGAGGGAGAGATGCTAAAATTGAGAAACTGTTAGAGACAATGACTGTGACTTGAGTGACATTAGCTGACCCAGAACTTGGTTTTCAGTCTGGAAACCTGTCCAGGGTCCTATTGGTGGAGCAGCTCCTAGAAGGTGTCAGCAGGACCTGTTGAGGATGCAGAAGTCTGGGGGGATTTGCATTTGGGCTCCTGCTCAGAGATCTGGAATTCCAATATCTGAGCATATAGTGGGCAAGAAACAATGGCATCTATTCGAAGAATCTGGCAAACCCTAAAAATGAGTATTTCATAATTCCTCCAAGGACACAGGTAATGGTGAAGAGCATGGGTCTCTGCACCAGGTTATTTACTCACTTGTTCATTCTACACATATATATTTTGGAAACATATTCTCACCATGCCTTCTGCTTCAGGAGCTGAGTTTTCAGTGATGGCCAAAGCAAAGTCCCTGACTTGTCGTGGTCACATTTATGTGGTGGACGGACAGACACAGTCAACAAGCGTGTCTACATACAGAAGTGTGCTTTAAAGAAAAGGAAAGCTGACTAAGTGGATGGAGAGTGACAGGAGCTCTGATTTACAGGGTCCCTTAGGAAGGCTCCTCTCACTAAAATGACATTAAGCAGTGACCCCCTGACCAGCCACACAGCTCTCTAGTGCAATAGGCATCAGGGCTAAGGGAGCAGCAAGTGCGAAGGCCAAAGACAGACCTGACATTCTAAGGTCTGCACTTAGCAGCTGTTGAGTAAGTGGATGAGCCTCAGTTTTTTTCTCCTGGAAAATGGGAATAATAATCCTTACCTCATAGGATTTGGGGAGGTTTAAATGCCATCAATATGTTTAATACAGTATCTGGCATAGTAAGCCACTTTGTCGGGGGCAAAGTCCTTACTGCGGGTCCCACGGCTGCCCCTGTTGGTGGCTGTGCTGCCTGCCACTCCTGCTCCTGCCCCGAGACAACTCCATAAGCAAGTAGATGCCGGGTAGGTAAGGTTTCATGGTCACTGGAAACTATGGAGCCAGGCTCCAATTTTTAATGTCCCCACTGAAATATTTGAGTTACTTAGTAGTTAACTCAACACTAAGCATTTCAGATTCTCTTCTGATCTCAGCAAGGCATCAGGTAGTTGAACTCTCAGTCTTAGATAAGTGACTTGGAGCCAGAGAGGGTCAGCAAGCATCCAAAACCAGCAAGAAAAACCCCCAGAAATGTAGGCAAGGTGTTTAGAGTGCCACGAACATTTCCAGCAAAAGAAGGCAAGTTGCGCCAGTATTAAAAATTCATGATAGGGGAGTACAGGAGAGAACCATTCTTTGCTCAAAGAATATGCTATTCTGTATGCAAGGAGCAGAAGAGGCCGTGAGGCAATGCAGCATTCCAGTGGCACCAGGGAAATGAGACCATCAGCAGGTCTGTAATTAGTCAGCCTCCTTGTCACAGGTATACACTAGTCAAAGGAACTTAGGAAGACAGAGTCATCTCCACCTGAAACTGGTCATGGGAATCTTCACCTGCCAGTTCCAGGGGAAGGCGGAGAGACAGATGGGGGCTCCAGATGACATGTGAGCCCAGAAGAGAGCGCTGACCTCTGAGTGCAAGGCTAAGCGAAGACAAACAAACTCTCTTTTAGAAGGCTGAGAGGCTGTCCTCCCAATGATAACAATAATAGCAGCATTCACTGAATGCCTTCCGTGTGCCCACAGCCAATCTAAGTACTTGCTTTCCACATGTCTAATTCTTATCATAACCCTATGAGGAAGATACTGTTATGGCTACGCATTCTACAGATAAGGAGACAGGCGCAGAGAGGGAACATAACTTGTCGATGGCCACCCAGCTGAGGCAGAATTTGAATCCAAGACCATTTGACGCTTGACTCTAAAATTCATGGTAACTTATTTTGTATCTCACAAGGGTTCAAAATAAAGTGACTGGCAGTTGAGAGAGACATATGTTGCCTTAATCCATATTGAAAGAAACAAGTAGTTGTCCACTATAATCATAAGCTCCCTGTCCCTCCATGGAGAGAGAATGGAGACATGTGTCCTGGAATTCTGTCCCTGGCCACGGTTGTGGGGGTCAGAGTGGAGGCAGAGAGGGGCACAGCTGGGCATGGATTCAGTCACGGTGCAGCCAGGAGACACAAGCCACACCGACTATTTTAACAGTGAGAATTTCATATGAAGACTTGTTAAGCAGGTATTGGAGGATTGAAAAGGGCAAAAGGGGCCACTGAGGAACCGTAGAGGTGATAATGGCAGGAGGCAGCCGCCAACTCTAGCACTGGGCAGCGAGCAGTGGGGCGGCGGGATGGAGGGGAAAGAACTGGTCCTCCAAACTCGGAAGCGTGGAGGAGGGACTCCATGAGCCTAAGACCCATCCCTCTGGGGATGGTGTGCCTGTGGCTGGTGTCAGTACCACTGAGGGGAGGCCTATGGGGTTGATTCTGGGAATTCAAAAAAATACAGATCAGAAACTGGGACCAGCTGCTGCCACTGGAACTTACTACCACCGTTAGGGTAAGAACTGTGCAGTGGGTATGCAGACAGGGGCAGGCAGCTGCCTGGAAGGCACCGGCCCCTCCAGCCCACAGCTTCCCTCTCCTGCTACTGGCAGAGCCTGTCTTGGGCTGCTGGCGAAGCAGAGATACAGCTTGCCAGAGTCTCAACCCAGTGTCAAGGAGCAGGCCAGGGATGGGAGCCTTGAAATTGGGGCTCAGTAGCTTGACAACCAGTACAGTCCAGGCATCTTCCCTTCTAAAATTCTAGAATCCCATTCTGTGCCAGGCACTGGGGATACACCAGCAAATAAGACACATTCCCTTCCCTTGTAGAAACTGCTCTTTAGAGGTGGAGTTGGGGAAGAGCATCCAGACCCTAAACAAGCAGAATTCTACAGGGAGAGAATTTCAGAGCATGAATATACTCTGAAGCAAACAGTGGCCAGTCTGTGTTTTCTAATCAGTGGATTAGAGGCCCCTTAGAGCTCACTGAACAGATCATAATAAACAACCACTAAGAGGAAAAGGGCCGATTCCCAGGGGTCATGATCATTATAAAAATAATAACCATGATCTGTCAACATGTCACCAGATGCTGTGCTGGGTGTTGCATTTGGATTATCTGGGTCTTGTAACAAATTCCTGAGGTCCATTTTATTATTTTTTACACACATCTTACCGATGACGTGGAGGCACAGTCTGCTTTGGCAATTCACCTCAAGAGAGCAGGTCACGTCAACGGGACTGGTGACGGATGGGAGGAAGGTCGGGAGGATTGGAGGAGGTCAAAAGCCACCAGCAGTTCTAGAAACAAACAGGGAAGGTGTGAAGAGGATCAGGCCCAGAGAGACAGATGGTTATAGATTTTGTATGTCCTGGGAAGAGGCATGCCCAGCTGTTAGATCGAAATGAAAGTAAAGAACTCAGAAGAGAGGGCAGGAGCTAGAATTCTCAGAAATAAATCATTTTTGTTGCTGCTCAGGAAAATAAATGAGTGTGGCATCCCACTAGGCCCAAAATATTAGCATTTAAATGCAGGCTTGCACAGGTTGGTAAAAAAAGGCAATTTCCTAAGAATTAAATCAGATTTTATTTTTCCTCTAAGTCTCAGAAAAAAATCCATTCAGCTCCAGTGTAGACCTCAGAAAGGGATTCGCCTTGCTCTAGGTCACTCCCATCCAGGTTCTCAGTGGGTCTCTGCCTCTTCTCCCTGCTGTAATCATGGGAAAATAATGCCTACAAGCCAACAGCAATCCGTGGGCCCTGCGGGCTGGATGTCCTCAGGCCCTTTAGCGTTGAGGGCAGGCGCCCTGTGCTTGTCTCCATACCCTTTGCCCTCAAGCACGTCAGCAGGTCTACAGGGCCCAGCCGTGGGTTGTGGGAGCTGTGGATTAGCCTCAGAACGGGCCGGAAAGGGCTGTGTGTGCAACTGCAGGTGCTTCCGGGAGAAAGGTGGGAAGAGACTCAGGTGGTCCTTGAAGCTGCCCCTTCTCCCGGCGCCCCAAATGCTACCCTGTTACTCCCACTGATGTGGCCTGCTCAGTGCTGCCCTCTCCTGCCCCCACCGCAAACTGTGCTCAGAACTGGGCTCAGTCCTAGAATACCACAGGGACCCCTTTCTTGTATAATCATGGAAAGAGAAGAACCAGTTTCGACTGGATACTGGAGGCCATAGGTGTGGGCTCTGACTGGTCCAGGTTGACCAACAGAGAGCCCTACAAGACGGATTGATTTCTGCCTATGCTGCTTCCCCCTCTGCCTCCCAGAGTCACTGAAAGCAGGATACAGAGGGCAGAATTGGGGCCATGTGTGTGTGTGGGGGGGGGGTCCCAATTCCTAGATACAACCGATCCTGGATGCTTCTTTTCTGTCACTTGATCTTCACCTTGCCTTCTTCCTGTGTCTGTGTCTCTATCTTCCCTTGTCAGGACAACAGTCTTTGGAATAGGTCCGTCCCGCATCCAGCAGGACCACAGCTCAATTTATCTAATACCATCTGCAAAGACCCAAATATAGTCACATACTGAAGTTCCAGGCGGACAGGTGTTCGGGGCGGGGGGAGCGATTCATTCAAGGTTCCCCCCCATCCAAGGCGTCACCAGCTCCCGTCACTTCTACCTCCTTAATATCGCGGATGGGCTCATTTCTCACAGTAAATCGGCTTTGCCACTCCCTCATTTAAATTCCACCAGTGCCCTCAAAATAATGCCCATGCTTCCAGGCAGGGCGTTGGAGGTTCTTTGCGATCCGGGCATTGTTGATCTCTCCAAGTTCATCTCACATGGGATACAAAATGGTATTGATTGGCAGGTAATGTGGATTTCTTTGTGTGTCTATTTAATGTCATCCTCTCTCACTGGATGTAAATTACCCCAGAGAACAGGGAAAGCTTCTCTTTGTCCACTCGTCATTCTCAGGCCAGACACACACAGAACTGTGAATGAACTCTACTCTCCCTCAGATCCCAGCACGGTGCTGGGCTGCTGAGAACTTTGATGATGGGACAAAAGGCCTCTGATGCTGGAGCGATGCTGAGACTGGAAGGAAGGCAGACCAAGGAAGCGGAGCGACTGAGCAGCGCCCTAGGGACAGAAGCAGGGGAAAACTCCCGCCAGCCGCCAGCCCCAGGCCTGATGCGGTGTCCCTAGACCTGAGCCACCTGGCAGAGGGAGACCATAGCTCTGAAGTCCACAGACACATCCCCTCAGTGGCTGAGAGGCTAGGGAGGGGAGCAGGGGCAGATTTCTGCCACCTCCAGCCCACGATCCGGCCCTTTTCTGCCCCCCATCCCTCCACCCCCCCACCGACAGGCCCTGTGGCCTCTCCCAGCTCACTTCCTTGGTTCCCCTCCAGCCTCACTGGCCTCCAGGCTGTTCCTTAACCAGGCTGAGCATGTTCTAGATGGACATATGCATTGCTTTCCCTTGATGTGGAATGCTCTGTCCTCACACAAGCTCATTCTCATGTTCAGGTCTTTGCTTCGATGTCGCCTCTGCAGAGGTCTGTCCAACAGCGCCATCGGGGTAGCACTCCTGCTTCTGTCTAGCCAGCTTTGTTCTTCTTCGGAGGACTTACCATTCCAGGCTCTCTGCTATGCATTTATTTGCCTGAGGGCTGCTTTACCCTGGACTGCAAGATCCCAGATGGGAGGGACGTGGTCTGTTTCCTTCTGCTTTATCCTCAGTGCCTAGGACAGCACCTGGCTCTGAGGAGTCACTCAGAAAGCATATGTCCAATGAAAGAATGCCCACCTCCTCACTGGTGGGGAGTCAGAACCCCCCTCTTCCTCATGGAGACAAGCTGCTTCCCCCAACCCCCTCCTTGGGTTCCCAATGTTCCAGTAACCAAGCCCTTTCAAACAAATTCAACATGCTTGAAATTTTGATCTGTTCAAGATCTTGCCTACTTGAAAGCAGCACTGGGTATGGATAAGACAGGTTTTGGAGCCCCTAAGACTTGAATTCTAATTGCAACTATAACCATTTGCTAGGTATGTGCAAATAAGCCAGTTATTCTAACTCTAGCCTCTATTTGGTTATCTTTAAAATGGGAACAAGACCTCCTAAGTATAAGAATTTTTGCTAGTGTTAAACAGGCAGAGTGACCAACTATCCTGGTTTCCCAGGGCTGAGAAGTTTCTAGAGATGCAGAACTTTCAGTGCTAAAATCATAACAACCATGGCTTACTCTTTGGGGATAGCACATACAGAGCCCCTGCACAGAGCAGCTGCCTCTCTGACAACAGTGATAATGAGAGTGGAGAGCTTGCATTTTTAACCCAAATTCCATACTGCTTTCAGATTTTGGGTCATTTGCATTTTACATTCCAAATTCTTTGTGGCACCAGGGTGGAGTGTCAGAAATAGTAAAGGAGTAATTAGTTATGGGTGCCCAGTCACTTTTGTTTCTGTCCTTCTCCATCCTCCATCAGTCAGGGTCATGTTTCCACAGATCCAGTCATGGAGAACTTGGGGGACTGATCCTGATGTTTACAGCCAGGCCAGGCTGACCAGTCCCCTCCACAGTTAAGGTCACACACCCACAAAGAGGAGAAAGTGGTCACATGACGAAGGCCAAACCACAGGCATCTCTGGGTGTAAGTCAGAACAATTGTTCTAGAAATCCATCCAGAGACAGTGATGGAGGGAACTTGGAGAGGAAGCATTTGCTGGCTAAATAAGAATCCCTTTAAATATTCATCCTCATATCGGCAATGACATCAGTGCCTGGAGGGCCAGCGGAGTCCTGGGTAGCTAATGGACAGACAGGAGACAGTGGGCATTTGCATCAGGCCCATAGTGAGGTGCTGAGAGGGGCTGCTTCTCATACTCTGACGTAAGGCTCACTGCAGGTCTGAGAAAACCACCCCTTGTCACTGTGCCCAGCGCCTCAGATGGCAAAGCCACCTCAACTCTTTGAGGAATTCAAGTTCCGGGGCCAAGCAGGATTGTTCTGGGAAGGGCAAGAGGCAGTAGGCATCCCAGAGCAGACTCTCAGGCTTTTCTGATGGCTTGTGTTATTTTTCCCCACTGAGCCTGTAAACTTGCTCCATGAGGGAGGGTGTCTGTCCCCTTCAGTATACACCCCCTACCATCCTCGTCCCCAGGTCGCCTCTCTGATGCAGAATGTCAATACCTTCTGCATTTACATCATCCTCACATTCCTGTGGGCAAAGGAAAGGCAGAAAGACCCCTTTACCTGTTTAAGCCTCAGTTTCTTATCTGTGATACAGTTGTGAAATACCTTCTAGGCTGGGTATAACCAGGTGAAGTCAATGAAATAATACATGAATTTTCATTTCTAACTTGCAAACAGGTACACAGGCACAACGTGGAGCGCTGGTCAAGAGGGCATGTGATGGTTTGAAGCCCAGTTCCTACACCTCTTACCAATGTGACTTTAGACAAAGGAAACTTCTTAAGTCTTAGTTTCCCCATCTGTAAAGTGAAGGTAATAATAGTACCCATATCATATGATTATTGCATTCAATGAAAAATGTATGTGAAGACCTGGTACACAATATGTGCTCGAATAAAGGCAGCTGTTATTATTTGCAGTTGCTATTGTTATTGTTATAATGTTGACAATAGAGCCAACTAGACAGATGAAGAACTAGAGACCCCAGGGTGTTCTGACCCCACATAATTATCTGGAGTCTAGAATTACTTGAGTCTCGCTTCCTTACCCACAACACTTATATTTTTTGTCTGTCTCTGGTCACAAGTCTGAGAGCTATGTGTCCTTGGGTTCTAGAGCAGCAAATTGTGTCCTTTGTCCTCAACACAATGAGCCTGGAGTTGTTGCCAGGGTCACCTTGGTTCTGTGGCTTCAGCTTAGGTTATAAGGGGAATGGGTCTGGCATCTATTAGTTAACCACATCATCAGAAGACAAACCTGAATTAAGACTTTGTCATGTAGATGGAAAAATGCTTGAGTTTGATTCCCTGACTTCCAGCTGGGGAACAAAGAGCGCTCAAAAATAACTACGGGGCAGAACAGCAAAGGGCAGAGGGGTCTCTCCACGTGGCCTTGCAAACCTCTCCGCAGTGTCCTTTCGACAATCAGTCTGCTTGGCCTCTTACCCCTATGCATGAGAGTCCAGGGATAGATATAAATGTAGTGGAGAGAAAGAAGTCATTAGCCCATCAGCTGAGCTGGCAGCTAAATTCCTCTTAGGGAAGGAATTGTCTTTGTTGACATTATCAATCCCGAGTGTCACCTTGATAAACTACAGTTGCCTGAAGACATAGAAAAAAATCTTGACTTCTCTGTTATAGGAGCAAGCAGGAATTTTTATGGAGAGAGCTAAAGAGGGCTTAGGAAAGAGGACAGGGAGGCTGGCCTCGGGGCTTGAGAAATAGCTAAAGAACTTGTAGGAAGGTGTCTGTCTAACAGTCAACTTTAAGTTGGCTGTGAGTCTACTAGGCAAAATCTTCTCTTCAAACCTCCTATGAAGTTAGCCACACACACGGAAGTTGTCAGATTTTTTTAAGTGAAATTAGGAGAAGGGATTAAATCACAAATTCAGACGGTCTTGATGTAGAATAGACCAAGGGCGCACAGGAAACCAAGCAGGTCCCTAAAGTGGCCTGCTGCAGGGGAAGAGGTGCTCAGAGGCCAGGTAACTGGGAACTAACCATACCCCTCCCTACAGCACCCACATAACAGCAGAAATTGGGGGAGAAAGGGGCCCACTACTTTGTGGGGGACATTCAGGCAAAATGAGTCTTAAAGGATAAGGCATCTCAGCTGACATCTTGGTTTCAAACAAAATAGAAATATGAAGATCAGCTTGTGCCTTATACTTTCCAAAGTGCTTTCCCGTATTTTGTCCCTTTTAACCTCAGCATTTTTTTTCAGTTTTCAGACAAGAAGACTGCATCCCTGAAAGGTCATGCTATTCATTCAAGGTGACACTGTCCAGGGTCTGCTCCGCACTGCTGCTGGAACCTCTGCTGACTCAGCAGAGCCCAGGCATCTGGTTGCAGTAGTCCGCTAATCGTTAGGATGCTAAGTGGCTCCAAAAATACTATGGGGTGGCTTCCAGGAGGCAAAGCCGAGCCTGGAAATGGGGCTCAGGACCAATCTCTGTCACAGCCCACGAATGCCCACCCCTGCTGGGGTGGGGGTGGGGTGAGCAGGTGGAGGCCAGGGGCAAGCCCAGCGCAACAGGCCCAGCAGAAGAAGCAGTGCATGTTTGGTGTGGCAAAGAGGATGGTGGAGAGGCCGCCTCCAGAGGGAGGCCTGAGGCAGGCTACATGCTGCCAGACCCCAGGGATGTGTATATGCACAGCTGGGGAGAGTTCAGATTCAGAGGCAAGGACCTCAGAAGGGTGAAGAAGGTGGCTCTGCCAGGGAGTTGTTGCTGTACTTGGCAGCCATAGGAAGGGCCAATTTTGCCTGGGACCCACTCAACCCCATCATCTTCTCGAGGGGGAGAAGTCCTGCCGAAGCTGCTCTGTGCCCAGGACCCAGGTATTTTCTGCACTGCCTCCCCTGCCTCAGTAAAGGGTGCCCATGTTCCCACTCTGCTTCTGCAGCCCACTTGGCCAGGTGTGGTCTCCCTTCTGCCGATGTGGGGCGGAGTTCCTGGGAGAGGCAGTCTCCCTCCTTGTGATGGGAAGGACTCAGCTGAATTTGGAAAATGTTTTTGGGAACTTCAGGCAGCAAAGGCTAGATCTGACTGTAAAATGAACGCTGTTTCTACTCACAGTTTGTGAGACCCTGCAATCCCCACCCTGAACCTGGTGGTCTGTATTCTACTTTCAACCTCCAAGTCCCATGACAGACAGACAGTGAGTGCCTCAGGAACCCAGCCACAGGGACAGGAGATGGGAGAGGCTCGGCTGTGTCCTTGACAATGATGATACCATCCAGCACCCACCAAGGAGGCAGGTGCTAAAACCTGTGGGCTCTGGAGTCAGATGATTCTGTTTCCAGATCTCCCCCAACTAGGTGTGACTGCCGAGAGACCAGGAGCCTCGTGTAGCTTGTGTACCACAAAATCCCTGGTGCCTGAAATAGAGCCTGGCACACAGAAAACAGCCAGTATTTTATGATAAACCAGTGGCTCCAACCTTTCTGCTCCTTATTGCACCAGTTACTTCATCTCTTTCAGTCTCAGTTCTCTCCTCTGTAATATGGGACAAAAACAGACTTACCCAACAGGGTGGTAGTGAGGGCTAAAAGAGAAAATCCAGCTATAGAGCTTGGCACCATGCTCAATATGCAGTAAAGCTTCAACAGTTGCAGCTATTAGCAGTTCACCTGTGGGGGCACGTGTGCAGAGTTCATATGACCTCTGGGAGGTGCAGTGTACGTGTTTGTGGGTGTGCATGTGCGTGCACACACATGGGTGTTTGTGCGTGTCTGAAGTTACCCTTCCAGGAGGACACTTCTTTATTGTCTTATTTTTACAGTTGAGAAAACGGAGGCACAGAGAGGCACTGCACAGTCCAAAGTTGCTTTGCTGGTAGTGGTGGTGAAGCAGAATTTTAAGCCCAAGTAGTCTGACTCTACAGTTTTGCTCTTACGCTTAGAAATTGCTTGCTTAAAGTCCTCCTGGATCTGATGCTCTGGTGATTTTGTTCAGAAGATGAGGCAAATCTCCAGCCATCCTCTTCTGCATGTGTCACTCACTTCCAAAAACCTATGACCACAGACATCCTAGAGGTGATGAGCTCAACTGCCCGAGGATGCAATGACCAGTCGCTGACCACTGGACATTGGGCCCAGCTTTGCATGTTGCTGCCACAGGGTAGAGTTTACAGCCCAGCCCCAGGGATCTCAGCAGTCGGCAAACCCTCTGAATCTCCCAGGTCACTAGCCAAGTGCAGTTGCCAGTGCCCATGCCCAGCTGGCAGAGGCTGATTCTGTAGGTCCAGGCTAAAACTTTGGGGCCTGAATCTTTGACAAGTACCATGGATAATTCTGTGCAGTGTTCTTTCTACTTTTGGAAATTTGGAAAGAAAAAGGAAAGATCTACTGAATAGGTATGTAGCTTAGGGTTAGCTGTTAACCAGGAGGGAAAGGGAGAGCAGGTCCTGTTTTGGCTTTTCAGAGATGTCAGACTAGAGCCAAGTTTCCCACCCACTGTGGCTCCCCAGTCCGCCGATGCTCCCCAAGCCCCAGCCCTGTGGCCTGCCCTCCAAGCGAAGTGCTGAGTCAGCCCCAGCAGTCCCCTGGATTAGCAGGGAACACTGAGCCCAGTTAAGGCAGGAGCAGGGCATCTGAACTCCACGCGTCCCCTTCTTCTTCTTCCCTTTGTTTCCATTGGAAAAAAGCAAACTGCCAAGTAATTGCTCCCCAGCAACCCCTGCTGGTCCTTGATGTTTCTTTCTTGCCGAGATTATAATTAGGGAATCAGTAAATTTAAATAGAAAATCCATGAGCAGCACAGAGCCTTCATTTTTAAAATGCTGTTTCATGCACCCTGCAAGTAGCACTTGCCTTTGGCTGCAGGCAGCGGTGGTGGGCCAAGGACCCCGGTCAGGGGAGGACAGGCAGGACAGCCCTGGGTCCTCCCCAAAGGTGCAGGAGCAGCAGGGAGGATGAGCTTTTGCTGAGTGCCGGAGGCTGGGCCAGGCGCTTTCTAAGCCTTGTCTTACATCCACCCTTGGAGGGAGCACTAATTTTATTCCCATTTTACAGATGAGGAAACTAAGTTTCAGAGAGACAGTGACTTGCCCAAGGTCACATAGCTAGTAAGGGACAGGACAGGGACTTGAAGCCTCCTTAGCCTGGGTTTTAACCTGAAATTTGACTGCTTTCCAATGGAGTGGAGGCTGAAATCCGACATCTGAGTAAATTCCAATTGCGTGATCCCTTTTCTTCCCCCACCAAAGTCTGGATTCAGCCATAGCCTGACCTGGCCTGTCTTCTCCCTTGTGCTTAAAGGGCTGAAACAAGGCTCCCGGTGGGGCTGAGAGAGAAGTAAATGCTGCCCATCCTGTGGGCTGGGGCTTCTCTGGCCTAGCAATACCGCCTCTCTGCCCTGGGTCCTTGGAACAGCTGGTCTGGGAGGGAGGACCTACATAGCATCACCCGCAAACCCATTTGGAGACAAGGAACCAGAGGCCTCAGAGACACAGAAGGACTTTGCCCGAGACACCTCAGCCAGCTATTGGCTGATGGAGTGGGGCCTCAGGTGCCCCACCCCACGCCCAGCCCAGCTGCTTCTCCAGGGCTCCGTAGCTCTGCAGAGTTGGGCTTGGCTGCAGGCAATGGGCCTGATCAAACAGAAAACCAAAACATTGACGGGTGGAGGAAGCAGAGGATGCCATGTTTCTTTGGTCATCTATGGTGTGTTGGTTGCCAATGGGAAAGGGTTTGGAGCCAACCTGTCAACAGTAACTTTCAGCTTTGCTTTCCCAAGTGTTATGGAAAAAATAAGGGTGCTTTGTGGTCCTCATCTGGTAGAGATGATGTGAGGACTAAATGGGATCATGAATATAAAACACAGACCCAGTTCTGTGCTCAGTACATGTCAGTTATGAGCAGAAACCATTACTGTTTCCTTGTTTGATGGTATACTAATACTACAACAATTCGTATAATTACTTTGGGAGATATTAACACTCCATTTTCTAGATGGGAAAACCAAAGCTCCTTGGAGAGATTAGGAAACTTGATACACATGCACATCTCATAAACTTCAGATCCAGGCTTCCAATGGGCACTACGTTATCCTGCTCCTGCCCCCGTGACCCTGTGTGGATATAATGAGAGTTCCTGTGGCCGGGATTCTCACCTGGCCCTGGTTGACTAGCTCACTGCACACATGTGGGCAATACATGGCTGATGACTCTATATAAAGAGCTCTGCCCAGTGCTCCAGGCGCGACACGGTGGCATGGCTGCAAGCCTGCAGGAGAGCAGAGCAGAGGCTGGAGTGGTGGCAGCGCAGAGGGCAGAGGCCCAGAGGACGGCTGTGTGGGACAGCTGTGCAGGCGGAGGGGCCCAGAGGATGGCTGTGCAGGACGAGTGTGCAGAGAGGCCCAGAGGACGGCTGTGCAGACAGAGGAGCCTGGAGGCAGAGACCGGCTTGCTGCATGCAGACTCGCTCTGAGTGAACGGGATTTTAGTGACTGACCTGCCACCATGGAAATAAAGTTGGGTATAACTCTTTCACCCCAAGAACGTTTTGCTGTCAATTTCCTTGGTCACATTGAATTCATAGCAAACTTGCCCAGGGCTGAAACCCATTGGCAAGACACCCTGTGACACATTACCTCCAGCTTGGGGTGGCAGTAGGACATGGATATCCAGGGGACAGGGAGACATGAGGGACCCGAGACAGATCAACCCCTGACCTATGCCTCCAGGACAAGCTTCATGTCTGAGCTTCTGTGCTTCTCAACCCCCTGTGCCCCAGAAGGATGCAGACAGTATAAGATGTCCTGTAGGTCAGAAACAAAGGCCTGGGATCTTGCTGCCTAACTCACCCTGGTTCTTATAGATAGAACCTTCCCTGGTTGCCAGTTACCTGCTGAGGGAGCTCTTTACTTACTAGTAAGGAAGGAAAACTCCCTGTTAAACCCTTTCCCTCTCTTCAAATCTAATTTGTGATTTTTAAAACATTCAGGAACTGTCACACTTTTCTCTTTCCCTTTCAACGGTTGGACTCCCCCATCTTTGTCTCTGTGTCTTGCTCTGCCTCTTCTTTCCCTCTGTGCTTCTGCCTCTATTTCTTGGCTTGGGGACACCGAGTAAGCTTATCCCTGAAATCAGGAGGAAGCTTAGACCTCCTCCTTTCTGACACTTCCCTCCCAAAGCCCTCCACTCAGAGCTCTGCGGCCTGGGCCCAGCACCAGCTCAGCGCCTCGGTGAGGGCCAAAGCTTTTATGTATCATTGTGATTTTCCCTGGCCTCAGCAACTCTCAGCTCAGCCTCTCCTCTTATCTTAAATGTAAATAAACATTGTCCCAAGCTGGGAAGGGCAGATTGTAAACTGACTGTGTTTCTGCAAAACAAAACTTCTTAGCCTGAAAGAGGCACCCCTTCATCTTCCAGTCTGGAGGGGTCAGAGAGGAAAGAGGCCAGAGGACTAGAGGACAGAAGAGTGAGAAGGGAAGAGAAAGAACAAGCAGAAGGCAAGGGAGAAGTGGGGAGGGTGAGCGAGGGAAAGAGAGGCTGCAGAAAGGCCCATGAGAGTCACAACCAAACTGTCTCACACTGTAAAGTTTAAAGTTAGGTTTTCCATTTCACTGACAGATAAACTGAAGCCACGGGGATCTCAGATTCCTCTCCCATCCTAGCAGAAGGCTTTAGCAGTGGTCAAGCAAGGACAGGGAGAGAGGGAGTTTCAGAGCTCCCTAAGCCCCAGGAACTGAAAAACCACATTCTACATCCTCTTTCTTCATGCTGGCAGAACTGAACTGGCCTCCAAGTGTAAACCTGTTCCGCTGATTTAGCTTTGTGTGGCCAGTGCATTTGAGCTTCCGCAGCTTTCCAGACAAACAGAGCATTTCCTAGGGAGTGAACACCATGACTTGATTCTTGTTCTTTTCAGTCTGGGGGGGGTCCCACTGTGAGCCACACCCAGACCCTGCCTTCCTGAAAGAAGAAAAGCTGCGCAGTGAGGCAGGGATCTTAACAGGGAAGGGTGGCAGGATAGGATCTGAACGGGGCAAGGGGGTTGATTAGAGTTCACAAGAAGCCTCATGCCCTTTCTCCCGCCTCACCTTATGAGGGAGGAGGAAAGCCCCACCTGTCAAAGAGGCTTCCGTCCCTTGTGCGCCCCATGTTATCTCCTGGCAGATCCACAGTGTGGATGCTTGAAGCAGGAATGTCAGGGTCTTCGTTATCACCTAGGTCAGCTGAGGCCTCTGAAGCTAATCAGGCTTTCAGCTTTGTCACCCCTGGAGAAAAGCCACAATTTTGTTAAAGAGCATTTCCTCCAGCTGCGGACCTGGAGGTGGGGAAGGGAAAGAGAGCGACACTGCTCTGCCCTCTGCAGGAGGAAGCATACTCAAATCTCGATTAATCTAAAGTGCGGGGAGCTGGGTCTCACGTTTCCCGGGCTTCAGGTTACTCGATTCCTTGTTAGTTCCACTCCTTGGGAGGGGAGGAACCTTTCTAAGGCATCACAGCCTGACTGGTGGAGCAGAGGCCATCATGGACTCCTGGCACTGGCTTGGGGAAGCCAGTGACCAGGACTCGACTCAGAATGGCCTGAGGTGGACCCACCCAGGACACATGCTGTAAAACGTTTTCTTTTCCGATCAACGTTCCTAAGAATATCTGTTTGTCATGTTCCCTTTTCTCCTAAAAGTCAGGCGTAGGTGTCTGCCTCATCTCTGGGTTCAGTGAAGTGTCTCCTGTTTACTGAATGACTATCTGAACTTCTCTTCTTCCTGTGGTTTGGCTGGCCAGGGACTTTTTGTGTGCACCTGTTGTCTGAGATTGATGTTTGCATGTGCTGGGCATCGGGGCCAGCAGAAGCCCTCTGTGCCTGAGATAGGCGCTGGGCCCATGGGGTGTTGGACAGGCCTCCCTGACCACCAAAATGGCCCCATGGCAGCCTCCGAGTGACCTGGACAGAAGGAACAAAGGCAGAGCTGACCCCAGGGCAGTGCTCACAATAGAGCTATGGCTGCTTCCACAGCCCCCTGGCTTTCTTTGGCTTGTCTCCTCTCTATCCCTTTCAGGGATGGCAGGTGGGCTGCAGGTGGATCACACAGACAGGGAAGCATGATTTCCACCTGAGAAAGGAAAGAAAACAGAAGACGCCTTCCTGAAGACTCAGCTTCCTCATCCTCAAGGCGGTGGAAGAAAACCATCATGGATTCAGGGGGAGGCCTCTCCCCACCTCCCCAGTAAGCCCCTTCCCCTCCTACCACCATGACACCTTAGGGAGACAGGGCCTCTACCCCACTTCTTTGCTTAGCCTGAGCTGATCTGAGGGACAAGAAGATTATAGGAGCAGCAGACCTCACCCTCTTACCCTCCTGGACTGAGGTGGGCATGGAGGGCTAGGTGGAAGGCAGATGGCAAGCAGGGCTGGGAACGTGCTAGAGAGGCCTCCTTTATTATCTGCCCAAAGGCAAGCAGTTCCTGGAGGAGAGTTTGAAAGTTCCAGTGACCCCCAGGTCGGTGCTCACAATAGAGCTACGGATGCTTCCACAGCCCAAAGGCTGTGGTGCCAGATATTAATGGCCTTGGTTTCCCAGGCCATCCCTCCCCTTTGCACATAAGTTTGAGTACGCACATGCACACATGTCCCCCCACCGCACACTGAGCAACAGTGGGCAGACTCCTTTGAAGAGCCCGCACAAGTTATATTAGCCTTCTTTTTTGTAGTCCTCCCACTGTCCCCATACCACCCGGCAGCACCAGCTTACAGACATTTGCCTGAGACCTGGAACATGGGCCTTTACCCAGAACAAGGGCATCCTTGTCCCTCAAGACAGCTGAGCAAGAGGTCTCTTTCCAAGAGATTTTTCCAAGGCATCATACAGACGTGGGAATTTCCCTCGAGGTCAGGACCACATTGCCTTCTCAGGAACTCCTTTCTGCCCCAAGAGTGAGAGAGAAGTCTTCTGCCCCCAAACAAAACGGAATTGACTGTGACTCATAGCCAGCCAGCCCTGCTGGTTGAGAAATCCACTTCCTGGGGCTGGGGGCTGGGGGCGGGGTGGAACTGGGGCCAGGGGATGTGTGTGAGTGCAAGTGTATGCGTGTGTATCTTCCACAGTTGGCCTCCAGGAAAACACAGCAACGTTCCGAGCTGAGCTGTCCCAGTACCAGAGCTTTCAGAACCATCAAACCCCCTCCCGAGATGGTGTGGTGTGACCCAGAATCTATCTGGACATTTTTTTAAAAGAGAGAAAATAAAGTACTAAATGAGAATAAAAATAATTCAGCCACAGCAAGGTGAGTTACCTGCTCAAAGTCAGAAAGGGAAGGACATTTATAAGGTGCCGTCAAGGAGGCCCTTGGAGGCTTAGTCCAATACCCGCTCCCCTGGAGTTCCAGCCCTCCCATCCTCCTGGGTTTCGAAAGCCGTAGAGAGAGGCCGCAGTGCCTTGGGCAACCTGTCACAGTTCTGCCGCCGGGGCATTTGGGATGGTCACGCTGGATCTTGAGGGAATGAGTAGGGAAGCTTAGTTTTCATTTACATTTTTTTGTCATTGTCACAAAAGGGAAACGTCAACTTGGACATAAACAGGATGGGGAACTGGGACTCAGCACATGATTTTCTCCCTTTGGTAGAATATGAATGAAGAGCAAAGGTGCCTTCTAATGGTACAATTTAACTTTTACTCAAAAAGGGCATTGTTTGTTTAAAGCAAGAAAAGGAGGGCAAATAAGGGTTGTCGAAACCTACTATTTCATAAAACGGTCTTAATTCATCTTTTTCCAAAACCTAATGACATAGGTAGCTGTATCCCCAGGTTATGATGGGGAAACTGAGGCTGGGAGGTGAAGTGACTTGTCTAAGGTCATACATATAGAGATGATTGCTAAGAAGGGATTCCAACTCTTGCCTGACTATTGCCAAACTTCTGTGTTTTCCAAGTTCTCACACTGTCTCCTGCTCTCCCCTCCACCCCTTGTCCGTGATCACTGTTCACCCAGGACCCCTGAGCGATGGCAGGATAATCAGGCCTGTACCAGGAGGTGAGGGCTGGCACTGGGTTGTTTGCAGGCAAAGCTGCTCCCGGTTCCTCTGCCCTGATTCTGAGGTGGGGCCTGGCTCTCTGTTTGTCCAACATCAGTGAGCCTGGAGCTCAGGACAAAGGTTGTCTTGCTGACATCAGGTGATCAGAGGAAAGAACCAGGTAAAGGTGGTGCTGAGAGCTCAGTGCAGGGACACGCCACAGACAAGCGAAATGTGAAACAACACACACTGTGTTTATGTATTCACTCACTCACTCCACACACTCAACAGTTACATATGCCTCTAATTCACTTGGAATGACATCCAGACTCCTTTCCATGGCTGCAAGATGCTGCGCAATCCTGTCCCCGTGAACCATTCTGACCTCACCTCCCACCCCACCATCTGCTCATTCTGTTTGCTTCTGTTCCTCACACCTGCAAGGCCCATTCCCACATCAAGACTTTCTTTCCCTCTTTGCTTGGCTGTTTCTTTTTCATGGTTTGAGTCTCATCACAAACACCCACTTCTCACAGTGTGACCTTACCATTCCATCCCTCTGTGACACGGTCCTGGTGAATGCACTTCGCAGCCTGTGTCACTCGCCTATCTTGCTTACTTGCTCCTTTCATTTCCATTGTCTGCACCCCCACTACATATAGGATTAGTGAAAGCAAGGCCCTCATCTGTCTTGTTCTTCTCTGTATTCACAAAGCTAGAAAAATGGCTGGCATGCCAGGCATGTTCAGAAATATTAAGTGAATGGATGAGTGGATGGCTGGCTGGATGGGTGGATGGGTGGATGGATAGATGGAATCTACTAAGTACCAGGCCCCAGTGGGGATACAGAGGTGAATAAAATGCTATCTCTTTGCTCAAGGAGTTCACTGGGAAGTGAGAGAGGTCTCGTAGTCAGGGAGAGTAGATGTTCTGGGGGAAGAAAGAAGCACATGTAGGAGAGAAAGGAGGAAGGGATCCATTTTTGCTCGTGGATGATAATCAGGAAATGTTCTGTAAGGAAGTGACCTACTGACTGAGTCATGAAGGATAAGTGGCAATTAGTTAGGTGATCAATGAATTTAAGAACCTTCCCTGGAGTCCAGAAAAAGGCAAAGAGGCCAAGCAGAGTGCTACATTGTCTGGAAACTGCAGCTGTTTGGTGTGGTGAAACGTGACAAAAGGTCTTGCGCTGTTCACTGCTGCACAGCCGGTGTTTCCGATCTAGTTACTCTATTACTGGCATCTGATGATAGCACTCAGGAATTGTTGGCTGAAGAGAGGAACAAAAGGAGAGCATGGAGAAGAAAGTCTGGCATGGTTGACCAGAGCTGGGTCAGGCTAGACTAAGGAATTTGGACCTCAGCCAGAGGACAATGGGAAGTCACAGAAGGTCACCCTGCGGCAGCACAGAAATGGGCCGGGGCAAGTCCAGGAAGGAGCAGACTAAGCAGGAGATGCTCAGGACTGGACATGTGAAGATGGTTATATGAGGAGGTCAGGAGAGAGCCCGGGGATCTGAGGAAGAGAGATTTGGTGTGACGGTATCCCTGATTCCTGATGGATGAGGAAGGGCTGCAGGAGGGAGCTGAAGGAGAGGAAGGCTCCTGGGTCTCCAGCTAGAGTGACTAGATGCTAGTCACTGGGACACAGTGTATGCAGGATGGAGGTCCACCATGAGGCTAATGAAGGTTATGTGTCAGGATCCTTTACGTTCATGGGCCACTTTTAAGACCCTGAATTTGATTTTGCATTCACTATTTTCTCTTATTTTTCTTAAAGAGCCCCTGTTTGCCCAATTATAGAAGCTTCAGGCCCCCCAAGCAGGGATCCTTTTCTGGAAATATAGAGAGAACAATTTTGGGAAAACGACTATAAGTTCCATTTAGAGCATATTGAGTTTGAGGCAGATGCAGAGTTTCCAGGTAGAGATGTTCTGCCAGCAGCATAGTGTGGTGGGTAGAGCGTGGGTCAGGGTTTGAATACTGGCTTCAAGCTGTGTGAACTGGAGCAAGTTGTTTGATCTCTCTGCACTCGTTAAAATGGGATTAATTACCCATTTTAATTAATTAATAATTAACAATATCTATAATAATATTATTAATATAACAATTAATTATTAATACCACCTTCCTAGGGTGGTTGTAAAGATCAGGTGAGACAACATATAGATCTTAAACAGTGCCTAGCGTGTAGTAGGTCCTCAAAACAAGTTACTGATCAGCTCTTGGTATCACGTGGGTGACTGGTGTTACAGTGCAGATCTGGGAGTGTTCAGAGAAATGGAGGCCTTGGAAGGAGGTGAATCATGCAGGAAGAGTGTGTAGGCCTGATAAGAAGGCCGAGGACAGAGCTGTAGTATTTATCAGGGTGACCAGAGGAAGAGGAACCAGCAAGAAAGGCTGACAAGGCTCAGCCACAGGGGTGGGAGGAGAGAGTGAGTTCTGGAAGCCAGAAGAGGGGAGAATGTCCAGCAGGCACTTGGTCACGAGTGTCACCTGCTGCTGGGAGTCGAGACTGCTGGTGTGGGCTCTGGGAAGTCACCAGGGAGCTCGACAGGTGGCTCAGTGCAGAGCTGGACGCTGAGGAGTGAAGGTGTGTGCAGACGGCAAGTGGAGACTGTCCTCGGGGGAACCTTGGCCATGGGAAAAAGAGGCAGAGAGAGAGAACTTTGTGCTGCTTGATTTGTTTTGCTTCTGGAGGACATGGGTTCTTAAACATAAAATTCCCAGGCCTTTCAGGCTGTCAGGAAGAGCTGGTGCAGAAGATTTGAAGACTTGGGAGAGCAATGAAAATTGATGGAAAAATGTGAATGTCCAGGAAGAATTAGGAAGGAGAGGACTAAGGACCAGGTGAGGAGTGAGGCTTGAATAGCTCTGAGTCTGGAAGAAAGGGGCAAAGGTGGGAAGGTTATAAATAACTATGTAGGTAGGAGCACAGGAAGTGGGGGTTATGCCTGATAGCCTCAGTTTTTTTCTGTCAAGTACGACAATAGGTCATCTGCAGAAATATGTAAATATAGAGCATTTCTCCAATTGTGGGACATTTAGGAGAAATTATGATTAAGAAACAAAATCTCAAGGGGAAAACCAGAGTTGTGGGCACCAAAGTTGATGGTTATTAATATCCTTACAAATTATTTTACATTGAATAATATAAAGCAATGAACACAGCATACCAAGTCAGGACAAGCTCGGAGGCAATTTGCACATCTTTATTAGTGCCACATAGTTCATTTTAATTTACAGTTCTTTGTTTGCTTGCTAACTGCTTGAGGCATTTCAGGCTCTCCCCACTCTGTAGTTTAACAAAATGCTTACCAATGAGTTTTTTAAACTATGAATAATTTCAAACGTGTAACAAAGTTGAGAGAATTTTACAGTGCACACCAATACATCCACCACCTTGGTTCTGTCATTAACATTTCACTAAGTTTGTTTATTTAAATAGACTTTTAATTTTAGAATAGTTTTAGAATAACAGAAAAATTGTGAGGATAGTGCAGAGTCCCATGAACCCAGTTTCCTGTAATATTAATGTCAAATGTTAGCAAAGTACATTTGTCACAATTAGTGAACTAATATTGATGAATTATTATTATTGGCTAAAGTCTGCACTTTTTCCAGATGTCCTTATTTATTTATTTTTTTGATCCCATCCAGGATTCCACATTACATTTTGTTGTCCTTCCTCTTTAGGATTCTTTCAGCTGTGACATTTTCTTAGACTTTCCTTGTTTTTGATGACTTGGATAGTTTGAGAAATAATGGTCAGCTATTTTGTAGAATGTCCCTCAATTGGGATTTGTCTGATGATTTTCTTTTCTTTTTAAAAAAATTAATCATAATTAATTTTTTTCCAGCTTTATTGAGATATAATTGACCTACAGTATCATGTAAGTTTAAGGGGCCCACGATGATTTGATACACTTATACAGTGTGAAATGATCATCACAGTTGGGTAAATGAGCACTTCATCATCTCACATAATTATCATTAAAGATCTACTTTCTTAGCAACTTTTCAATTATATGATACAGTATTGTCAACTATTATCACCATGCTGTGCTTTAGATCTCTAGAACTTACTGATTTTATAGCTGGAAGATTATACCCTCTGAGCAGCATCTTCCCATTTCCCCCAGTCCCCGGCAACCACCATTGTCTCTGTTTCTATGGGCTTGGCTTTTGCAGAATTCACATATAAGTGAAATCATACAGTATGTGTCTTTCTCTGACTTAATTTCACTTGGCATAATGCCCTCTAGTTCCATCCATGTTGTCACAAATGGCAGGATTTCCTTCTTTCTCGTGGCTGAGTAACATTCCATTGTATCTATATACCACATCTTCTTTATCCGTTCATCTGTAGACAGACACTAGGTTTGTTTCCATATCTTGCCTATTGTGAATACAATGGTTTTCTCATGATTAGACTGGGCTATGTGTTTCTGGAAGAAAGACCGGAGGCAAAATGCCATTCATGTCACGTCATATCAAGTAACACACTATCAACATGTCCTATCACTGCTGATGATGGTCTTGGCCACCTGGCTTAGGTAGCGTTTGTCATGTTTCTCTACTGTAAAGTTCCTCTTTTTCCTTCCTTCCCACATGTATTTGGAAGGAAGTCACCATGTTCAGCCCACGCGTAGCAGGGAGTTCTGTTCCACCTCCTTGAGGGTCTAAATTTATTTTTATTATATCTTTACCCACCAATATATATCTAGCCATCCCTCTAGCCATCCATCAATCCACATTTTTTATACATCTCAAAATAAATTTACAAATTTATTTCATTTTATGGAAGGTGACACACCTATGAAGGAATGTTGTTTCTGTGCTTTATCTGGTCCTCACCCCAAATGTCGACTGTATACACCTTCTGGGTTCTGTTTTCTGGGCCCCACTGGGGTCCCCAAATCAAAAACACTCTCAGTCATGGAAAGGCAATAAACATGGGCTGTCAATCCATTGGTTTGCATACTGAATAGACATTTCTCAAGGCCCCTTGCCAGGGTTCAGGATTATAGTTCTTGGGTCTGCCATGGCAACATCTCACCTAGCACACATGACCAGTGCCTCACACACTCACTGCCTGAAGGCCAGCTTCTCTGGCCTGTTTCTCCATCTTTTCTAGGGCTTCAATGCAATAAACAAAGAGAAATAAGAAGAATAAATAAACCTCCATTCTTCCTCTTCCTCACCCTCTGCTGACCTTCTGTCTCCACTCTCATCTCTCAGTTCCCTCTTTTGCTAATTATCCCCATAATGAGGGACATTAGATTCACACAATGAAACCGAAATTCTCCATTTCCCAATATATGTGCCTAGACTTGAATTTCACATTAACTGAATTGTAGTTGAAGACAGATAGGTCATGTTTTATGAGGCATATACAAAGTAACAGAACTACTATATATTTTGCATATATGCCAAATAGATATTTTGTGCCAATGTGCAAACAGCTGCATGGGTATAGCCGATGGGAAGAATAATCGAAAGCTTTTGGATTCGATATGAACCTGGCAAACTCTTGCCTAAGTAGAAACTACTTTAGAAGCTTTTCTTTCAGTCATCAGAGTATTTCTTTGTTGCTATTCATCACACTTTGTCATTTTTTCTCTATTTTTTGAATACATCATATTATATCTTCCATGCATACTGGATGTGCGCTGGTCAGAACAGTCCATAATGATTGGCCGGTTGGCTGGGTGCCTGGATGATGAATGTAAGTTCTAAATGTTTTATAAGAAATGTCTAATCTTCTGCCTGTACCATTTAGTCTCCCTTCCTCAGTTCAGAGGTATTAGTAGTGATGGCTGACCACCTTCAAAATATACAGGCGCACCTTGGAGCTACAGAGGGTTTGGTTCCAGACAACTACAATAAATCGAGTATCACAATAAAGCAAGTGAAATGAATTTGTTGATTTCCCAGAGCATGCAATACTGTATGGTAGTCTATGAAGTGTACAGTAGCCTATGTCTAAGAAAACAATGTACATGTACATACCTTATTTAAGAACCACTTCATTTCTAAAAAACGCTAACCAGCATCTAAACTTTCAGCCGGTTGTAGTCACTGATCACAGATCACCATAACAAATACAATAACAATAAGAACGTTTGAAATATTGCAGGAATTACCAAAATGTGACCTACAGACACCAAATGAGCAAATGCTGTTGGAAAAATGGCTCAACATATGGTTGCCACAAACCTTCAATTTGTAAAAAATGCGGTATCTGTGAAGCATAGTAAAATGAAGGATGTCTGTACTTTTACTTCTGGGATTTTAAAAGTTTTGTTTTTAAAAGTAACCCACAATTCCTCTTTTGTGTGTACAGCTCTGTGAATTTTAATATCTAGATACGTATAACCACCACCACAATCAGGATACAGAACAGGCTCTAACACCCCAAAAACTTCCCTTTGTTATCCCTCTGTAGCCACGCCCTCTCCCAGTCCCTAGCAATCACTGATGAGTTCTCTATCACTGTAATTTGTCTTTTTGAGTATGTCATAAATATAGAATCTCATAGTATGTAATCTTTTGGGACTGACTTCTTTCCCTCAGAATAATAAGCTTTGAGATTCATCCAAGTTGTTGAGTGTATCAGTAATTTATTCTTTTTATTACAGAGAAGCATTTCATGGAATAGATGTACCACCATGTGTTTATCCATTCACCAGGTGAAAGACATTTAGCTTATTTACATTTCTTTGCAATTATGACTGGGACTGCCATAAACATTCATGTGCAAGTCTGTGTGAACGTAAGTTTTCATTTCTCTAGGGAAATTACCTAAGAATGGGAATGCTACTTCATTTGGTAAGTGAATATTCAACTTTATCAGAAACTACCAAAGGGTGATCCACAGTGGCTGTGCCACTGCATTCTCACCAACAACGGACGCGAATTCCAGTCGCTTTGCTGTACAGTTCCTGATCGTGGAGTGGGCTTTGGAGCTGGGACTTGGCTTTGCTCCATGCCCGAACACGCAGGAGGGGCTCCAAGACGGAAGCCAGCCCTCGCAGCGTGCACCTCCGCGCAGGAGAGCGCTCTGTGGTCTGGCCCGGCTTCCTTCTCCAGCCCCATGAATGCACGTGCTCTTCTACAGCGCAGCGCACTGCCTACGCTGTGCGGCCTCTCCCGCACCCGTGCACAAGCTTTCCGTTTTGATTTGTATTGTCTGGCTGCGACTGTCTGAGCCTTTCTCTGCGGCAAGTGCTCTTTTGAGCGCTGTCTTACTCTTAATTACTATTGTTAAACACTTCAAGCATGACGTAAGCACATTCTTATTCTTAATTATGATTAAATATTTCAAACCCAGTACATGACAAAAGTATCCTGATGTACTCCTTAACTTCAATCTGATAAATTAGTATTTGACTCCTTTTATTTCAGATCCGTTTGTTTTGAGAATTAAAAGTTTACAAATATGTTGGAGTCCTTCCTTCTCCACTCCCGTTTCTCTCCTCTTCCTAGAAATAATTGCTTGTCAAACCTTGGTAGGCAATCTCCTCCCATATTTTTATACATTTACTAAACAAATAATATACAGTACTGTTTGCTTAAGCTCTTCTCCTTTTTCTATGGTGATAAACATAACCTGAAACCTATCCCCTTAACAGTTGGAAAGTGTATAGTAAAGCAGTATCAGCCGCATGCGCCGTGCTACACAGCTGCTCTCTGGAATGTTTTCCTCTTGCACGACTGACACTCTAGGCCATTGAACAGCAGCCCCCATTTCTCCCTTCCCAGCCCCTGGCAACCACTTTTTATTTTCTGTTTCCATTAAGTAATACTTGACTACTTTAAATACCTCATGTAAGTGGGATGATGCAGGATTCATCCTTCTGTGACTGCCTTACTTCTTTTAGCATATCTTCAAGGTTCATCCCTGTAATAGCTCTTGACAGGACTGCTTGGTTTTTTTAGGCTGATAATTCCCACTCCCATGTTCACTCTAGCATTATTTACAACAGCTGAAAGGTGGAAATGACCTAAATGTCCATTCATGGATGACTGGACAAGACAAGAGAAATGTAGTCTCTGTGTGTGTGTGTGTGTGTGTGTGTGTGTGTGTGTGTGTGTGTATTCAAACATTATTAAGCTTTTCCCCTTTTAATACATTATCTTATTTAATTGGTGTGTGTGTGTGTGCGTGTGTGTTATTATTCCCATTTTACAGATGAGGAAACAAAGGCCCAGTTAAATGAACTGATTTGTCCAAAGGCAAATACTCAATGAGGGAGGCTTACAAATTCCTGCGTGGCTTACGCCTGGCCCCCCTCACCCCCTCCTTTGCTTCCACCGTTGCACTCCCGCCTCCACACAGAAGGCCTAGGGCTCCTCCGCTCGTTGGGCTCCATGCAGTCGCACCCATACCAGTGAGCCCCAGAGGACGGAGTGCCACCTGCCGTGCTCAGGAGGTCAGGGACGGGGTGCTAGGCTGCTGTGGAGTGCCAGAACACAGCACAGTATCTGGCACCTGATAAGCAGGTAATAAGTTTTCAATAAATGTTGGAAGAAAACAACGAATTGGCAGAAGGTGGCTCAGATCTGAACTTTTACCATCCTGGGAGGACATGCTTCACCCCTGCCCTTGGGTTAACACCAGCCAGAGCTCCTGATTTTCTAATTCATGGGCTTCCCAGAAGTTCCCTTATATAATCAGAAAACTCTCACCTTGCCTCTGTCATTTACTCATTACACCCTGGACAGGAACAGCCTATTCCTCTTGCCTGATCCTCGCAGATAAAGGCTGGGTGGCCAATAGTAAGAGGAAGTGTAAAGATCCTTGTCAACTGAAGAGGTGTTACCAAGAAGATTATCCCAAGGATTGACACATCTGGACCAGAACCTGGCCTGAGACTTTCCCCAGAGGTCCTTCCTACTCTGCTGGAGTCCCAAGTTTCAGACCCTCATGGGTTTTGTCTTCTCTAAGATTAACCACAGTTACTTCTATTTTATTTCCTATTTTATCTAATTCAATTATTTTTTTTTTCACTTTGAAAAGTCTTCCCTCTTTCTCGGTAACATCACATGAAATCATGACTTAGCTGAGCTCCTTGTATTTTTCTAACACACGGCAATATGGGGGAGGTTTGTGTGCAAGGACACACAATATCTACATTTTTCAAATATGTATATTCATCTGTATTCCAACTCAGATCACTTTGTGTGCCACCTGGGGGATGTCTGCACAATGCCAAGCTGCCCTTCTGTGGGCCTGGGTTTGGCCACACTCAATGCATAACTCGGGAAATAAACTGTCATGCAGGGCTCAGTTAGGAAACCAAACCAAAGAGTCATACTTTTTTGGATAACAGGCCTCCAGATCCAGCCCAGTCCCACATGGACTGGGTATTTTTTGATTTGTGAGTTCTCTAGAAAGGGAGTTTTACTTAAGAGCTGTAACCCAGAGCTCGATTTCCTTTTCTATAAACTGGGGTAAAAAATTCTTTGTTAAAAGCAGCAGAAACTGACTCTACCTTAAATAACATGTGGCGTGCCTTGAACAGCTTTGGTGGCTGGAGGCTCAAAGATTGGAGGGAATATGAGCAGGCTTGGAAAGTGGACAGAAAAGTGGATGGTAGCCATGGGACCTCAGAGGGCCAGGCTGCAGGACTCACATGGCAGGCTCCCACCTCGGGCACCGGGTGGTGCATACTTAGTGCCCCCATGTTCCAGCTGAACCCACGTCTCTCTTTGCATCACAAGCTCAAAGCTCAAAATCCTGGGACAGAGTATCTGATGGGCTATGTTAATAGAGGAAAGGGGTAGAGAAAATAAAGCTTTCGTTCTACAGTGTAATACACGTTCTTTCCACAATTCTGCATGGATGGGAGCCTTCCCCAAGGGATGTTCAAGGTCTAAGGAACTGGAAGGAAAAAGGAAGGAGGGTGGAGATGCTAGACATCCAGGGTGGCAACCAGCCCCTGTACTAACCTTTCCAAGGTGCTTTGAGAATTTGAAATAATTTGTACAAAGTGCCAGACAGAGTGCCTGGTATCCAAATAATCAATTCCACTGCCTGGGCAGCTATATGGAAAACTTTAAGGAGAGGGAAAAATAGGAACTCTAACTTAAAATAAAATAAAATGGAGTGTCAGTTATCTTCTGGGAGGGCTTGAAAGAGCCAGTATAGACCTGCATCTTTTAAGTTCCCTCTTTTCCAGACCAAGCCGCCAGTTAGGAACAAAGTGGTTTCTAACACATTGCTTCTGCGGACAGAGCCAGTGCACCGGCTGCTGTTGGAGGCGGCACTTGTATTGCCAAAGGATGTTCAAGTGGAAAACAGCACACCCACCAAAGATACTGTGTTCTGAGGGAAGGAAGTGGCACTTGGCTGTACTGCCCAGCCAACACTGTGACCCAGAAGGTGTACCTCATGGGCCCCGGAGAGGTTGGTCTAGGATGGAAAGAAAAATATGTCATGGCAGATGGTGTAAAACTAAGGGTTAACCATGTTAAATAACCCTAGACCACGTTCCTTTCTGATATATAGAAATGGTGCTTCAGTTAATGTTTTTATCAGAATGAAATAAAAATGGCATCCTTTCTTCTTCAAGTCCCCAAATATTCAGTTTATAGTTACTATCCAGCATTTTTAAGGCCAGTTTGCTGCCTGGAATGCAGATAACTGTAAGAATGGCCTGGATGTTTGCTAAGGGCCAGGCCCCTGGAACCCACCAGGGGTCAGAGCCGGCAGGGCTCAGAGAGACCCAAGGGTCTGCGTTTCCCCCAAGCTCACCAGTCAGGGAGTTTCTGAGCTAGTGGCCAAGCCTGCCTTTGCTCTTCCCTTGCCATGGAGAAGGTTTGCTAGGACAAGCGTTAAGAAAATAGGGTTTGTTAAGCCAAATAAAATTTCACAGGAAATGCAAAGAAACACTGAATTACAAAACATAGAGTACAGTAAATATTTATGGAAATTTACTCACACAGCTTCTCCTCCCATGAGAATAGTTGTTACACTAGTTAGTCATTCTTAGCAGTTTAATGGGTCTCTTAAGGGCCTCAACTAAACAAACAGTTTGTTATATCGGCTCAAATTATTGCACCTATTTAATAACAGTTCTGGCTACTGTGCACGGAGGGCTCACTTGGTGCTCAGTATAAGGGTCTCATGCACCCAATTACATTAATTCCCAGGGAACTCCATCAGAATGTGACAGTGTGACTCCATTTCACAGCTGGGAAAACCGAGGTTCAGCGACGGCTTGCCCAAGTCCAGTTCAGGGTTCAGACCAAGTCAGTGTGACTCCAGTCTGTTAACCTCTAGGCTGTGTTTGCTGGAACCGCCACGGCATTTTGAAATCACGGTCCTGAGTGTGATACTGCTGTTCTCACACACCCTCCTCGGCACACACCAGATTATCGAGTTTCTCTGGGGCTCTTCCCAGCTGGGGACTGGTGCCAACACCATGGCCACCCTCCCCGTGAAAACAGGATGAGTGAACGCCACCCTGAGGAGGAGGGGATGTGTCACAAAATGACAATATTCACCTTCAGGTTCTGCTGCCGGGAGACAAAATGAAAGCTTTCTTGGTAGAGAGCAGAGGGGTGAGATGCATCAAAATTATAAAAATTCATCCTTGACCAAACAAGTCTACATTTAATCGTGGCTATATGCAGCAAGTTAGCTGAAAGAATGCCATTTTCTGAGTTATCTATAATAGCGAAACTTGGAACCACTCTAAATATCCAACCACGGGGGAATTATTGAAATAAATTCTAGTACCTGCATACTGTGGGACACTCTATAACCATTCAAAAAGCTGCTTTGGGATGATCTTCAACCATGTGGAAAACTGGTCACGATATGTTGTATGTGTTTAAGAGAACACACAAAGAGGTCATAAAGGATTGTATGAAGGGTGTGATCCCATTCTGACAATGCCAAAGATTTCTTTTAAAGGAAATAATAAGTGTTTGCTTTTTATTCTTGTTTCTTGTTTGTATTTTATTAATATTTTTGTAGTGACTGTCTTACTTTTGTATATAGAAAAACATCATAACTTGGTTCAAACACTGTAAAATCGGAGGGTAACAGAGAGCTTACATGGATCTGGGTGGTATGTGTGAGGCATGTAAAGTGCATAGAAGCCACTGTCCTCTCCCTGCACTCTGTCCCCCCAGCTGGCCGTCTCCCCAGACCTCTAACCGGACCCCTCAGCACCCGCAGAGAGCACCCGGGACTCACTACACCCTACGCAGCGTCCTCTCGGCCTTCCTAGAGACGCAAAGATCCCGGCTGCCGTTTCAGTTACGTCGGAGGAAGTCTGAATCCCGGCTGGGAACCAGCCGTACTTCCGAAATTTGTGCTTCTGACCCTCCAACGCTGGCTGAGCCTACAGATGTCCCCGCTGCACTTGTTAGGACGAACCAAAGAGGAAGTTGAAGAGTCAGCAAAGGATTCCCAGGCCCCGGACCGTCAGAAACAGGAATGGACGCGTGCTCTGGATCCCCTGGGCCCTGACAGCAGGGCTGCGGCAGCTGCACACCTGGCCCGTGGGGCGCATCACGCTCGTTCATTGATCTGCGCTGGGCACCCTGCCACTCCTAGAGACACGGGGGCGACCTCCGCCACGAAGACCTGGTCCTAGCAGGAGAGAGGAGCGGCCACAGGGTCACTCCTCGTAGGTGCTGCGGAAGGGGTGGGCGCAGCACCGAGGAGAGACCCCCTCCCCCATTTGGAGGCTCAGGGCGCTTCTCCAAAGGAGGCTATGCTCACACTGATAGGGAAGGGAATCGGGGAAGGGGTGGCCATGCATTCCCGCTGAAGGGACAGGGTGATGTTCGCAAGCATCAAGTCATCCGCAGGGCCTCTGCAGTCGCTCTGCGTGTAAGTGGGGTCTGGGGTCCTGAGTCTCATTCTGGGGACCTAGTACCCTGGACACGTGACCAGAAAAGGTGACCAGGGAAGAGCCATGAGGGATCCACAAGCCCTGAGGTGGCAGGGAGGGCGAATGAATGTGAAGCCAGGTATCAGGTCTGACCAAGACTCCCATACAAAGAAGTCTGGGCAGAAAGGGAGAATGAGGTGTGTGAGGGGGGCAGACCGGAGGTGTGTGAGGGGGAACGGAGGGGTGTGAGGCCCTGGACCGCGGTGGGGTGGAGCCGGGAACCGGTGGCTCCCAGCGGTGGAGGGTCAGCCAGGCGCTGCTTGGAGAAAGGCCCCAGGTGGAGCTGAAGGTCGCCGCTGCCGCCAAGCCCCCCCCACTGATGGCTGCTCTAAGGTTCCTCAGCCTTTGGCGTCAGGAGGAGAAAAGCAGGCCAAGAATAGAAGAAGAGCTGTCTGACATGACCCCTAACAGGGCCGATGGAATGTATGAATAAAGACAGGCTGGCGATGAGAAACGAAGGGGCCCCTGCAAAGTGTTTGGAGAGACCCACACGGGCCTGGGATTTCCCAGGGTCGATCCATTGCCCCTTCCTGATCTGGAAGTGTTTCCTTCCTGCTGTATTTAGCACCGTCCGCATGAGGGAACTTTCCCCAAACATGCAATCCAGAAGACCCCCTGCACTGCCCTCACACTTCCACACTGGCTTGTCATCCCTACTGAAAATGACCTTCTTGGTATGTTTATTTCTTGTCTATCATTTTCTCTCCCACTGTTCTTTGAGGGCAGGACTTGTCTTGTTCATCACCATGACCTAGTATTTAGAATGGTGCCTTGTATATGATTTGATTAAAAAGAAAATTGCTGAATGAACATATTAATGAATGACGATTGCTCTTGGGAGAAAGATAAGCTCCAGAGTCCGACTCAGACCCCGGCTTGAGCCCAACTCTACCACTTGCCCATGGGGCAACCTTTGACCCCAGTGTCCCAACTGTAAAATGGGTTATGCAAGGATTGTGGATTTGCCTAATATAGAATAAATGTTTTAAAAGTAGCTATTTTATTTTATTATTACAATAAAGAATAAGGAGGAGAAGTTTGCTATTATACCAGAGGTGGAGTTGGTAACACTGGGTCACATTCTTGCACCAGGCCCTCATTCCAATATGGCAGCAATTAGCTCAACTGAGTTGCTCCCTGTTTGCCCCAGCCCTCACCTTTCCTTTCCATCTTCCCTGCCTGATGCCCAGAGGAAGTTGCCATTTGTCGTCTCATTGGGTTATTATTTTTCCTACCAGGCTTGCTTTACTCCCTGCATTTCCCTCAGCCTTATCAGCCTGTGATCCTGCAGCACCTCTTCCCAATTATTAGCAAAGCTCAACTCCATCACTTTTGCTATCTGGGTACATCAGAAAGATTACAGAGTGGTGTGTCCAATTGACCCCTAGCCACCCAGGATATGGGAGAGGGAGCTCTGTGTTCTGGGCAACGCTGAGGAGCTCACAACAGTGGAGAACTACCTGCCCCTCTGGCTGGTCCCTGGGGGGGACGAATGCATCACAACAGTGAGCGATGCCAGCAAGCGTCCCCATCTGCTGTGTGCCGCCGCCTGCATTCCACGCTTGCAATTTTATCTCACTGAATCCTCACAACCACTCAGTAAGGCTGGTGCTGTTATTTAGCTTTCACCATCCCCTGTGAAAACTGGCACAGAGAAGTCAAGTAAGTTGCCCAAGGTCACACTGCTGTTGTGTAACAGAATTGGGATTCAGACTTGTTATTCTGACTCTAGAGTCTGAGTCTTGACTCCAGATAGGTTCTGTCTTCAGAGAGAGAGAACTATCTGTGGTTTCAAGCTTTTGAGGGTTTGGGCTTAGGAAGAAAAGCTGGACCAGAGGATGGTTTGAGCAGGTCCCTAGAATGGACTCAAGTTCCTCTGAGTTCCCAGGTTCACACAGGAAGCCAGTGAAACAGGAATAAAGGCCCTCTTCAGAGGGTGCTGCAGCCTGGAATTGCCTAGGTATGACTTCCTAAGTCATAACCCTGGCAGTCTGGAAGTACAAGGTGTTGCGAGAGGGCCTGAAACTCTCTAACAGGTAATAAGGAACAATGGTGGGGGTGGGGGGAGGAGGAAGAGAAGCTTGTGAGAATTTGGCACTTCTGTTGACTTTTCACACGTTAAATTTAGAGCTGTGAACCCGAATAACCTTCCTGGTTTAGAGATAAAGCAGACCCTCCAGTTCTAGGAGGGGCAGGATGAGGCAATGCTCTGAGGACGCCCATCAAACAGCTGGGAATTAACAGCCCCTGGACTCATGGCCGTGTGCTCAAACATGCCTCCGCCTAAGTTACATTGGCGGCTTCTGCCCATGGCAAGTGGGATTCCTATTTCTTTCTAAATGCAAATGGAGTCACCACTTGATGCGACAAGGAAGGCATGGGGAATTGTGCTTAATGGGGGGCAGGTGAGACTGGGCAGAGACTGAGCAGGCTTCAACATCAGGAGCTGAGAACTCTGCCGCCAGGTGCCCAATGCTCCTGTTTGCCAGGGATGGCCCCAGAATATGCCTCCTTCCTGGTATATTATTAATAGTACCCCTTCCACTTTCAGAGTACCGAGTTGGCTGAGAACATAGATGATCCACCTCTGGAGATACTCTGAAAGCTTTTCAGAATAAATCCTTGATATCAGGATATTTGTATCTTTTGTTTCCATCTCCAAAGAGAAATGGACAGAAATTAATCAGCTACTGAGAATATCCTAGAATGTTAGAGCTGAGCAGAAGCTCTAGAAATTGTCGGGAAAGGAAACAGACATGTGGCATCTCTAATATATGCCAGACACAGTTCAGGCATTGTGGGTAAAATTGTAACATTTCCAGAGTATCTCGCCTGGCTTTAGTTCATTTGCATATCCTTAGGGATGGAGAGAAGTTCATTTCCATGTCAATGGATAATTACCTGGGCAACCAAGGGCGTGTCTGAACCTGAGAGTTTAAAGGGAGGGGCTTGCTCGCTTGCTGGCTTGCTTCTTCAGGAGCAGAGAGAGAGAGAGAGAGAGAGATGGCCCTGGACTGCGGTTTGTAAGCAATAAAGGGATTTTAAACTTTATTTCTCCCTTTGATTGATTTTGGTTTTTAGAGGTATTTTGCCCCGGGATTTCCTCTCCCTGGACTTACATCTGGTGGTAGTCGACAGGATTCCTCTGAACCTGAAATCTCTCATAATGGGTGCAACCTTTGGGAGGGCCACTGATGGGGAGAAGTGGCGCTCATGCAGAGGGACATGTGTCTACACTCATGTGGTCGTGGAGGTGCCACCATCGCTGCTGGCCATGCTGACCCCAGCCTGTGGCCTGAGCCTAAGGCTACTGCTTCTGCCACTGCTGCTGCTCCTGCTGCCGGCCAGAGCCTGGTCACAGCTATGGAAAGGAGCAGAGGTTCGGGTCAACTTGATATAGAAGCCACTGGCTGCTGTGTACCATGCCTTGCTGGCTACGGAGCCCATCGCCAAACAGCTCCGACCAAAGTAATAACCACCTATCCCATCACGGGGTAGGTGAGAGACTGGACCCAAAGACCATGGAGTTGTGTGGCACAGACACCTACCATATATCATGTGACTGGCCATTTGCCTTTGGCATTCCCAGGGAATGATGAAACAGATGCATTGACCCAGGTGTGCTGGCTAGAAGGAAAGCCTGCCTCTGATGTGGCCCAATGGCTACATTGGCGTTTGTTGCATGCGGGGCAAAAGACAATGTGGGCTGTAGCCTGTTGGTGGGGCTTGCCATTGACCTTTGAAGGAGTCAGCTGAGCCTGGAAGGAGTGCCCTGCACATTGTGCAGATCAGCAAACCACCAAGAGGGGCCTAGAGCGTCTCTTTGCAGCCTATGGCCAGTCGCCGATGTTTGAGACTGATCAAGGCACCCACTTTACTGGACATGTGTTGCAAGGATGAGTGTAGCAATTAGGAATAGAATGGACGTGGCGCTGGACATTTCAACACATGGACCGGCAATGGCTGGCTCTTCTGGAAGCTGGCCTCCTGTGTAGTTCTGGGTTAACAGCAAAGTGGCCCCCCAAAATCACAGTTGTTCGCTTCTACAGTCCTTGTGTCCTGGATGTATCCCCTGGCTGCAGCTGCCGCGTGATGGTGGAATGGACGAGTTTTGGACTTCATCTGAAGAATGGGTCTTTGAACCTAGCTGAATCCTCCAGCTTAAGAAATTATCATGATTGTGTTGCTGTAATCAAGAAAAAAATGCTTAAAGAGAGGCTTGACTTTGTCTAATGTTTGGTAAAAGTTTTGTGAGCAATCTAGCATGGTTAGGAATGAGTAAACAAGTGTAGAAACATACTTTGTGCTTAGTGAGAGATTGTGCTGTAAAGTACATTTACTTAATCTGTGTAGGCTGAATCCTCTGGCTTGAGGGTTATCAAGATTTTATCGCTGTTGCTATTGTATGTTATTAGATTGGTTGGAAGAGGGGAATGAGTAGATTGTAAGGAGAGATTTCTGGAGGGGTGGCCTGTGGGTAAAATTGTAACATTTCCAGAGTATCTCACCTGGCTTTAGTGCACTTGCATATCCTCAGGGGTGGAGAGAAGTTCATCTCCATGTCAATGGGTAATTACCTGGGCAACCGAGAGGGTGTCTGAACCTGAGAGTTTAAAGGGAGGGGCTGGCTGGCTTGCTGGCTGGCTTCTTCAGGAGCAGAGGAGAGAGACGGCCCTGCACTGCAGTTTGTAAGCAATAAGCGGATTTCAAACTTTATCTCTCCCTCGGACTGATTTTGGTTTTTAGAGGTATTTTGCCCCGGGATTTCATCTCCCTGGACTTATGGGCATGTAAACTGCACTTCATTTGTCACAAAAGCACCAAGAAGAATGTTAAGAATTATTAGCTTGTTTAAAAGATGAGGAAACTTTAAAAAGGACTCAAGGTCCGGCATCCAGACGGTGGCACTACTATGAATAAAGTCCAAGCCTGGGACCTCCCCACTTCCCAGTCCCCCACCTTCTTTCTTACCCCAGGCCATTTCTTTTTCTTTCTCTGGACATTGTTTGGACCAATTAAAGGGGAACAGTCCATGTATCCTGGGAGGGCTGTGGATTTTTTGTTGTGTTATGGCTTGAAAATTTGTGTCCCTCCCCACTACCTCATTCATATGTTGAAATCTTAATGCCCAACAGGCTGGTATTAGAAGGTGGGGCCTTTGGGAGGTGCTTAGGCCTTGAGAGTGGAGCCCTCCTGGATGGGATTAGCATTCTTTTTTTTTTAAGGTGTCAACTTTTTTTTTTTTAATTTAAGTATTATTGATATACACTCATATGAAGGTTTCATGCAAAAAACAATGTGGTGACTACATTCACCCATATTATCAAGTCCCCATTGCAGTCACTGTCCATCAGTGTAGTAAGATGCCACAGATTCACTGTTCGCCTTCTCTGTGCTACACTATTTTCCCCGTGACCCCCCCACACGATGTGTACTAAACATAATACCCTTCAATCCCCTTCTCCCTCCCCCCCACATGCCCTCCCCCACCCCTCCCCTTTGGTAACCGCTAGTCCCTTCTTGGAGTCTGTGAGTCTGCTGCTGTTCTGTTCCTTCAGTTTTGCTTCCTTGTTATACTCCACAAATGAGGGAAATCATTTGGAATTTGTCTTTCTCTGCCTGAGTTATTTCACTGAGCAAAATACCTTCCAGCTCCAGGATGAGCATTCTTATTAAAGATAGATTGGGACACTGGGGTCAAAGTTTACCCCATGGATAGAGTTGGGTTCGATCCTGGGTCTGAGTCTGACCCACTGAGTTCCCAGGCCCCTTCCACTCTGAGGACACAGAGAGAAGGTACCGACTAGCAACCAGGAAGAGGGCTTTCACCAGAACACAGCCCTGCTGGTGCCTTCATCTGGCACACTCAGCCTCCAGAATAGAGGGAAATAAATTTCTGTTGTTTCTAAGCCAGCTGGTCTGTAGTATTTTGTTCTGGCAGCCCCAGTGGGTGAAGACAGGCTGCAAGCAACAGAACCCAACTCTGTCCGACTCGAGCAACTTGTCAGAAGGACACGGGGGCATTCACAGATTCCAAGGGACACTTTTAACAACCAGGCCCAAACACAAAGAAGACAGACAACACCCAGGGGTCTCCACAGCTTGGTGGCACAGGCTTCTTCAGGGCCCCAAACTGCACCTGCTCAGTTTCCTCTCTGACTTTACTCTTCTCCCTGCACCCACCTGCCACACTTCTCCCAGCCTGCCGCAGCTGAGCCTTTGTCTGAAGGGGGTGTTTCCCTGCTCTCGGGTACATCCCGGAGACTCAGTGAGCCTGCACCACTAACCCAGCCTTGGAATTGCTCAGCCTGTTTTTTTTTTTTTTTAATTAGAGAAAAGTTATGCAAACCAAGAATCATTATTTTAGGGTAATCAAAGACAAAATATCCTTTCTGTCACAGCCTAATAAATATGGTTGGTAAGACCTGTTGTAGGTAAATGCTGGTTATTCCCCTCGTAAAATTTTCCATCTTTGGACACTGTAGCTTCCAGGGGTAAGGGCCTCAGTGTAAGACAGGCCTGGCTTCAACTCGCGCATTCAACCTCTGATTATCTGTGAGGCCTTGGACAAGCATTTGTTTTCCCCAAGCCTTTCTCCTCAATTTGTTACATGGGTATGGATGCTTCTAGCTCCCTTTCACAAAGAGCAATCATAGGACCACATGATATAATACATAGACGCATCTAGCCTTTCTTTCCCCCAAACCCTTGAGACCTCATGGAAGGGTTGGATAGACAACTAATGTGTTTTCTAGATACATCTTCTTCTCCCCAAGCCCCTAGCCCCCTCCTAAAGGACCCACTGCCTATTCTATCAACATGCTCTCGGGAAAGCTCTGACACAGTAAGGTGTGCAGACCAGTAAGGCCTAACCAGGTGCCTCTCCCAGGACAGGAAAATGCCCTCATCTGGGTGAAAAATCTGGAAGGTCACATATAAACTGGTGAGGGTGCTGATATTTTCAAGGCACGTAATGAAGCCAACGCCAGGGTCCCTAGAAATAGTGAGGAGGCCATAAATACCAGGGCCACGGGTGAGGCAGGCAAGTCCAGACAGAAAGTCAACAGCTAAGTCACTTGCCAAGATTAAAGGGATAAGTCATAAAAGTAGAAGAACAGATGGAAATCCACCCGCCCTGAGCTGGCATTCCTGCTGCATAAACTAGCTGGGGGAACTTATCATGCGAGTGAACTGAGGTCTCTCAGCATCTGTAAAATGGGAGCCCTGCTGTCCGCTAGGGCTTTTGTGAGGATCAAACGGCCCAAGAACTGTAACATATTTGACCCATGTTGGGCTGCTGGCCTTGTTTGTCGCAGATCTGTTTCATCTTTGGGGCATGTGGGTGCTTCCCGGGCCCATGGCTCTTCTAGGAAAGCAGCCGATGGATGAGGCCCCCTTTGCCTTTGTTGGGCTGTGGGTAAAATTGCTTTTGTTTTCCTTGCACCCAGCGGGCCCTTCCTCCTACTCCGCCTTTCTTCAGTTTGCTGGAGCAGGAGGGGACAAGCTGAGAAGCCTGCCTTCCCCTCTCCTGCCCCAACAGCCCCCACCCACCCTTGCAGACACTCGGGGAGTTTCCCTTTGTGGCAGAGCCGTCTGGGGATAGGCTGCTGAAGTAAAAAATAGGGCAAACAAGGCAGGGAGAGGTGGCAGGAAATCCAAATAAGCGCTTCCTTCCACCCACCTTTGATCTTTGAGGTGCCTCAGCTAAAACAGCAGAGAAAGAGGGACAGAGCAGATGAAAAAAATATATATATTCTTTGAAAAGAATGAAATTGTCAGTTCTGAGGAAGTGGAAAATGTTGCTCCTCGTTGCCTTGTGTGCCCAGCTGGTTCATGCTTTCCTCATGCTGATCCCAGGACGGGGGAGGTGAGGCGTGTGTCCACTTTGGGGTGGGAGGAGGTCACGGTGGCCGTCGGGACAAGCAGCAGTGTGGCCTGCAAAAAGGCAGCTATGGGCTTGCACCAGCCCCTCTGCTGCTTCCCACCCCACAGCCTCCAGGAGCGCTGGCGAGGGTGGCCCTGCAGAGCTGGGGGATGGCTGCGTGGCTGGCCGCCGCTCCTGGCACACCCATTCTGAGCAGTCACTAAATTCCATGTCTTAGTGTATGGCTGCCGGATGTGTGGGGCTGCCCTGCCCAGAGGAGCATCGGGACCCCTTCTTGGCTCTCCTTGCCCAGCCTCCGGTGTGGTGGAGCCCTTTGCCTTTCTGAAGGAACCATGCACATGGCGCTTCCACTGCCAGCCTCTGAGAATGGAGGGGAAAACTGTCCCCTCTCTGTGAAGGTGACAGATGCAGGTCCTGTTCCCCCTACAGGCAAACCCACACAAGCCCTAGAAAATTCCAACAGCAAGTTACCTCAGCCTCAGCCTTAGGTGATATATCGAGCCATAAAAAGTTGGTGGAGGTGGATCTGGGATGAACCCACGCCAAGACATCCCTTCCATTGCCTGCCATGCGCCAAGTTTGTACCCTCTCTGGGCCCTGTGCCACCACCTTTTTCTTTCTTCTCCAGTCAAGACTCTCTGTCCAAATCAAACCCAAGTTAGCATATCCTCCCACCTGCCTTCTAACTTCTCGGGCACATCTCCTAAGAAGGGCAACGCATTCTCCCCTCCAAAGCTACACTGTTCAGCCCCTCCTGGTCCCTAAGCAACGACCTCACAGACCTCTTCCCTGGTGCTTCCTCCCAATCCCCCCACCTGAAGCTTCCACTTCCAAGTTTCTTCTACTCAACTGCTGATTTCTCTCCCTTCCAAGGTTAGCTGTGAAGAAGGCAGCTATCTCCCCACCCGATTCTGCTGTGACATTGCCGGAAAGAGGGAGCTTCCAGTCCGGACGGTGGGGCGCAGTGGGGTGGTGGGATGACGCCCGCCCCGGATTGCAGTGTGCTGCTACGACATCCACTTTCTGTCTCTAAGATGGACAAGTCTGACATCACTCCCTGCCAATATTGCTTTCTTATTCTCAAGCTCACTGGACGCACGTTTAAGATTTCTGTTCTGTGAGCCCCGTCCCTGTATGTTAGCACTACATTGTTTTTATTGTGCTCAGGGGCTCTGGGCCCCCTTCCTAACCCTGAACTATATATATTATATGTATATTTATAAAAAGCTTAAGAAGACCTCTGCTAATCTTTCAGTTTTTGACTTCATGAGTTCTGGATTTCTCCACCTGGCTGGGCACGAGAGAGATGGGAGAGGGCATTCCTACCCAGGCCATGGCTTGATATCACTGCCCCTACCCGCTCTTCTCTGCTCTGCTTCATGCTTGCAGCCAAGACCCACGCTCTTTAGAAGCTGGGAGTGAGCTGCCCTTGGCCTTTCTACCTGAGGCAGCCCCTCTGCCTGGGCTGTGCCCTGAGGCTGCAATGGTGGCTGCCCATTCTACCAGCGAGGAGCCTGAGGCTAGGCCAACTGGGCTGGCCTGCGCACGATCACCCTGGTTCTCCCGGCATACTGAGCCTCTTTTGGGGACTAACTGGCCCTGGCCCTGGAGCTTCTAGAACCTTGGCCAGAGACAGGAGATGTGAAACTCGTGAGTATTGAGAAATCACCGAGGACTGAGGAAGAGGACAGTTTCCAGGCCTGAAGCAACCAGCTTCCCCTTGCGTCACCTGCTGTCGTCTGCCCAGCTGTCATTTCTGAGGAATGGGCCCGTGGTCCTACAGGGAGGGGCACCAAACACCTGTCTCATGGGAAGTGCCATATTCTCTTCTTACGTGTCCAGGTTGATAACATCCCTCGCTCCTCATGGAGGACAGAGTGAGCGAGTGAAAACTGCACAGGCTCTGGAGGAAAAGCCAGGTCCAAATCCCTAAGCCAGCCTGGGCTATGTATGTGACACTGCAGAGCTTCAGCTAGGCAGAAAGGTGAAGGACAAGGGCACGGACTCAGAGAGAGTCCCAGGTGAGGCCCCACAGCCCCATCTACTTTCCAGTTGTAAGGAAGCAAGTAGCTTCGCCTCTGTGAGCCTCAGTTTTCCCTTCTGTAAAACAGACGTGATGACAGTGCCAACGATTAGATCAGACAGTCAGTGCCCAGGCCTCAGCCCCGTCCCTGGCACACAGGAAGGCCTCGAGGTAGTGCAGCTGTGGTGATTCTCATTGTCATCGCCACTATCATCCCAATTTCTTAACTGCTGTGTCTCTTTTCTAAATGGGCTCCATGGATTGTCCATTTTGGCTACATTTACTGGATAATTCTTTCAAAAGAGCTTAATATTTAGCTATACTTTAATTCCAACTTCTGCTTTTCTCTAGATTTTTATTCTGAGTGGGATGAACATTACTGAAAACATGTTTCCACTTTTAAGAATGATCTAGAATACTCCTTTCCACAGGTGCAGTATGTTCTGTCTGCTCATGAAGTACACACCCCAACACACACTCACTCAGAGGTTCCGATTGCCCCCCTTGTGCTCTATCTTCCAAGGCCCTGCTTAAATTCCAGCTAATTCCACGGCATCTTCTTTAATTATCCTACTTGGAAGAGATTTCTCTCTCTCCCTCTCTTTTCAAAGGATTTTTATCATTTGCTGCTATTCTGGTGATTTGAAAAGTGAAATGACTTCACCCACCCGTGGTGGAGTTTTGAGCAGCAGGGCCCTGCTTCACAGAGCACGGTCAGTTACTGAGAGCTCTTAGGTAGCAGGCCCTGCAAAGGGCACCCAGCCTGGGCTGCCTTGAGTGGAGCCCCAGCACCCTCTGAGGTGTGAAGGACATCAGCTCATGTTTAGGGATCACCTCCCAGGTGCTGGGTCTGAGACAAAATGTAGACCTCATATCTGGTGGGTCTGATGCAATGACAGTGAGGATCCTTACCCTGTGCCCAAAATGGGAACTGTGCATGACCAAAGCTACCCTTGAGAAAGCTTCAGGAAGGTGCCACCTTGGAGACCGACAGAGCACCACTTAGGTAGGGCAATGGAATTTGATGCTTCTGCAAGCGTTGGAATCAACGGCCATCTGTGAGTGTGCGTGTGCGTGTGTGTGCACACGTGTGTGTGTGTGTGTGTGTGCACACGTGTGTGTGTGTGCATGGAGCACTAGCTGAAGGGCTGAACTCATGTTCAGAGGCTGTGATGTTGCATAAATGTATTTGCTTTTAGGTGCTAGACTCACGCTCTGCCAGCAAGCTTCTCAGACTATGAGACGTGTACAGGGTCTGAAACCTCCTAAGAATGCAGCAGAATCCCATCTCCCATCTCAGGACCACTCCAGGGAATGTACTCTTTGGATAGAATACGTGAAGGAATGGATAGTGAATAGAACATATGGCAGCAGCCAGAGCAATTGTTACTGCTGTTTTCTCTTAGTTTTTTTTCCTTTGCCTAGTTTTCTGCACCTAAAACTAAAGTGTATATGAGGCAATTGTTCTGTTTTCCTGTTTTACAGATATGGAAACTGAGATTCCTAGATAGAAAGCCCTTGCCTGAGGTTGCACAGCAAGGAAACAGTCTTATTAGAAATTAAGACTGGGTGTGTCCAGTGCAGCCCCTTTCTTGGCGCTGGGTGCCTGGCTCACTGAGAATCTTCCCAGAGTGACGACAAGAAGGCAGGCGAAGCAATCTCAGCTTTACCCTGTGAGCGAGACCGTTGGGAAGCAATAAAGGGCCATGCTCCTTCCCCCAGCAGCTCACTGATGGTGAGAGATTATCTATATTTTAGGTCAACTGTCAAAATAGATTTTCATCTGTGAAGATCCAGCCAAGCAGGAGTGTAGTGTAGACATACGGGTGCCAGGAGTTTTAATGGAACAGGCTTGGACTCACATTGGGGTCTATGTCTCCTTCATCATCCTTCCCACTGGGCTGGGGTGGCCAGGATGAGTGAGGAGTTACCAACCCTCTTGCTCTCTCTGCCTCTCCAGCCACCCGAGCTGAGTTTCCTTGTTTACTTATTTAGAGCCCTGCAGAGGAAGTGGTAAAGGAAACTTGCTGAGTCGTTTTCTGAGAAGAGACCATATTTGTTCGCAGAGGAAGCCGTTGCTTTCTGGGATCTAGTTAAAGCAGAAAAGACATCTGCTCCAACAAGTGTGCTCCAGAGGGTGACAGGGAATTGGAAGAGTCAAGGACACGTCCACGCTCTGGACTTGGGGTTCTCTGCCCATGGGTGAAGCACCAATGCTCAGCGTGTGAGCTTTGTCCTGGGAGAGCAGCCATGGCATTGAGGAACGTGCCCTTCCGCTCGGAGGTCCTGGCCTGGGACCCAGACAGCCTTGCAGAGTATTTCAAGAAGGTGAGCCTTGCTCTTTTGTTGGTGGTAAGGCTGGTAGTGCCCTTGGTGGGCTGGGCAGAGGCTTGAGGATGGAGTCTGGGCAGAACATGACAGGTGTCAAAGATAGCAGCAGAACCTTGCAGCAGCCTTACCAGTGGAGTGAGTGCCGTGTAGATATACATACACCACTGGGTGTGACTGGCCTTGAGTTCTGGGAAGAAGGAGGCCCTCAAATGGATGTGTACCTACCATGGGGCAGGGCTGGTGTTCGTGCTCTACAGGCACTGTCCCATTTAAGAATGCCCCAGATTGTTGTCTTCTTGGCTCAGCTGCAGATAAGCTCAGGGAGGAGAAATCGCCCAAAGCCCCAGGGACTACCTGTGATAGAGGCAAGATTCCAGTCATGCCTGTCTGGTTGCAAAGCCTATGCTCTGAGACTCAGCAGCGCTACTGCTGCTAATGAGATCAAGGCTACCAGCAAGGGGACAAATGGAGTGCTGGGAGTAGGGGAAGGAAAGGGCAGGGAAGGAGGGATGGAGACGGCCGAGATGAACGATGCTGGAGACGGTGTCCAGGCAGTCATTGCTCACAACCCTGAAAGAGGGCTCCTCAAGCCCTGACACAGGACAGTCTCACTGAAGCTATATGAGGGTCTTGTGAGGCAGGCTGGAAAACTGATAGGGCCCTGGGTTATAACTGGGAGACGGAGGCCCCTAGAAAGGAAGAGGTTTGCCAGGCAGGGTCAGAGGCCAAGCTCGTGGCAGAGCTGAGGCCGTTGTGTGGCTGTCCTGCCTTCCAGCCGTGGAGGGGTTGCTCAGGGTCCTGGTGCCTGGTTATGGGCTGGTGGGACCAAAGGTCACACATCTGCTTGGACAGATCCCAAGCCACATGACTCAGGGACCCTCTAGCCCTGTCCAAGGATACAAAGTCTTGTGAGGGACATTTATGTTTCTAACACCCTCATCCCTGAGGCTGGCATCAAATTCAGTTAATACTCCAGATCATCCCAAAGATGAGATTTCAAAGTCAAGGCCTTAGAGCTCATCTAGGTCAACTTTCTGTTTGTCCTGGGGGCCAGATAGGCTCCCTAGAACACATTGCCAAACCTGGGGTCCATAGAGTACTGAGGTGTTTACTGTCACCACTATTCTTCCCCAACCTAAAGAAGAAAGATGTGAAAATGTTGAATCGGGTGTGGCATGAGAAAGGCACAGCCCACAGATCCTGTTATTTGCCACATTTTGTGCACTTGTTTTTGTTCTTTTTCCCTCCCAAAAGGTTATAATAAGCTTGAGTTTTAGCATTGAGGGTGCAAAAATCATTAGGACAACTGACTTTTAAAGGATGTTTCTAAATACTTTTCTTAAATGTAGACCAAGTAAATAAGAGCCACAAGGTGACATTTCCCAAGATGTTACTAAGTGGCATGTTAGCTCAGTAAAGAAAGGAGAGAGGAATTGAGAATTAGAGAGAGAAACCTGGGGATGGGCCAAGAGATGCAGATGGGAACCCTCTCCTGTGTGAGAAGGAGGATTACACAAAAGAAGGCTCCATGGGCAAACTTCCCCTTAGTGCAGGAGAAGGCTGTAGGCAGGGATGCCTCTCTGCCTGAGCTGCGGGAGCAGAGAACTTTTCTTCTTAGAGACCCCAGGCCCGGGAAAAGTCCTCGGCACTGGGACAAGTTCCTTCTCCCAGCATGAAAGAACCAATGACAGAAATGAAAAGACCGAGAGGAGTCTGTGATCTGGAAGTCCCAGACCTCTATAAACTCAGGGGGACATCCTTCAAGTCCTGAGCACCCAACTCCCCTAGAGAGAGAATCCCAAGTGAACGGACCACAGAACCATTTGGTGATGGAGCTTAGGGACCAAATATCCTATACCCAGGATCTACAGGCAGGGACAATTTCTCATGAATCAGAGGAGTCAGGCCACCCTTGGAGACAGCTCCCCAGAAAGCTCCAGAGTCAGCACACCTCGGTGTGAATCCTGGTTCTGCCACCTGCTAGCTTGGTGACCATCCCTTACTTAGGTCACCTCTCTGTGCCTCACTTAGCTTCCTCAGCAGTGAGACAGACAAACTAACATTAACTGTCCTCATGAGATTGTTGGGAGGGCTAAAGGAAATAACATGTGTGAAGCATTCAGTGGAGAGAGGAGGCCAATTCACTTTCCATCTTCCCTTTTTCCTGCTTTGCAAACTGGGCCCTAGCTAGGGACACCCAGGCAGACAGGTGGGCCTTTGAGCCTTACAATCTCAGATGTGTGTAGCTTATCCTCCCTCTGCACTGAGAACTGAGATCATGTTTTGCATTTCTTTAATCCCTCTAATTCCTTTTGATGTGTCAGGAGAGCATCCCTGGGCCACGCAGTGAAGAAGCACTGGCTCAGAGCCATGGGTTCTAATCCCAGCTGTGTCCCTAACTTACTGTGTGACCTTACCCCAATCATTTCCCTCTCTGGGCCTCAGCTGTCCCATCTACAGCATGGCTACATGCTCTAGAACACTGCCTACCAAAGCTGGGTGCTCGGAAGAATCATCTAAGTACTTGCCAAAAATACAGATTCTAGCCCCAGGCCCAGATATTACTGGATCAGAATCAAATTCTAGACAGGACCCAGCCTGCAGGCCTGTCTGTCTATCCAGAATCAAAATCAGCAGTCTGCAAAATCAGAGATTCATCTGAAAATGATGATGGTGAAAATGATTTTAGGCGGTTGATTCCAAGAACCACTTATATCCCACTGCATGCAGATGAAAGAGATGCTCAGGCTTCTCGGTTGCTGCTTGCCTTCCACATGGACTTCTAAATCAACTTTTTCTAAGCTTTCTAACATTCATCCTACCACTTAAAGCCAAGAGGTTACAACTGTATTCAATCTTTAGGTTTACTGACTATAAGAAAAGACCAAGACTTGAAATTTGCCCCAAAAGAAGGCTGTCACAAAATGTGAGCCTCGTACTTGTGACAAGAACCTGGGATTCTCCAGGAAAAACATTTATTCTCAGGTACCCCAGCCCCAAAAGTCAACTTTAGAGATATTTAAAATGTAAATACTTAAGCTGTTGAGGACAATGTGATGCTATTGATTGATGTGATTCATAGGGAAAGCAACTGAGACCCCCAAAATGATCATTTCTGCTGATTCTATAACTGTTCTGAGAATCTAGCTTAAACAATGTATCTTAAATAGAGGGGAAAAAAAACTGTATGCAAAAGAATATCAATATTTGATCTGGATGGTGTATTAAGCTGCTCTTAAGTTTCTTCTCATTACTTACTGTATGTAAGTTCTACTGTTATTCACAAAAAGGAAAGCATTCTTGGCAGAGACATTAACACTTTGTTCTGGAGCCAATTGTCACGTCTGTCACCTGCTACCCATGGAACCTCATGCAAGGAATTTGACACTCTCCATCTGAAAAGTGTGAGGATTAAGTGACTTAAAATTGGCTTAAATGCTTAGAACAGTGCTTGCCATGTAGGAAGTGTTCGATAATTCATAGAAGTTTCTATTATCATTATTGGGACAACAGTTTAGTAAACAACCTAAATGTGCAGCAGTAAGGGAATAATTAAATTTAGATAGTGTTTAAAGGGAGTTTGCAATAACACGAGGCAGTGTTTATAGTATCATTTTACGGTAATTTTAAGAGAAAAGTTCAGGATAACAAGATTAAATATGAATTTTTACCTCAATTACGCTCAGAATATGCTTAGAAGGAAATATCACAATGTTCACCAAGGTTGTCTCTGGGTGGCAAGACAATGGATGCTGGTGGTTTTCTTCTTTCCCCTCCCCTCTACCTGCTGGGGGAGCATGTGGCCAGCCCTTGGCAGCCTTAAAGGCGCTCTCTTTCAGTAGGGGTTGGCTCCAAAGTCCTAGACAGAGGCAATTTCTCCATTTCAGAGAGTCCCAAGGAGCTAGTGAGAGCAGGGCTGAGGTAGGGACGGGGCCCTTCTGTGAGATCAGAAGGGGGAAGGGGGAGTCTGGCTAGCCACAAGTACCACCGTTGGCTGAGCTTCTGGGGCAGGCGAGGGACGGGAACCAATGGCCTGAGCCTGTCCACCTCTGACACACCTTCCCCTCTTGGCAGCTGAACTACAAGGACTGTGAAAAAGCTGTAAAGAAGTATCACATTGACGGGCTGAGGTTTTTGGTAAGTGTTGACCAGTCCAACACATTGAGAGCAAAACCATTCCGCACTTCAACCAATCGCCGCAGGGCCAACTGGTCCACCCTGTCCCTGGGGATGCCCAGGCTCAATGTCGGCCTTCAGGATTCCCACGCAGCCCTTTGCCTGCTTCCGGGGTTTGGAATGGCTGCCTCGACCATCACCTCTCAGAACCCCTAGTCCCACATCTTTCACTGATACAAAGGTACATTCTGAAGTCAAGGTACAAGGAGGAATCAAAGCATAGTTAAAGCCCCACCCTCCCCGACCCACACCTTGAAAATGGATTCCAATGCCATCCATACTTTGAGTAGCCCAAGGGACATAAAAGACCTCGAGGGAGAATAGGAGATTCTCTTTTATCCACCTCACATTCTGGGGGACATACTCACTGAGTGAAATAAAGGCCAGAATCTCCTTCCTTATTTCAATTACATCCTTCTTTCTAACAAATTCATATGGTTGTTTTTGTGCCAACTAGACCCACCTGTGATATGGCTCTGTCCACCCTGCTCTACTGCAAAAAGCTTTAAATGTAAGACTAAGATGCAACCACATATTAAGAACTGAGCCATTAAATGGAGAGAGATGCAGCTGTAATGGTAGAGACAGAGGCATTGGGTAAGTGGTTGGGGAGGTGATCTGAGCATGTCCCCTGAAATGACACTTTTGCCTACGTATGGATAAGAGAGATCCTGACTGTCCCAATTCATTCCTTCTGATCATGTTTCTTCAACGCTCAAAAAAGAAGTGGGAATAACACTTCAAAAGTCTCAGGCATAGATGTTTCCAGTCTGGATCTGGAGTGAGGAGGGCAAGCTAAGCTGTGTTTTACTGCAAGGCCTAGTCAGCAGTAGTCAAGGAACTGGGCCATAAGCCTTAGGAGTTAAAAGGGGCTATAGAGATCCCATGCTCTGGCTTTCCACCCAGCACACCAATTCATTTCTTAGATTGCATCCCTGCCACCAACATCTGTTTGAATCTTTCAGTGACAGTGAGCTCACTACCACCCAGTGTCATCTGTCTCTTTCCGGCTGCTTAAGTCTCCTGCTGAGACCAAATCTGTGCCCCTGTTGGTCTGAGTTTTGCTTTTATGTGCCATGTAAGATATATTTATTCATTGTTCCACCCAAATTATTCATTCACCTATCCATTCGCCTGAGAAGCATTTTCCTGACTCCATTTATACACTGGACCATGCCATGTGCTGGGAATATGGAGATTAGGATGCCATTTCTGCCTTCCAGAAGCTTGTTTTATAGCAGAAATGTATCTTCAGGAAGGCTCCAACCATCTCGTTTGCAATTGAAAGAACATGTAGAGAGCCTCTGATTTGTTCTGAGTCACACACCTAGTAATTGGACTAAATCAGACTTTTAATTTAACCTAACACCCCATGAGTTTTTAACAACACTATTTCCTCATACTGAACTTTGAACTAATAGGATACTTGGAGTTTCACTGTTGTTGAAAATTACTGCTAAACCTGAATATTTCCTTCTGGTGCCTTTAGCATGGAGAACTGAGAAAGACGCATCTCAGTGCTGAGTGGAAAGAGAGTCAGCCATCTTTGAGGATCGTTCTGGTTGTGGCCCTGATGCTCTGGGTCACCTTGAACGAGCACTTGCCTTCTCTGAGCCTCTCCTTGCTCCCTGCTCTATTAATTGCGCATGAGCACATTGTGCTGGCTCGTAGTGGGTGAGTCCCTTCCAGCTCTGTGCGTTCCCCTGTTCTTCCCAGGAAGCTTCAGGCCTGTTAGGACAGGGCTGTTTTGTTGGTTGAGAGATGGTATCTGGGCAGCTTTGTCTCCTCTGCTCCCAAATCTGGGACCTGTCCGTCTCTAGAGGCTGCTACATATTCTGCTCATTGTGTGAACAGGGAAATTGGAAAGAGGGGTGCTATGAGGCAGGAAAGCAGAGAGAACCTGGTGCAGGGCCCAACAACAGGAGTATTTAAAGGCAGCTTCTGCTAAAACCCACCCTCCACCCCAGGTGCTGTGGGTACAGTTTGAGCTCTGAGCTGAGCTCTAATTTCTCATCTGTCACTCCTAGCTTTATAGTGTCCAAGACCATTCTGACACTGAAGGCAGTGGTGTAAGGCCAGAGCCTTTTTACCTCCCTCCTTCCCTCTCTCCTCTTTGTTTCTTCCTCTCTCTTTCTTTCTTCCTTATAGGAGCTAGTAGGTGCCCTGAATCTGTTTTGCTGCCATTTGGATTTTCCAGTGAGAACTGTGGGTTTTTGTCAGGTGGGTAATAGGGGTCCTATCCTTCCAGAAGGTTGAAGAAGAGGAGGAAATGTTCTTAGTACCTATTTCAGTTGAGGGGTGTGGCTGCCTGCAACAGAAACCTGACCACAGTGGCTGAACCAAATGGGTTTATCTTTCTCAAGTGATAAGAAATCTAAAGGTGGGCCCTTGGGGCTGATGAGCTGCTGAAAGAAGCCATCGAGAAGCCAGTCCCCATCTAGCCCATGGAAGAAGCTTGTGGCTTCTGTCCTAATGATGGCAAGTCGGCCACTCCATCTCTAACCATCACATTGGCATTCCAGGCAGGAGGAGATGGGGAAGGGCAAAGAGTAAAAGGTGCACAGTGCATGGGGAATGCATCCAGCTCTTGTTGTCAGGAAAATAATAACTTTTCCAGAAGCTCCATTCAGTAGACTTCAAGTTATATCTCGCTGGCCATGACTGAGTCCTATGACCTCAGCCATCTGCAAGGGAGTCTAAGGTGTTAAATATTTTAATCTCAGCACATATACTGCCTGAACAAAATCAAGATCCCATCAGTAGGGGAGAAAGAGAGAGTGAGTATTGGGTAGGCAAGCAGCTGCATCGGGCACACCACCTCTGCCCGCAGGGCCCAGCGGCAGCTCTCCCTCCTGGTGTGTCCATCTTGAGGATACACTTAGCACGTAATCATACTCCTGTGAAGCCACAAGTCTAACTCCAAGTCATCTCATAAGTAACCCAGAGTTTGCTAAAAATTTTGAAGGATGTTGAGAAGTTACATCAGAAAGCAAAACTTTCCAAAACTCTAGTTTAAACATCTGCCATCTTTCTTTCCAGTTCCCGTCCGTGTTCTAAAGGCCTTGCTCTTTCCTAACATCCTGTTACTCTGTCTCCCCCCATGCTCATGTCCACCTTCTCCTTCACACTCTTCCTGAACCTCAGCTTATATCCTCAACTCAGCAAAACAGAAGGTGGTGTGGTGGCCAGCTGTTGTCCCTCTGGGAGCCCATGGGAAGCTCTGTCCTTATCATGCCACACTCTGAACAGGGTCTTGGCACATCCCTGACAGGGGGGAGGTTACACTGCTGCTTGAACAGGAGTCTTGGCACATCCCTGAGTTGGGGAAGGTTCTGGAGGTCAGAGACACTGCTTCTCAGTAATGTTTAAGAAAATATGGAGAAGTTAAGAAGCTTGACCTGACTGTCTCAGGACTCTGGGCAGACTCCCCTCCCGGCCCTGCTACAAGGTCTGATAAATGGGCTGGGACACCCACTGCTCCTGGAGCTGGAGCAGATAAGTCCATGAGCACACTGCTAAAATACTCCAGCCCTGTGCCAGCTGGGCTCAAAGGGAAGTATTCCCAGCTCTTCCCAGTGGGCAGCAAACAACCTGCCAGGCAGGAGAAGAAGCAGAAACACTAACCTCCAAAAGCCAGCCAGACCCCAGCTGCCCCCTCCCCGAGGGGAGTAATTATTCACCTAACACCCCATGTCTCATTCATATAGGGTATGTCAGGCACTGAGCCAAGCACACAACATACACCATCTCATTCAATCCTCACGATCCCTGGAAGGTGGCCACTATTATTATTATAATTATTCCCATTATACAGATTAGGAAACTGAAGCTCAGAGAGGCTAAGTGTGTGTGCCAAATCAGACGGAACCAAGATCCGAACCCAGCCTGTCTGACTCCAGAGCTTCTACTCTTAGAATGTAATGGAGTCCCTTCTTTGGCTCACATCAGTTTTATGGAAAGTATGTCCACCCTCTTTTCTGTCCCCGGTATTGGCAGTCCTGCCTCTCCTCCCTTCAAGATGCCTTCTTCTCTCACCCTGCCACCCTCTTCCTCTTCTGTCACTGGGACCCTCAAAGGGCTCAGGCATGAGAAAAAGGAAACTTGCTGGAAGAAAATTGACCATAATTGCTAGAGAGTAGGGTTCCAGCCCAGCTCCACCACCTACAAGGTGAAATTTCCCTCCCATTCCCAAGCCTCAGTTTTCTCACCTATAAAATGGGAATGCAGGTCATTCCTACATCACAGGTTGATGCAAGTATGAATGAAGGTGCTGTAAGTCAGAGGCTCTGGGTCAGTTCTTCATAAATATGAACTTCTTTCTCCTTTTCCCTCTCAGTTCCCTCAGGAAAGCCTCTTTATTGCATCCCCACATCTAGAGAATTCTACCAATAATCCTGGTGAAAGAGGCTCTGGGGTGTGATGGTGGTATAAAAGCACAGAGTACTTTTCTAGGCAGGCTTCTCATGGCTGCTTCTTACAGAGCCTGACAGGGGCCCTGAAGTCTGGGTAAGAGCCTGAAGAAGAGGTCAGAAATGGCCAAATTTGGCCCACACAACAAGTTATGTTTGGTTCCACAATTTAGCTCTCATAGTGGTTTGTTTGCTTAAGTTAAAATTATTTGTCAGTATTTCAAACTCAGAAAATTTCACATAAAGTCTGGATTTCAGGATTTCCTTTGAAAAAGTAGATCTGGCAACACCAGGCCCACAGTCTTTTACGCAACATCTAGAAGCTGACCACTGTGGATTCGTGGGGGTGTCTTCTCTAGTTTGCTGCAGTCCCTACTAGTCCCAATCGTTTCCTACTTTACTCACCTGGCCCAGAGCCTTTCCTGTGGGTTGTAACCTGCTGGTATCTTCATTTCAGAACCTGACAGAAAATGACATCCAGAAGTTCCCTAAGCTCCGGGTGCCGTAAGTACTCACCTGATTCCTTGGGTGGTTTGGGGAATGGAGGTTGGAATGGGGAGTACACCAGGAGGTGCTGAGTCAGTTATCTATTGCTGTTGGCTTGAAATAAGAAAGTGTGCAGGAAGGGTGGAGGCAAGGCCAGGGTATAGGGAAGGTAAGTTACATGATGAGTTAGGAAAAGGAAGTAACAGACCCAGCCTAGCTGGTGTATTGTTGCTCTTGCCAAAGACAAGCCAGACTCTGGACCAAGATTTCATTTCCTCTCTCCTCAGTGGGGGGGCTGGCTTTGTAAAAATAGCACCAGAGCCAAAAAGCCTGAGGTTTCATCATGGTATCATCACCAACTGAGTGATTGCTGAAGTTTCTGGACCTCATTTTTCAGCTCGATAAAATGAGAGTGGACTAGAAGAAGGATGGCAGTGGACAGCCTTTTGTCCATCAATACTGACTGCTCAAAAATGGCTGTCAGGGGCATTGTGTTGAGAAGAATCCTGAGGAAAGGGGGGCCTAGTCCGTTACTGATGTCTGACATGGGTACTCCAGGGGAAGTTGCATTGTGCATATTGTGCCACATCCCTCTCATGATGATCTCATATACTGAAATGCTCACAGAAGCCACACAGTTGGTAGAAACGTATAAAATGGGCCAGGTTGAAAAACAACGTCCTATCAATTTCTTTTTTATTCTTACCTTCTTTGACTAAAGCATGGGTATGAAGAAGTATTTGTCTACTATAAGAAAAATAATAGCACAATTATGATGATTAAAAAGGTAGTCAACACAAAACCTTATTGCTGGTGAAACAATAGGGAGTGGATGGCAATTGGTGGCAAATCAGAATCACATTCTCTATCCAAAGAGAGCAGCAGCTACTCAGCTCCTGGCAATGTGGACGCAATGATGCCCAATCTTTGAATTTATCAAAAGTAGCTAGGAATATCAGTTTTATGCAATAGAGCTCTGATTTAAATATTGGCTCAAATATTTTTAATACTGTGAAAGCCAAAGTAAACATTTCTATGGGCTAGATTTAGTGTGGGGGCCACCAGTTTGAGACCTCTACTCCAGACATTCTCTGAGGTCGTTTCTCTTATTCTAAGGGTCTCAAAACTTACAATAATATAAGGAAGTAGGCCAGTGGGGTAGGAGGCTGGGAGAACTCATGAGCAGACAGAACAGCCAAAGTAGCTCAACTAAGGAAAATATGACTCTTAGGGTTCCCTCACGTGGAAGGGTGAAGAAAAACGAAAGGAGTGAGGATTTGCCTTTGGTGTGGTCTATCTCCAGGGAGTATTGTTGAAGAGGGCTTGTTTCTCCTAAGCGGTTCTTCAGCCACATGTGCTATTCAAATTTAAATTACATCAAACATTTAGTGTCTCAGAGGCATTAGCCACATTTTGAGGGCTCAATAACCACACGTAGAGATAACTAATGCATTGGCGAGTACAGACATAGAGCATTTTTATGATTGCAGAAACGTGATATTCTAGGCAACAAATTTTGTTCTACATAAGGAAGAGACCTTAACATGCAGGTATCAGAATTGGTGGCTGGTGGGCCAGACTTGCACTGCAGACATGTGAGGCTTGGTCCGCACGGAGTTTTAAAATCAAGAAATGTTCCACAAAATCTAGCTTTTCTAGAAACTAATGGAAGATGTAGTGATCTAGTCTGGCTCTTAGTTTATTGTGGCAAAACTTAGCTGGATCTGATTGCTGCCCTGGTTAGATGGGGTTTGTGTTCTCCAGTTTACCACAGTCCCCACTACTCCCAAGAGATTCTCCTACAGTGGTTCAATCATATGTGTGGAGGATTTGGCTATTTGACCAGCAAGAAGTAATAGAATCCTCCCTGAAGTGACCAAATAACCAGACAAAATCTATTAAGCAGCAGTTTTGATGACATTGGACATCAGATTATAAGACATGGAAAACAAGGGTGGTGATCTCTTACTGCTTTGAGAATTTCCAGGCCCTGGTACAATGAGTAGGGAACACTGGTGGGGTCTGGTGAACACCCTGAGTTGAGGAGACAGAGCTGAGAGTCAAGAAGTCTAGTGTTCATTGGTTGGGTACCAGAGAGGGGAGAGCTGCGCAGAGAAGATGTTCTGGACACTGCAAAGGGCCCCTCTTCAGCAGAGGCTGATCAGTGCATGCACGTAAGGCAACTACTCAAAGTTGGCAAAAGAACTAGCCAACAAGATTATAGCAGCCAGTCGCAGGTCTGGAAATGGTGCCTTTTCTACCAGCCAGACTGGAAAAACTGCAGATTTACAGTCATTGAGTTAGAGTGCACAAAAGGACCTTGCCTTGGTAGTGGGGAATCATTAGCCCTAGTCTAAAAACTGCTCTAGCTTTGCCTAGAGAATCTTAAGAGCAAGAGTGAAAAACAAAAATGAAAAAAAACATTTCTAAGTAACTTAACTGCACCCCAAAACAAAGCTCAGGAATATTTACAGGAATACAAAAATATTCATCACCTAATAGAGCAAAATTCACAATGTCAAGCATTGAATCAGAGATTTTAGGCATATTAACAAGCAAGAAAATATGATGTATAATTAAGAGAAAAACCAATGCATCAAAACTGGTCCATAACAGATGCAGATACTGGAATTAGACAAGGAAAATATCACTGTATTCCATATATTCAAAAAGTTAAGTTGAGGCATGAGAAATATAAAAGGACCCAAATAGAACTATTAGAAATGAAAATGACAATACCTGAGATGAGAAATAAATCTGGGATTAACAGCAGATTGGACACTGCAGAAGAAAATATTAGTAAGCATGAAGACGCAGCAATGCAAACCATTCAAAATGAAACATAGAGAGTAAAAAGAATTAAAACAGAACAATGAAAAGAGCCTCAGGGAACTATTAGGCAACTTCAAGTAGCCTAATGTATATGTAATTAAAGTCTAAAGGAGAGGGAAGAGTGTGCATGTGGAGGGGGGGAATATATAAATATATAATATATATATATATTATATATATTATATGTATATATAATATATATATATAATATTTGAAGAAATAATGGCTGAAAATTGTCCAAGTTGGATGAAAATGATAAATCCACAGATCCAACAGGCTCAGCAAACTTTCCAAGCCTAAGAAACAGGCAGATAACTATCCCAATGTACATCATAAACAATTTGCTTAAAACTAGAGAGAGAGAGAGACTCCTTGAAACCCAATTCTTCATTCACCAGCTGTGAGTCTGTGGACAAGTTATCTGAAGTCTCTGAGCCTCAGCTTCCTCATCTGCAAACTGGGCATAATAAAAGAATATTTTTTTAAATATTATAAGTTTTATATTTAAACCTCAGAGGTCAGCAGGAAAGGCAGAGGAAATAATAGGGAAACAATAATACACACTGAAGAAATGTTAGCTATTCTTATTGTTTCCTGAAAAATCCCAATGAGTGCAATTTCAAATTTTTACTAATCATGTTTTCCTGCTAAAGGTGGAATTCCTTTCTATTAAAGAACAGAAAAGCTTTGGGACAAGGTGAATCCAGGTTCTAAGGCAGGCTCTGCCTCCTACCAGCTGTGGGAAATGAGTTCATTTATAGAAAGGAAAAGAGCTAACTTTGGGGAGTGGTGGATTTTAAAGGAGGCAGCCTGCATAACTGGGGCCTATACCTTGATGCATACAGATATTCAATAGTTGTTTGTTCCATTCCCTTGGACCTAGGTTCATTTGCCATGATCATTACCCTGAAGGGCTATGAAAAAAATCGTGTTTATGTACAGCAGACAAAAACAAGATTGTATTCCTCTGAATATCTCGATTTCCGTCCCCCATGCTTACGAAATCACTAATAAGTAGATTTTATAAGAAGGCAGCTTCTGGTGAGGAAAGCTTTCCCTCTCTCTGCAGATAAAGTCACTCTCTCAGGACACAGTTTCTCCCAAAGCCACCCTGAATACCATAATGGAGGGGGGTTTCTGAATAAAACAATGAAGGCTCCTTTCAGAGGGCCTACCTTAAAACCCAAAGAATAGCTGAGTGTTGTCTGGTTAAAATGGTAGAATGCATGTTAAAATCTGACACCGATTTTTTTTTAATATTATAAGTTTTATATTTAAATCCATAGTGTGACTTAAAAAAATTAGGAGAAGGCAGTGATGGGGTGGGATGTAGGCAACAGATGGGTGTTGGATGATTCCCTTTATGCCCATTACAATAGTGAAATTAGGCTGGAGAAAATGAAGAGCCAATCAGAGAAGTAATGCAGTAACTGCTGTGTGTCTGCCTTCCTGATAAGGCTGTAAGTCTCCTGTAAGGCCTAAGGACAGCACACCTAAGATAGAGAAGACAGAGGAGGAGGGAGGAGGGAGAAGGGATGGAGGGAGGGACCCGGAGGTGAACAGGACATTCTCTGCCTGTTACAGAATGTGCCCAGCCCTCAGCAGAACTGAAACAATGACAGGTCTGTCTTCCCCTTGCACTTTCCCTCTGCCGACCAAGGGTTAATCCCTGCCTAGTCCTCCCCACGTGGAAGGACCTCCTCTCCACCGACATTCACTCCTCCCCCAGTGCCAGTCCAGAAAGCTTGGCTTCCCAGCTCAGCTCCACATAAAACTGGTCACGTGGCCTTTGACAAAAGCGTCTCTCACACCTTGTTGGAAAAATGGGAATCATTTGACTTGTCTGCCACACAAAATGGTTGTGAAACACAAGAGAAATAACACATGGAAAACTGCAAGGGTGGAGGGCATGGCTGAGATGCAGGGAGACCACACTAAGCCCTCAAATGCTTGTTTCCCACCTACACGTGGTTCTCTCCTGAGGCCCCAGATGGCCATGAAAGGCCCTGAGACTTACATCTTGGCCTCTCCCTGGCTTCTCAGATGACCTGGGAGAACTCTGGAAGATTTGTCTCTTGCTTCGAGGAGGCTGACCCTTAGAGGTGGAATGATGACTTCCTTTAAACAAGGATGAAATGCAGAGGTGGAGTGAGAATGCCAGCTGGAGGCTGGGAGTGGGGATGTGGAGGGCCGAGGGGCAGGGTGCTGGGTGGAGGGATGGAGGAGGGCTGGGAGAGGCAGCTCTGAGCGGCAAACCTCTGCCAACTGTGAACAAAGGAATGTGTTCTCCCAGGAGGAACCAGGGTCAAGGGAGAGCCTGCAAGGGGAGGAAAAGGGAAGCTGGTCTGAAGCTCCCACTGTGTGAAATACATTTTATATTGTAAGCTGGTACACAACTACACATGTGACAACATAGGCAACAAAAAGAGAATGTTCACGAAATAATACCTACTCTTATATGTGTGCTATGGGCTCCGATATTTTGTATTCTGTTGTTTTTTTCCTTCCTTTTGTTAAGTGGCTGAGGGGATTTTCTTGTGAAATTTCTTTTCATTTGACTTTGTGATGCCTGCTGCTGTTTTTTTCTATTCCTCCTCCATCTCCCCCCTCTCCTCCTCATCTCCTCCTACTCATTTCTTCCTCTTCCTCCATCTCCTTGTCGCTCCTCCTTGTTAATTTTTAAAATAACAATTCAAAAATATCAAGAATAACAGGATTGACTTTACCATCTTTTCAGACCACAGGAATTGCCCAGGGGTCTGGTTGGTGTTCCTGCCCTCCAAGACTCTCCCCTGGAGATTCTGGTGGGTTAAGCCTATGGTGGGCTTGGTAATCTGTGTGTGTAGAAGGTGCATCCATGTAATCCCAATAGTCAGGCTGGGCGGGGATTCCCTAGCCCGTACTAACCCTCTCATTGTGCTCGTGAGGCATCAGGGCCTAAGGAAAGGAAATGCCTTGCCTAAGGTCACACAGTGACCTCACACTGCCCATGGGGTAGGGTATTGCAGTCAGACGCCACATGAGGACCCACCCTCTGTGCCATCTAACATCACCAGGCCTCTGAGGAGTCACAGACTGACCCCATCATGCCACAAACCAGAGGTCCACCTTCCTGCAATGATGTGACTTCCATTTGGAGGGTTCAGCCCCACTATCAGGACCAGTTTATCCCTAAAACAAGGTGAAGCAGAGAGAACTGTCTGCCAGATGCCCAGCCCCCTCCACCTCTCTCCTTGGTGCAGAATGAGGCCTGGGGTTTGTGGGGAGAAGGAGGAATGAGTCACCTCCGGCCACTCACTGTCACTTGGTCTTTGGGGGTGTGGGAGTGGTGCATGACTTTGAAGGTTTGCACACAGCGATAGCAACGGCCTCCTGCCCTGTCCACACGCAGCAGTGGTCCCAGCTGGCTCAGAGGGTGTTCTCTGAGGCCCATCAAAGTAGGAGGACCCTGGGAGCCCAAGTTTGCTGCAAGCTGGACTGGCGGGCGCAGCTCCGCTCTCTCTCACCTCTCTGCTCCCCTGTCAGGGCCTGCGGTTCGGCATTTCCTTCCCTCGGCAGTTAGAGCCCCAGGAACCACCAGTCACCAGCCTGGCTGCGGAGGGCACTGGCAAGAAGAGACGCTGCAGAGAGGAGGGGGGTCTTTTCAGGATCAGAGCGGCTTTGTGGGCCCATGGGAGCCCAGCCCAGCTCTGTGGGACGGGGGCGGTGAGGTGCAGCCAGCCCCTCTCTTAAGGTCATCGCTAAATGTCATCTCCGCGCTGAGGCGTGTTCCTTGTCAACCGCAACAGCGCCCCACCCTGGCGCTCCTGTCCCCCTCACCCAGCGCCCAGCACCACGGCCTGTATATACACCCAGGACTTACCTAGACTTTCCCTTCCTCAAATGTTCATTGTTTATTGTCTGTTTCTGTCCACTAGCACGTAAGCTCTTCAAGATCAGGGCTCTTTGTTTTCTTCATCGAGGCACGTTGGGCACCTAGCAGATTCTCTGGCGCTTAGAAGGCCCTTAAAGCCTATTGTTGAATGAAGGTGTGACTGAATGGGAGTGGCTGCTGCAGCCACCACTGCCTGCCTGGCCTGGACGCCGACGGGGCTGCCTTGACAGCTCTGTTGGTGCCCTTCCATCCTCATGCCAGAGGAGGGAGGGGAGGGACTCCCTCAGTTCTCAAAACCGCGGCTTAAAGGAAACAAAAAGAACCAAGTCACAAGTGTTCTTCTGGTGGCCAAGTGACCAGGAGGCCACTGGGAAGCCCCACTGTGGCTTTAAAGCATCTGCCCTCTGGGTAGCAAGTAAAGTGTGAACCTCTAACCCTGATACGAGGATGGGGAGTAAATGTCACCCTCTCCCCTGTCCTCTGAAGTCCCCAGCATGGGTATCAATATTTTTTTTACCCTGTCATTCTAACGAGCAGGAGGGTTCTGAGCAGCGGTTCCCCGGGACACGGGGCCTGGGGAGCGACGAGGGAATCATGGAGCCGTGGATGCCAAGGACTACCTTTGCTGACTTAGCGATTTCATTTTAGGCCAAACTTGTTGCATTAAAATGGTCATTTGACAGAAGGAATGGACCCTTGGGTCATTCTCAGATGGGCCACAGACTCAGTAGTGTCCTTCCAGGGAGAGTTGTGCTTAAGGGAAATTAACACAAGGATGTGGTGAGTTGTGAGTTTGCTACCCTGGAAATTAGGGACTGGTGTGTGTGGTGAGAAAATGTGTGGCCTCTATCAGTAGCCCACTCTGTGAGCCAGTCCCTTCCTTTGTCTGGGCCTCTGTGGCCTCACCTATAAAATGATGTTGGACTAGATCATCTCTGGGGCTGCTCCCAGCTGCCCCAAATCTCTAGGAACCACTGGGCCTGTTTACTAAAGGGGGTTCCCCTGCTCTCAGCAGCGGGTGTTAAGGGAGGCTGGAGTCTCCTGCCCTGAATGTTTAGGACACCCCATGGAATGGTCGTGCATTGCTGGGGAATGCTTGCTGCGCCGTCCTGCTGGTAAAGGCTTTCCCTGTCCTGGGGCTTGGGGATTTGCTACTTCACAGCACCCAAGGACGAAGAGAGTCTGCACAGGTCCTGGCCAAGGTTGGCCTCAGGGTATGGGTGATTCAGGGATTCTCTCAGTCTATAGGCTGTGCCTGGATTGGAAATACTTCTCCAAGTCTTTATAAAAATCCATGTCACCAAGGAAGAGGCAGGGAGGGGAGAATGGAAGGAGATACAGGCCAAGGGCAGCCCACTGGGGCTATTTTCAAGTTCTGCAATCAGTAGCTGATTGCTTCAGGTCTCAGAGAAGGCTTGAAGATTTCTGAAGCCAGACATTATGACAAGGATTCGTCCAAGTCAGGGGACTTATCCCTAGGAATACCAGCACAATAAAATACAGAGCAACTGTGTCCGGATCATAGGCTACAGAATTTCAGAGATGGGGAACCAGGTGTGATGGACAAGTCTTCACGGAGGGGCTCCAAGCTCCACCGAAGAGACTGAGCCAAACACAGAGGGCTCCTGGGCAGGAACAGGGACTGGTGAGGGGACAAGCATGACAAGTTCTGGGAGGAAGTAAGGAGCAGAAGAGGAAGCTGCCCAAGGTTGCCCCGGGTGCCTGAGGTCACACAGCTCAGGGAACTTCAGGGCTCATGGGAAGGTTGGGGTTTGGGGGTTGAGGGGGGGTTGAGAGACAATCATTTTGTCACATCATCTGTCTCTTTATCTTGTAGAATTCTCAGCAAGTTAAGTCAAGAAATCAACAAGAATGAAGAGAGAAGGAGCATTTTCACACGCAAGTGAGTGGGGCAGCTGAGGGCCTGGCATTGCTGTGAGGAAACAGAGAATTTTCAAACCCAAAGGGAGCCTTAAATGGGAGCCATGAGACTGCTTTTGCCCCAGTTTCTTCTGCTCTGGGGTCTGGAAGCTGGTGCCAAAAAGGGTGGAGGGGTGTCCCTCTCCCTGTCCTGCATCCTGACCCTGAGTCTGGGACGTCAGGGGAACTTCCCCTCGAGAGTCAGGCAGTCACAAGATCCCAGCCGCACCACCAATGTGGCTTTAGTGGTTTCCAGAATTTTGGGGCAGCCTAGCCTGTGTTGCTGAGGAACAAGGACACCAGTCCCGGGCGGTGAGACATATGCCCCAGGGGGCTGCTCTTGCAGGGCTGGATTGAGGAAAGAGAGAAGCCCCCTCAGTCAGTAGGGCCATTAATGCAATGCTGTTTGCCTTTGCAGACCCCAAGTGCAGCGGTTTCCTGAAGAGACAGGTAAAGGTGTCAGGGCTGAGAGTGATTGCTTTAGGAGGTGACAGGTACTTTGGTCCTTCTGTCTGCTGGGGTTCTTGGGGTATCACGAAGGTGACCTTATTCAATTGCCTGTAAGCCAATTATTATCCAGAAAAAGGCCTGGGTCCAAACTGAGAAGAGAGGTGCAGAGCAGCCTGCTTATGGCCCCTGCTTAGCTGGGACCCTCTGTAGAGACACAATGAGAAACTGTAGGGGAGCAAGGAAAGATCCAGGCTTTGACTGAGCACCTGTGAAGACCCAGTCACCTTGCTTCGGGGTCTTTTTTTTTTTTTTTTTGGTTTCCTTAATCTACAGTTACATGTGCAACATTATGGTTACTAAACTCCCCACTTCATCAGGTCCCCCCACTTACCCCATTACAGTCACTGTCCATCAGCATAGTGAGATGCTATAGAGTCACTACTTGTCTTCTCTGGGTTGTACAGCCCTCCCCGTGCCCCCAACATTACATCTGCTAATCGTAATGCCCCTTTTACCCCCTTGTCCCTTCCTTCCCACCCATCCTCCCCAGTCCTTTTCCCTTTGGTAACTGTTAGTCCATTCTTGGGTTCTGTGAGTCTGCTGCTGTTTTTTTCTTTCAGTTTTTTTTCTTTGCTCTTATGCTCCTCATATGAGTGAAATCATTTGATACCTGTCTTTTTCGGCTTGGCTTATTTCACTGAGCATAATACCTTCTAGCTCCGTCCATGTTGTTGCAAATGGTAGGATATGTTTTCTTCTTATGGCTGAATAATATTCCATTGTGTATATGTACCACATCTTCTTTATCCATTCATGCTTCGGAGTCTTTAAAGCAGTTTTCAACTGTTAAATTGCACTTAGTCTTACAATGCAGATTCCTGGTCCCTGCTCAGTCCTGCTGAATCAGAAGCTCTAGGGCTGGGGCCCCAGGCATCTGCATATTTTAAGTCACTCTCAGAGGACTCTTATGCATGTGAAAGATTGAGAACAACTTTTGCCTTCTGGTAGAATGAGGTCCTCAGGCAGCAATCCTAGAGCTGATACTAAATTGGTACCCTCCAAGTATGTAGGAGGGAGGTCGGGTGAAGGACTGGGATGGGGCGGTGTGCGGGAGGGCATGAGATGAGGGAGCTGCTATTTCCTTCGAGCCCCTTATTTTGGCACTGATCTGGTGTTACCCTCTTCCACAGAGAGCCATGAAGAAGATAACGGGGGCTGGTCATCCTTTGTGAGTATGATGTGGGCCGTTCTTCCACGGTTACAGCAATTTCTGGAGCACCTCTGGGCAATAGCTCAACAACTGGGCTCGGCTGTGTGCCCATAAACCTTCATTTACAAAAACAGGTGGTGCGCTGGGCTTGGCCCACAGGCTGCAGTTTGCAGATGGCACATGACCCACCACTTCCATCCCCACAGCAGGGCCTTTCCCCAAGCCCAGCCCCAAAAGGGTCTACACTGAAGTAGCTTCCAAGTAGCCTCGCTTGTAGAATTGAGTCCCCACAGGTGACACAAAGGGAAGGGATTTCAGAATCAACTATTAGCCCTGAAAAGACTCAGGAAAGTTCCAGTCCAATTGGTTTTTCTATGTGAGGTATTGTAGTGACCCCTCTGAGAGTCTGATGAGCACAGTACACCCGCTCCCCGGAGGACTATATACACAGTTGCTCACAGGTAGCTAGAATCAGGCTGAGAACTCTATTATGGATCACAGCCAGTGTCTCATTTGGGCAGCCGAGCCCACTGGGCAATGTAACTTATGTAGAGACACATAGTTAGAGGCAGGCCTAGGGCCCAGGTGACCAACCCTCAGTCCAGTGGTCTTTCTGGTAAGCGGCTGCCTCTGGTGCCTTTAGGAAGCAGGCGCTAAACATCTCTTGTCCTAGTGAGATTCTGGTAAAAGGAAACATTGGATTTGAAAAAATGCTAGCTAAGTCTGTGCTTTCTACAAGAAAGCAAAGAATATGACAATTATTTTGTATGAAAGGCAAAGGAGACCAGAGTTTCCCTGAAATGTCTGCATTTTCACACAGAAGCTGCACCTTTGCCGTGGCTTACCATTTAGTCCCTCCCGTGTGGGAGCCCAGCCTGAGGCTAGTCACCTCAATTCTTTCTATGAGCAGAGGGGTTCCATCAGCCACTGGCTATAACTGGTGGGTCCATTATGTGCCCACTGCTGCAGAGGGCACTAGCAGGTGGGGGCGGTCATAAAGAACCTAATCCTGTGAGCATTTTACAGCTTGGAGAACACATACACATGGCAGAATGCAGTTAGGAACAAAACCATGCCTACACATTCAGGAGCCAAATAATTGGGAGAAAATCATCGTTGTAGAAGTGGAGAGGAAAACTCCATTGTTGAGAAAACTACCAGGGCAAAGGCCTGGTAGAAAGTCAGGAGCATGGGGTGCGCAGGCTCAGGGCTCTAGGGATCCCGCACCAGTCTAGGGGCAGTCGGTGGGGGCTGGGAGTGCTGGGGCCACTATGCCGAAGCCCTGCATTCCCTGCTCTCAAGTGACAGGAACACTGACGACAGGACAGAGCCTTTCTTGGAGTTCAGGAAGACACTCGACCTCACTCTGCCTCCCAATATTTAAAATAATATTCCTCAAATCAAAAACTAACCCAGGTACCTTTCAGTTGAACAACAGAGACAGTCTTCTTCCTTAAGCCATTTAGCCAAGGTGCCAAGCTTTCTAGGATTTCCTTACCCATCTTTCCTTGCCAAGTTGCAATCTCCCACTGCTACTTTCCACACCGCCCTTGCCTTGAGAGAAATGCCTTGGGCTCAGTTATTACCTGCTTGACTTTGGTATGAGAGTGGAAAGCCGCTCATGCCGGGTGGCCGATGGTGCCGCCTCCGCTTGGGAAATCATCACTGTGACTGTCCATTTTCACCGGCTGCTTCCAAAGCAGTCACCCAGCCCCTGGCCTTACTTTCTCTGAGACCTGCAAAGAAGCGAACATAGAATACAATGAAGATGTTTAAATTTAGGAAAAGAGTCTCTTCCAAAGAACAGCTTTAAACCCGGTGTCAGATGTCATGAATATGAAGCTACTGTCCCTATACACTCACCTCTCAGCAAAGAGAACAGCACAGCCCTGACCATGCCTGGCCACACACAGCTTCAGCTGCCTTGTGATTAATAGGCTTTGGTCATCTGGCTTCCCACGAACATGGCCTTCAATGCTATACCAGGTTATGATGAGAAGGAATTTTTAGAGCACAGACACGCTAAGAACAGAAGCGGTGATTAAGTAGCGGCATTACAAATGCTCCAGGCATTTAGTCTTCCCTTGCTAATGCCTGGAATAATGTGTTTACTCAAAACAGAGCTGGCTCTCCACTCCTCTACTCCACTGTCCTCCTCATTTCTTCTGCTTTTCTCTGGCATGCAAAGAGATGTAATGGAAAATGCACTCGCCTAGTGGTCTGCAGACCTTGATAGAGGTCCCAAGTCTAGAACTTGCTGGCCCTGTCACAGTGCATTCCCTGACCTCAGTGTCATCATCTGTAAAATGGGAGGAACCATCCTAAGCTGCCCGCCCCCAAGCCAGTACCACTGTGAGGTTTGGCAGGGAAAGGGTAGAGGCAGGCATGTCGAATGCTATGCAGCCTCTAAAACAACACCGTCCCTGTTGCTGTGTTGGCAGGAAGAAGATGACTATGAAAGTCCCAATGACGACCAGGACGGGGATGATGATGGTGACTACGAGTCCCCAAATGAGGAGGAAGGGGCACCCGCGGAAGATGATGCCGATTATGAGCCGCCGCCCTCCAATGATGAGGAAGCCATGCAGAGCTCCATCCTGCCTGCCAAGCCCTTCTCCAACTCCAACTCCATGTACATCGGTAAGCGCCCTGGCAGCCTGGCCCCAGCCCTCACCGATGCCACCCCCACCACGCAGCGGAAAGCTTTGCGTGCAGATGCCAGCTCAGCTTCTTACTAGCCATGTGGCTTTGGGCAAGTGACTCTACCTCTCTGGGCCTCAATTTCCTCATCTATGAAATAGGATAATAATACAGACCACATGGTCTTGCTCTGAGGATTATTAATATTGCAGACAAATGCCTGTGGTCCCTGATACCAGCACTGAACTGCCACCTAAGGGTATTTGGCAGTAATAACTCATTTTGTGTATTAACTTAGGTACTCAAGAATACTTTCCTGTTTCGCACCATCTTCTGACCAATTCATAGTTATGTGGTATTTTCACCCACAGAATGTCAGAATAAATATAACGATATAGAGTGGGGCTTGACCATAACTTAAAAAAATTAAACAGTATTTAAGATTTTCATTGTTTATCTGTTCCTGTGAGCCCATTTCTCCCTCTTTCATCCATTTGTTCAACAAAAATTATTAATCTCTGAGCCAGGCATCATTCTAAATGCTGAAATTTGAAATCATCAGGGGAGAAGGCAGCCCTTGTCTCATGGGGTTTCCACTGTATTAGCAGTGTTGACAGAAAATAAGCTCATACACACTCGCATAATATAATATCAAGGAGAAAGCTAGAAAATTGATGATCAATATCACAAAAATTAATACCACTAATCCTTGATGCTGTGTAACACTTTGCAATATTAAAACCCTTTCACAAGTACTTTCTCAACATTTTGTTTTGTGTTAAGTACCTATGAGATATGGGCAACAATTATCTAAACCTATTTCATATACAGGGAAACGGAGGCTCACAGTAGAAACGGATAATTAAGTTGTCAAGCACCTCCTATGTGCCAGTAATGATGATATAGAGTGAACAAGACAGTCCTCACCCTAACGAATTTGTAGTCCAGCGGGTGAGGCAAGATCAAACAAATGAGTCATAAAATGATTTAATTAAATCATGATTATACTCAGAAAGATAAGTGGAGTAGTGAACCTGGAGCTTTTGTCTAGTCTGCGCTCACACCTCTAAGGACATATCTAAGGCGAGGGTGGGTGTGGGAAGGGAAGAACATTCTAAGCAGTAGGAATGGCTGTGCAAAGGCCCTGAGGCTCTAAGGAACATGTCAGAGGGCTGAGAGGTGGCCAGTGTGGGTGGAATGGCATGAGATTAGCCAGGCTTCTCTATGGAAGGGCGATACCTCTCCCAGGCTGGGATTACGGTGTGGTGAGAGAGGCACCCAAGGAGTGAAATGTAAGGAGGCCCTCACTCGCGCAGAGCCCTGGCCAGGTCTCTCGCTGTCCAATGGTGGGACATTCCAGCCTGTCCACCTGCCTAGGGATACTTCTGTGTTGATGAGAATAATGTGAGTTTCTGTCCAAAGCATGTTAAAGTAACCAGTAAAGAGTCGTGATTTGGTAACAGAAGTTGGTGACCAGCTCCTCCCTTTGACGAAAGAGAGGAGCACAAGGAGGAAGTGGGGACAGGAGGGCAATCCAGAGCATCTGTGAGGTGGAGGAAGGGGACACAGAATAGGACCCCGTGAGCCACGACAGCCAACTTCACCCTGCCCGGGCAGCTGTGTGTGTGCCCGTGCCCACAAATCCAGGAGGGGCACAGCTCTGCCCTGGCCGGGGGCTGGCACTGGTGTTGGCGGGGGTCTGCAGGGTAGGAACCCCTGGAGCTCGGAGGTGCTCAGGGCTGGGCACAGGATCTGCTCCTGGAGAACCCTGAACGTGGCCCACTTGCCCTAGGGTAGCAGTTCTCTCTCATGTTAATGCCCTTGCGTTTCCACAGACCGGCCCACCACCAGCAAGGCTCCGCAGCAGCCGCCTGTGCCCCCCCAGAGGCCGATGGCGGCCCTTCCTCTTCCGCCAGCTGGCCGGAGCCACGCGGTAGGCCGCCTCCCCTTCTGTCTTGGTCCTTCGTGTCCACTCTGATTGCCTCCAATGCCAGTGAGAAAAGGAGACTATGATCATCTTTATCCAATTATGATTAGTAAAAGAAGATTATATGCAGGCTGAGACATTGCAGACCTAAGGACCGGCAGTGGGGTGTTTTTTGGGGGGTGAAATACTAGTGATTTTTATTCATATTCTAAGGCTCATCATCAGTTTTTTCTTTCTATCATAAACCATAGAAACTACTTGTACAATAAAAAGTCTCCATCTAGGATTTATTGCGCCATTATTTCCCACTTTTGAAATAAGTGAAAACTGAAACAGCCTCTGAGAGGACCAAGTTGACAGATGGCTCCTCCCCCTCCTGGGTGTTCATGGGTCTCAAGCGGCCTTCTAGCCTACAAAAATCTTGCGCCACCTGCTGGCCAATGGCCGAAGTTCCACGGACAAAGGCGCTGGAGACCAAGATACCCAGTGCAGTGGAACCCAGGGAGACAGAGACAGCAAACCCCCTTTCATCTTAACTCAAGCTTACAGCCTCACCTCCACTATGGGGCTACAGAATTCACTCATTCAATCAACCGATATTTAGGAGGAGCTACTGGGTGCCTAGCAGTGTTTTAGCTGCTGGGAATAGAGCATGAACAAGACAAATAAGGTCCCTGCCTTTATAAAGTTTTGAATTTGGTTGAGGGCAGTGGGGGAGACATAATCAGCAAGGAAACAGATGTGTAAAACAGACAAGTTGAGTAATACTGTGTGGTTAGGAGACAGAAAACCAGGTAACTTGATCGTGGGTGTGAGGTGATACTGAGACAGGCAGAATGAGCCAATCATGGCAAGAGCTGGGAAAAGAACATTCCAGAGAGAAACACAAGTACAGAGAAGCCAAAGAGGTCATGAGCTTGAGATTTTACAGGAACTGCAAGAAGATACTTACAACGGGAGCCCGGTGAGCACTAGAGAGAGGGGCCTAGAAGGGGCTGGAGGTGTGGACAGGGCCAGCTCAGACAGGGCCTGGCAGGCCATTGGGAGTTTCTACTGTGTTCCTAATGTGACAGGGGCCACCAAAGGGCTTGGCAGGCGAGTGACATGCTCACCCCACTGCTATGCAGAAAATATCTGGCTTATATGAGAAAGTACAAAGCAGGGAGCTCAGAGAAGAGCCTATCGTTCAGGTGAGAAATGGAGATGTATGTTGGTGGGTGGAACATAGAGATGGAGAAAAGTGAGCAGATTTAGACATGTTTGGGGAGATAAAGCCACCAAGACTTGCTGTGTGTTGGCAATGATTCCTAACATTTGGATCTTTTTAAAGCAGCCGCTACCCTCACCCCAGCCCAACCATGAAGAGCCTAGCAGAAGCAGAAACCACAAAACAGCAAAGCGTAAGTACAGGGACTGCCCTCTCTTGCCCACCAGGCCACTCATGCCCCACACCCAGCCAACTGCTTTCTTCTTTTAACTGACTTCAGTCTTTTGCCTTCCAGTCCCTGCTCCTTCAATAGACAGAAGCACGAAACCTCCCCTCGATCGTTCATTAGCCCCATTTGACAGAGAGCCCATCACACTAGGTTGGTATCATTCTATTTGTTGCATAGTAATAATGGCCAGTATTTACAGCATGCTTACCAACTGCTTTTCATATGTACCGGGTCACTTAACTATCTCCGTAATGCTGTGAAGTGGAGACTATTAGAATCATCCTCATTTTGCAGGTGAGGAGACTGAAGCATAGAAAGCTAACTCCCCAAGATCACTCAGCTACTAAGTGATGAGGGTACAGACCCAAACCCAGATCAGGCCAATGGCAGAGCTCCTGCTTTGAGCCCTGTGCTGGGCCTGCTGCTCCAGACGTGTGATTTGTGTCCACAAACCTCACTGTCCTCCTGAAGGATGATGCGGATGCAGATGAAAGAACTGGGCTAAGAGGCAAGAGCTCTGGGACAGCTGTTGTCAGTGGCCACCACTGCTACTTAGCAGCTCACTGACCACAGTGTTGAGACTTTTTCAGAGCTGTCTCCTCATTATAAGGTGGGCGTTTGGTAAGGAGAAAATGTTTCTTAAAACTCCATTGCTATTCAAATGTCAGGGTTTTTTGTACAGGTGTGGTTAACCATACTGTGGATATATTACAATTCCTTTCCCCCAGAATTGACCCATAATGTTCTTGGATTGTAGCTGCCTCTCATAAAGCTACTTTCAATTCAATTCTAAAACTTAGCTACCATTTATTGAGCACTTACTCTGGGACAAGTGTTTACCTACCACAAATAGTTTACCTACAATGTCTCTAATTCTCACACCAACCCAGCAAAGGGAATGGATTATTATCTCCACTTTGCAGACAATGAAACTGAGGCTCAGAGAGGTCGAATAATTTCCCCCAATTTGCATAAGTAGGTGCAGGATTTGAGCCCATGTCTTTCTGACTTCAGAGTGGGTGCTCATGCTGCAGTTGGAGACCCTGGATTTTCCTTGCTCTGGGCTAGGGAATTCTGGGGAAGCAGTCCTAAGCCTTAAGGAATAAGAAGCCCTGATTCCCTTAACTAAACTCGGAGGAAGGCTTTCAGCCTTTTGTGGCCTCAGTCTCTTCTTCTACCTGCAAAATGACTTTTTGCTGCTGTTTCCGTGAACTACATCGAAGCTCTGATGACTCATGCCAATCTATGTTGGCTATTTGAGTTGAGAATGGTCTGCTGCAGAAGGCAGTGCAAGTTATGTGAAAATGAAGGCAGAGATATTCGACTTCAGACTACTACCATGAGTCAAAGAATCAGACAAGTGGACTATTGACATCAGATCATTCAGATCTACCCCTGAATGACTCCTTTGTCCATGAAGCTTTGGGAGAACCACCCTCTCACGATGCTCAGACTTTCCTTATGTGCCTAGAAAATAGACATAAATCAGCAGATTTTTCAAAATAAATCTATTCAAGCCAAAGGTTATGAATCAAAGTTTTCTGGGTATGTTTATAAATTAGGGTTCCACCCAAACCAAAGTTTTATGAATAATCAACATTTTTTACACCACCAAACCTCTCTCTCACTAAGCAGTGAGCTCTTCACAGTGGGACAAGATTCTTAGGATCTATCATGGGCCTGCATGTTCTCAGTCTTTAAAGAATAAGATCATGTTGTGAAAACACAACTCCAGACAGATCACATCATCACTCACCTTAGGGTGTTAACGGTACTGGGATGGGGGGAAAAAAAGGAAATATCTAACAATTGCTGGAGCCCATGGATCATGTGTCTGACCCTGCACATAAATTGTCACCTGATCCTTACAGCGAACCTGTACAGTTCTAACCTATAATCTGCATTTGACAGATGAGGATATTGAGACTCAAAGACCTTAAATAACTTGCTCACGGTCATACAGGATTTGCTTCTAGACCTTGTTGAATCCAGTTAAATAATACTTTTATTATATTGAGGACATAGGCCATATCTACTCTAAGGGACTTCAGACAATAAAAAATAAATTGCTTTGAATAACTTTGCAATGCAGAGTTCTCAGGTACACAAGAGGAAAAAAAGAAAAGCCCAACAAAAATCAAAACAAAACAATTTGCTGCCCACCAGGAGAATTTCCTAAAACCTTCTCTCCCAAGTTAAAATTTTTTCCAGAAACTAAGTGTAATATGTTACATAATGTTAAGTGTACAACAGGATTGGAGGAAAATTAATCCATTACAAATGGGTTTATATTAGATACAGAAATAAACTTAAGCTGTACAAAGCAACTCTTGGTCAATGAAAGAGGTATGAAATCCCAAGAAGACATTATCCACTAATAAAATAAAATGGTGAAAAGAAGCCCAGAATCCACAATGCTGCTTGTGTGCATAGCGCTGTGTGGCCGTGGGCAAGTCACGTAATTTCTCTGAGTCTATAAAGTTAGGTGCTCAATAAAGGACCCCCAAGTCCCGAAGCCTGTCATTCTTCAATGCTTAAACCCAATCAACCTCCTTAGGGGCTTAGATTCACAGTTTCATCAAACTGTTTTAATACTTTATGCTTAGCTAATATAGTCTGGAATGAAAGGCTTGTCTGCTGTTTGTCATTGACAGGAAAGAAACCAGCATTTTCTGACAAGGTAAGTCGTTTCTCTGTTCTGTTTGTTTTTGTTTTTGTTTTGTTTTGTTTTGTATCTTGTCTGTATTCTTTGAAAAATGCTGAGGACACTCACATATCATCCCTCCTGTTTTGCAGCCCTCCACCCCAGCAGGAAGGTAAGAGGCTCTCTTGCATTTGCATGAAGGTGCTCGACATATGCTGTAGAATTCTACTGCCTCAGTTAAGCTTATTTCTCACACATCCTTCTCCCAACTCTGCAGGACTCTTGGGGAGCATTTACCCAAAATACAAAAGCCTCCTTTACCACCTACCATGGAAAGGCATGACAGAAGTAGCCCGCTGCCAGGGAAGAAACCACCGGTGCCAAAGTAACTATCTTCCAGGGTTTGAACCTGTCATTCAGAGCAGGTGATCCGAACAACCTGCTTAGTGTTCGCTCTACATGGGACCTGAAAATCATGGGTGTTCCGGGGGGAGTAGTGGGCCCATTTTGCTGCAGTGGCTTGAAGAGTGTTCAGGCTTCTAAGGTCAGATGTAAAGCACCTGGGACCCTTTGAAGACCATAGCAATCTAGCAAAGAAAGGAGTAGAGAGATGTTTAATCAGCAGCAGGGGAATGACTGATGTTTGTGGAGAACCTGTCCTCAACCAGTCAAATTTGTGGTTGCATTTTCCTTCCGTCACAGTGCATTGGGACTGTGCCTTCCATATTACTCATCAATACAGGTAGCGGGGAGGAAATAAGTGGGGGAGGCTTTTAGGTCACTGTAAATGTCTTCCTCACTACTCAACCACATTCACAGTGGTAGAACACTGAGGTTTCCTCTAATATTTCTAACTTTACTGTAAAGTCTTTTAGGGCCTATTTACTAAATGGCAAGTTATGTATTTGGGGTCAGGGCCAGCCCCGCTACTTACTAAGGACATCAGCAAGGCTTCTGTTCATCTCATCTATGTAATCAGGATGCATAACTGTGGCCTCTGCTTGGCTAATGTGAGGCCAGGGATAGGGTGTGCCAAAAAACCCACAGTAATTGAGTTAATATTTTAATGTGATATTTAAAAAAAATCAAAATGAATGCAAAAAATATACTGAACAAAATATCAACATTTTAAATAAACATGGGATTGATGATGACCCCTAAAGCATCCAAAGATAGGACATGTTCAACAAACTGCCCTTCTCGGTCCCTCCCTCTAAGGAGAACGTGACACAGGCCCAGGCGTACAGCTGCCTGCCATAGCTCTAAGGCAGCTGTCCTCAAATCTGTCTGACTAGTTCCTGCATCTGGAGGAAGTCCCAAAACAGCAGCATTTTCCAGCTGTCTTCTTTTACCCAAAGGGTGAGCCTTGAGATAGCTGTTTAAACCATCAACAAAGGAGAATTACCTAAAATGTTTTTGTTTGCTTCGAGAATATCTACTCAGTGAAATTTAATAGCTACTAAAGAGTTAGTTTGCTGACTAAACCTTTTTTTTATATGCAATTATTTGCAGCAGTAGCTAAACAGAATCAAGGTTTGCCTAGCTCAGCTTGCAATGACAGAACATTGAGTCACCAAACCTCCCTTCCACTCCCTCTCCTCTGCCTTTCTGCTGCGGTTTTTGCTTTGCATTTTATAACAGTTCAGTGGGTTTGATTTCTCTCTATTAGATTAAGTGAAACTATCTGTATTCTGAGACTGGCTATTTGCAAAACTCTTCATGCTCTGTTCTTTTTCTGCACCCTAATTCATTTCAGACATGGATGGGGACCAGACAGAAGAGAGAATGTAAGTACAAAATGTCATTTGATGAATGCTTGGCATAGGGAAAACGTGTGGAAGGCTCCATGGAGGTCGGGGCTGTATCTGTCTCAGCCTTCACTGAGTCCAGCATGAGAGTAAGGCCCACACACAGTAGGTTCTTGAATTCTGGTACCTGCTGGGGCCTCCACTTTCCCTCCTGCCCACCGTGTGCTGAGTTGCTTAGCTCCTGTCCCTGTGAGAGCTCCCAGGGTGGCTGGGTTAACTGCAGCCCCACTACCAGGTGGGAATTAGCAGGGGAAGGGACAATGGGTAGAAGAAAGCATAAAGTGAAGGATGCCCAAGTCTAGCGTCACAGCAAAGTTTCCAAGGCCTCTGTTTCCCTTTAAATACCTCTGCTACCTGAAAAGGAGGGGGAAAAGGGTTTATTGAATGCCTACTATATGCATGTTGCCACACTAGCTAGTTTTGGGTGACCAGCTGTTGGCCTGGGACTTTCCCAGTTTTAGCAATGAAAGTTCCATGTTCCAGGAACCCCATCAGTTTCAGGCAAACCAGGACCAGGACAGTTGGTCACCCCAGCTTTACACATACTTTGCACTTAATGATCCTATGAGGAATCATTGTTTCTCTTTTACTAAGAGGAAATTGAACCTCAGGAGGGGTAGGCTACTCATCACAAGTGGCACAGCTAGAAAAGTAGCAAGTCTCAGATTGCAGGTCAGAGCTCCTCTCTACGGTAAGCCCTCTGAAGGCCGTCACACCCCTCCTCCTGTTCAAGGGCTTAGCTCGTAGGCTCTGTGCTAGATGCTCTGCTTGTTCAGATGAAGTGCTCAGACATGATGGAGACAGACAAACCCACACCCAATGTGCTGAAGAGCATATGGTCATGGAGTGAGCTACAGAGGCAAAGGGAAAGAATGACCCATGGGGGTAGAGGAACCAAGGCTGATTTCTTAGAGGTGAGATTTGTGATGGTCATTGAATGATGGGGAGGACACAAAACAGAGTCACCCTAAGGTGCATTCCAGCCTCAGGAAGGTCTTGAGCAAAGGCAGGTGGGTGCCAGTGCCCATCAAGCCTGTGGAGACAGCAAGGATAGCAGCTTGCCCACAAAGTTACAGGGACAAGGAGGAAGTAAGGTTGAAAGCCAGGGTGACATCACATTCCTAAGGTTCTGGTAGGGTTGATGCTCATGCCATGAGAATCTAGTAGTCGTACATTCTTAAGCCAGAGGGGACAAGACACATTTGTAACAGTGTTGAAAAGAAATTTCATTATGGAGATTCCCTGAGCCCATATGCTTGTATTTATGCAGCCCTTTGCTAAGACTCCCAGTTGGTCAGTTGGAATGAATGATTCCAGCTGTGATCCTTCTTGCCTTGTCTCAGTGGTAGCCCCACAACAGCTAACTTTTGCTGAGCACAGCACATACACCAGTCACACGTAACAACTAATTTAATCCTTGCGATGTTCTGAGGACGGTGCTTTTTAATCACCAGGGTGCTGGAGTAACAAAACAAGTCCAAGTTGGCAGCTCTGTTCTTCTAGTCAATGGCAAAATCATTCTTGCCTCTCTGAACATCATTTCTCATCTGAGACGTAGAGCAAATAACCTGTCCCTTGTTTCACAAGGTTACCTTGGAGATAAATATGCTGAGTGATGTAGCCATGCCTTGTAAACCACATTATAAATAAGTAAAGTGGGATTGCTTTTAAGAGGAATGGCCATTGCAAAGCTGAGACCAGAGAAGACTTGAGCTCTGAGTCTGACAGATGAGGTGTAGAGCTCATTTCTGTAACCCCTGGCAAGTTGAGAATTCTTCCGGGGCCACATATTTCCATTTGCATAATGAGGATGTTAAATTCTTGAAGTGCTGCTAGGAGAATTGGATGAAATACCGTATATGAATCTGTGGGGCACATAGTAGGTAGTCATTATTATTTTATCTTTGGGCCCTTTCAGGCATCGCAGAACCTACTTTATGCTAAGTATATACAGAGGGTCTTAGATTGGAGTGTCCTTAGATGTTATTTGTATTTAGAAATCATAAACCACTTAGCAAATTCTACTGTTCTCTACAAAATATTTATTATGGAGACATACAACTGCCAAAGAAAGAAACAGAGGCATTTATATGATGGAGTAATACAATTCTTTTTTTTAGGAGTTGTGTTTTTATGATAGGTTAATATCCTTTTTTTTCTTCCCTTTACCAGGATGAAGATGATGGTATGTTCATACAAGCTTTCTTAAAACTTATAACTTATTACTTAACTTTTTGCTCAGGCATTCAAATGGAATTATTTAGTATAGAAACCCCATAGAATCAATTATAATTATTAAATTAATATTAAGTAGACATATCAGTTGGCATACTGTATAACTATAATAAAATGGAATTCATCAGCTGGGTTACCAAGAGAACTGTTAAGTTCATGCATAACAGTGCAAATTACTTAATAGCATAGTAAAATTTAAAATTGTGTGTAAAGTTTTATAGAAAAATTCCTAATATTTATGCTAACACATGTGGGTAAAAGATCACTAAGCATGGATGAATGAGATAGCACATTTGGCTTTCATAAAACAAAACTTGTGAATCATTTCTGAAATTCAAATGGTTTCCAATTGACAATTTTCTGCCAAGTTAGCATTTCAAAAATGGAAAAATAAAATTAATGTGTCTTACAGAGAATGATATAGAATGGCAGCACTTTAAAATGTATTTGAAGGTGGGAAATTATCTAGAAAAACCTTGGGGTGGGGTCCCATCCTACTATTTCCTAACTATATTTGATCTTTTGGACTTTTGCATATCCCTTTAGACTAGCTGTTTCTAAGTAGGGAGCAGTTCTGGAATGTTCTTATGACACCGGGATCTTGACAACCTGACTTATTTTTTTCTACCCCCACCCAACCCAGGGCATCAGAGACCTTTGCCCCAGCCAGCACTGCTTTCCATGAGCTCTAATACTTTCCCTTCAAGATCTACCAAATCATCACCCAAGCACTCCCTCCCATCATCTCACACGCCTGGAGCATTCTCAGAAAGGTCTGTGGAGCAGTCATTCGGTTCTGACTTAACATAATGTCTGGGTCTACTGAGACTGAGCTAATGTCAGTGGGTTGAGGAAGAAAGAAATGAGCCAGTGGTAGTGTGGTCAGAACATCTGGGGTCTTAAGAAGCAAAACCAAGCTGAGCATAAAGAACCACAATTGCTAATCTGCTGCCATCCTCTGAGTCTCTGTGGTTGCGGCTGGGGGGGTACAGAGCTGACCGCCCCCTGGTCACCCCAGTAGGAAAGGACTCGTTGGCAGGTAACAGGAAATGTTTTCACTCTGTGAGTTAAAACAAACACTCAAGAAACCCTCTTAATCTAAGTACTTGGAGTTCATCCTGATCTTGGATGGGAGGACCAAGAAAATGTACCTTGGACTGAGCAGACGCCAATACTCACTTCATAGGCTCTGTCTCTAGCAGGTCTGCTTTCTCAATAGGACTGGTGTTTCTCAGGGCCCAGGATGAGGCTGTTCAGAGGCAGAGGCAAAAACAGGAACCGGACTCAGGCCAGTTCTCCCTAAACAAGCCCACAGGCTGCCCCGGGTGTCCTCCATGGCCTCTAGCCCTTTGGGTTCACCCTCTCCTTTACTATGCAAAGGGAGAGGCCCAGTCCCCACCCTAAATACAGCAGAAAACTCAACAACCAGCATGACCCCTCCATCCCCGCCAGATATCTGAGAGGATTCTGTTTTTTTTTCGTTTTCCCTGCGTGCCTCTTGCTCTGGGTTTCTGCTTACTTCTTGTTCTTCCAGCTGCCATTTTCTCAGGCTGCTGTATCTCTGCTGGGCCCTGGTCCTGTCCTTCATTCTTGCTAAACACCAGTCAGTCAGATAGCTGAGCTGAGCAGACTTTGGGGCTAATGTGGAGGGGAACTGCTGCTCAGCATGGAGCAGACAGCATTTCAGGGCCCCCACGGTCCTCCCTCCCAAACCCAGTCCCTGTAGATGCTGCTCCTGTCGGCTGCAGCGCCACCCAGCTCTCTGTGTGTTTCTCGCCCACCCTACCCTCCTTATGGACCATTAGGCTCTGGGGACTCACTATTCCCAAACAATATACCTATTAATATATTTTTCTAACCAAAAGAGCAGTTCTTCCCCACAGAGAGAATTCCGTGGTTCTCCAAACTCAGAGGCCTTAAACTGCAACCAACTTTTTAAAATACCTTTTAAATCCCATTTACATAGTGTGTTGCTGTTTTTGGTGTTTTGGCTTCTGAAGCCTGTTAGACTTGGGGTGGTCCATCTTGGGATAGTAGTGAAGTATCTTCTGTGGGTTCCTTCACTTTGCCTAGCTCCTGTGGGTTCAGGGAGCAGATGGGAAGAAATAACAAAGGAAGCAGCATTTGCAGTCTGGACTCCCTAACCCAGTCTGCCCATATGACTCCTAGAGCCAACCCCACTTAAAATCCACTGTTTTTTTCTGTCTCCACAGTAACAGTAGTTTTCCACAGAGTGCCTCCCTGCCTTCATACTTCTCTCAAGGTTTGTACTCTACGTCCTAGGACCTATTCCAGGCAACATGCCTTCCCGACTGGATTACCAACTGTCCCTAAGTCTTTTGGGAGAGGTTTTGTTGATTCCTAAAAGCAACTGACTTCCTCATTCAGCACTTAATTCAGTTTCTGCAGGGTCTGAAGAGCTGTTGGAATGACAGGATACTACCTAAAACCACACACACACACACACACACACCTCCTCCTCAGGCAGCCTGGGTCTTTATCTTCCCACACAGAGCTTTTCCTCCCTGCTATTTTTATATGGTGCTCACGATTATGCTTGGCTTTCTCCATAGTTTTAGGTTTCTATAATGAATCTATCCTTGAGTTGTAAATTGAGGAGCATGTTTAAAATACAGATTAAGAGACCCCAGCCCCCAAGATTCTGATTCAGTAAATAAGCCTATGTGAGGACGTATAATTTTTAAGACCTCTGGGTGCCCATAATAAATACTTGCTGAGAGTGTTTTCAGACTTTAATGGGCCTATAGATCACCTGGGAATTGTGTTAAAATGCAGATTCTGAATCAGTGGGTCAGGGTGTGGCCTGAGCTACTGCATTTCTAGCAAGTTCCCACATGATGGTGACACTGTTGGTCCATGGGTCACTTTGAGTAGAAACAAAGGCCTCTAGTAGGACTAGACTGTGTTTATTTTATCCTTAAAAACTTTCAAGTGACTGTCACATGTTTAGTTATGTTTAAAATGTTTGTTGAATGACTGAGTGTCAAGTAACTATGGAAAGTTACTCTACCCTAATAAACAGACTTTTTCTCATGCCAGGAAACTGGCCTAGTGTTGCCAGATTTTCTGATTTTTCAATCAAAACAGGAAATGTGGCTTTTAATGTGAAATCACCTGTTTCTTAAAGGTCGATTTAAAATTTTTTAAATGCTGTGAGGAACAAACAAAACACTTTCATTTGCAGTCATGGTACACGTGCAGGAACACCCATGTATGTTATAAATAGAAAACTATGTTTTTTTTACCAAGTTTGAATTAATCCTTGAGTAAGCATTTTTTTCAGGAGTACATCTATTACATTCAGTTGGCTACATCATCCCACATATGTGTGAGATCCCACTGCTGACACCAATGAAATGCACTAAGTTTTCAATGTTTCCTAAGTATTTGAGGGTTTAAGGTCCATATTCACTATATGATTTTCACACTTCCCTCCATATCCCTCAATTTTCCAGTGTCCACAACTCACTGTGCCTTGTGAACCCACACTGTGCTACTTGACTACCCCTGCAGACATCTGAGCTCCACTTAATTCTTGCAATATTTCCCAAATTAAGTTCCATAAACCCCTGGCTTTATGGACTGGTGATGGAGATTATTAATATACACAGTTGGATAATTATTTCTGGAATACTACCTTAATCAAAATTGATCTCTTTTCCCCTAAAACTGCCAAGCCACCTGGTTCTCAGTTCTCTCTACTGGCTGCTCCAATGTCAGAAAGATAAAGGGTATACTATGTATTGTCCAAAAACCTGTCCCAGCTGCCCCGAAGATCTAGATATTAAGGATGGTAGCTGACTGCAATAAAAAGTAGAATATTATCTGTCATGAGTACTGACTTTATGGTGCTGGCCTGCAGGTGCAGAAACAAAAAAGAGAATAATTCCTCAATTCCAAAACAGCCATTCAAAATAGGCCTTGGTTATATTATTTTCCTATATGGTTAGATTTCATTCATTCAACAAACATTATAAAAGTGCCTGCTGTGTTGGACTGCAAAGATGGGGATAGAGAAGGCCTGCTCAGGCACTGGGAGCCTTAACAAGGAAGATCAGCTGCTCCAGCCAGCCTGATCTGCTTATTTAGAAACAGGAAGTGCCATCTTAAATAATCTTGGTGACAGGGCCCAGGGGACCTCAGCCTTTCCCAAGTAACTCTCTTCTCCCAGTGGAATGGCCCAGGTAGTTTGCCATTTGTGGTGTATGGTAGGTTGAATGACAACCCTGGGGCAGAACCACCTGGAGTGCTTATTAAATGCAGATTCCTGAGTCTGGGTGTTTCAGAGTCCCCGAGGATTCTTACTTGGCAGAGTAATGTTTCAGAACGACAGAATTAAGTCAAGGTCCTGCCACTAAGAGCACATGATTTTAGATTCTCTGAGCCTTTGTTTCCTCAAATTCCAAAAGGAGGTAACACCCACCTGTGGTGTTGCTGTGAGATAGCCTACACAGATGCCTTACTGACGGTCTGGACAGAAGAGTGCTGAATAAAACACTTGTTGAATAAACAAATAAATGATTCATGAATAATTGAATAATTAAGAGAACATTCAACTCAGAATTTTTCAGTTCTTAACAGCTGTTCTGGCACACAGGAAACAGCTGTGGCAATTACAAATCAACACATTCAAACCTTTCCAGGGCTTAGGAAAGGCATTCTTGGAAAGTTTTAGGGAACTGTTAACAAGAAAAAGAAGTGTTAGAGAATTGAGTCCCAAGTGCTGGTTAGTTTACAAGTGCCCAACAAAGACCTCCTGACTGATGAGATAGTTAGTAGGGTCTTCTATGCACACTGAATAGTTCTACCTCTTTTGGAAATTTGGTAAAGAACAGTAGGTTAGCAAACCCTGGTTTCAAAAGCTAACAATATTCTTGAGGTGATCTCACTATGTCTTGGGTAATTTACATTTCTTTTTGTAAAAAACAACGAGAACATAATTATCTTTATTACTGCACTGTCATCACGTCAGTGATTGGGAATCCATTCTGGGTGTGCTGGAGTCATGGAAGATCTCTCTCTTGAATATTCTTTTTGAGGATCACAGCAAAATGACTGTGACTTTTTCTTCAATGGATCTGTTATGGAGGGGACAAGGACCCAGGAGAACAAACTACCTGTAACCTGTAACAGTTTGTTCTCCTGGGTTCTTGTCCCTGCTGTAACAGATCTAGTTACTTTATATTATGTAACATGCACATTTAATAAATCACTCAAATTTGTGGTACTGCTCTCAAAATTTCACTGGCATGGGTAAAGAATAATGCCTGAGCTGCCCTTATGGTTTTGACCAGGTGAAAATTATTTTTGGAACTATGGTTTCTTGAAATGTTAATTGCTGGGAACAATTGCAAGGGCATTTTGTGGGGAAAATATGTTATGACAGAACTGAAAAATACCCATTAACTTTCAAAATGCTATACTTTTGAAGGACCTAGCAACAGATCATCTCCCAGACCTGAAGGCAGGAACTTTTCCTTGCCAGTTCCAAACAAACCTCGGCCAGCATCCCCTGGGGAAGAAGAGGTAATAAAACATGTTTTAATTTTATTTTACTTTTTCCCAGCAAATGAATCATCAGAAACTCCCATTGAATACTATTATCTTCTATTAGCCTTATTTTTTTTAGTGAAAAAATTAAAGGGGAGGATCCAGATGAAAAATAATGTTATTTTTCCTTAGTGTTCTTTCAGTCTTCCAATGGCAATGTGCGTTTTGCATTTAACAAGAAAATAAGCCTAGTTTTCGCTTGTTTTCTAGCTTATGACCTTGAAAAAGTCACTTAACTGTTCATTAACTCAGGTTTTTCATTAAGTATATTATTATACTAAACTGAATAAATTATTACATCTATATCTTTCTTGATCAGAGGTTCCATTATATATGGAATGCTTATTCACAGCTACCTTTGAACTGGTGTCACGATAAAAAGTAGTTCAAGCAAAATAGCTTCTCTTTAGCCCACCTAAATGGTTCTATATTCAAATTAAGAAGACAAATGTTTCAAACCTCATGGAATTAAGGTGGTAATTTATGAAAATGATTACTTGGAGGCTTTTCTTTTTCACTTCCATATGTAACTGCAAAATGTATTCAGTTCTTAAAAATTTACCTTTTCAGAATTCATTAAATGAAGAGTGGTATGTTTCTTATATTACTCGACCAGAGGCAGAAGCTGCTCTTAGAAAGATAAACCAGGTACTGTGCTAAAGTTTATTTTTAAGTGGTCATAAATATAATTGGAAGGTGGAAAAGGGACTGACTTTTACTGAGTGCCAATTACGGGTTAGGAATTCTGCCACATGCTGTTCATGCTGTTATACTGAGGGGACCCATTAGTGCCAGCTTTACATCTACCAGCATGCAGGGCAGTGAATCCTTGGATCCTGGGAATGATCTAGATTAAGGCAGCCATTTGGCTGGCAGAATCGTAGGAGATTTTATTAACAAGAGGGCCTATCTTGTTAAAGGAATCTTACAGTGTCAAAAGGAGACTCTTTCTCCCCAAATTTCTGGCATCTTACCTGTTCTGTCTTCCTCTTAATACACATGTTGCCATCCACATGGATGTGAAGGAGCCCATATCAGGGAGACAGATAGCAGCAACAGTTTTGCCTCTCCGCTAGAAATTTCTCGCTGTCTTTAACCAGATTTCCTGCGGGCCAGTGCTGCATCTTAACTTTAAATCTACATATAAGAGAGGGGAAAGCAAAGATCCTTAATCTTTCACATCTCAAGTCTACAGCAGTAGTTCTCAACCTTAGGTGCAAACTTAAATTAGCTGGGGAGCTTTATAAAATTCTGATTCCTGGGTTGTCACTTGGAATGATTCTAATTTAACTAGTTGGGGTGCTATGTGGGCCCTGGGTGTCTTCAAAACTCCAGATCCTAACGTCAAGCCAAGGCTGTAATCACTGGTTCACAGGTACATTTGTTCAACAGATATGTTTTGACTGGAATTTACTCAATTAACATGGAAGAAAAAGAACAAAGGAAAGCCATTATTTCAGACTGATGGCTATTTAAAGCCATGGAGGAGGGGGTGGTTTAAAAGCATGGAGCCTTGCTAATACTATTTTAATATTAGATATTTACAGCATTAATATTATATAACAATAATTTAAGTAATGAGATTTTAAAGAGTGGTACAAATCACATTATTTTAGTAAATATCAGAAAAAAAGGGTGGTAACACAAATGGTTCACATTTGATTTTGTTCAGTTGTTTGATGATGGACCAGTCTTGCTGGAGAGTGCAAGGTTTTAAAACAGGTGAATTTAATAGCCATTGGGATGTTTTCTGACTCTCGCTGTAGAAAGAAAGGGTTAGGGAATTAACTTTCAGGAGAACGATGATACATCTTTAGTAAACCAAAGTTTTAGTAAACCAAAGGGATTCCTTTTTCATCAAGTGGCTTGAAAGAGGTCTCTGAAAATTGTAAATTTGTCTTACATAATCCCTGCTGCCTCTTTCTTGACAACAAAGACATCCGTGACAAGGCACAGTGGCTGTTTGGGGAACTAAATGTTCACTCCTTGTCAACTGGTAGGTTTCCAGATCCCTGAAGGCTTAGCTACTGTTTTTACAAGGCTCCAGAAGTATTGACTTTCACTGCTCCCATAATAACAAGAATTTATCCTTTCAGGATGGCACTTTTCTAGTTAGAGACAGCTCTAAAAAAACAATCACCAATCCATATGTCCTCATGGTGTTGTACAAAGATAAAGTTTACAACATCCAGATCCGTTACCAGGAGGAAAGCCAAGTTTACCTATTGGGAACTGGACTCCGAGGGAAAGAGGTAAGGACATCTAGTTGTAAAATTTCCCCAGATTGTCTATTTGTGCCTTTCTGCATACATACCTACATGGAACTTTCCTGCAGCATTCTTTGGGAGTCCATCCTGTATGTCAGCTTTGGAGTTAATTCACATTGGGGAAGTCCTTCATTTACTGGAAGGAAATACAGGAAAATGTTAACAGTAGCTACCTCTGCCACAGAATCTTTCTTATGTGTCTTATTCCAAATAGTCTAAAATCACATGAATAACTTCTAAAATTGAAAAAAGTTACCATTTAAATTTTTTAAAAATCCAGTTAGATGGTGTCAAAGGTAAGCCCCTTCTACCATACACTTCCGTGACACAATTTTAAATACTGCAGCATTTTATAAAGATGCATTTTAAATCAACATCTAGAAAAGGGAGAAAAATAGAATTATCATTGTGGTGATTATTTAGACATGTGGGTCATTTCTTACTTGCCAAAGAAATTTTCATCTCTTCACCTAGTGTTAATGCTAGTCACTTTTTGGTGGTAATGAGAACTAGTAATCAAAGAAAACCTGCTTTTTGTAAAGGAAACTAATAGCTAAACTTAATGTTCAAACACGTTCTTTAAGTTCGTTGAAGAATCAGCCAAATCAAGCATTTCCAGAATGAGAAACAACTCACCCATATCTTCCACTTCACTCTACATATTTTTAAGTTCTGATCGTGTAAATAAGTAGAAAAAAAAACACGGTTTTGGTCATATATTGGAATCACTGGGTTCAGTGTGGATAGAGCTGCATAGTCCCATAGAAGCAGAGATGTGTGCCCTCCAGGATCTCTGTTGATCTGGTGTGGAAACACACAAGTACACCATGCAGTACAGCTGTCCCGGATGGAGGCCAGAGTAGTCTTGAAGGAAATGCATAGCCCTGCCTGGGGGTACTTAGGTGACTTTGATCCATGTCTAGAAGGAAGGATGGGGTTTTCTCCAGTCTGGCCATCAGGGATAGGGTGACCCAGGCAATGATGCAAAGGCTTGGTTGCAGAGCCACTGCGAGTGGAGGTGGCAGTGGGCACACAGCAGAGAAATCGTGAAGGAACCATTGTGCCATGCTATAGCTGTCAGCTCCAGATACAGGGAGGCTGTCTGACCTCCTGACTCCTTATACCTTCTCACACTATTGTTGGTGAATAAGGGTAAAGTAAGGATAAAGAAAACAAAAACAAAACCACAAATAGAGCAAGGGCACACAAATCCTAAGGCAAGGTACCATAATTAGACTCCCTATATCTAATTTTTATGTCACCCCCCCATCAAGTTAAAAAAATATGTGTATGTTATCTATAGATACATATATACTTTTTGTCTTTTATCTATGGTTTGTTAAAGAATTATTTCAAATATTGGTAAAGAATTATTTTTTCAAAGTTCTGTAGAAGTAATTAAAATATTTGCCGAATTTTATTTATTTTCCCACAATTCTCGTAACTTGAAGATGTAGGATATTATGCAGATAAAAAACCTGGGGGTGAGATTCATGCCACCTATTCCAGTGTTGATTTATCTCCCCGTTTTGAATCTTTCAGGACTTTTTGTCTGTGTCAGATATAATCGACTACTTCAGGAAAATGCCACTTCTGCTCATTGACGGGAAAAACCGAGGGTCCAGATACCAGTGCACGTTAACTCATTCTGCAGGTTATCTCTAGCAAGTTAGCCAGGCAACTGAACCTTCCTCCTGCCTCTGTTGCCAGCATGGGAAGATCAGTCAACTTTGGTGAATGGACAAACACACAGGACCAAATCCAACCTTTCAACATGAACACAAGGGTTTTGTCCTCTTGCATAAAAATGTGTTTGAAATGAAGACTGTCAAATATCCCATAATTTATTTATTCTTCTTCATTGTTTGTAAAGTGCTTGAGTAATAATGCTCACACTTGAAATCTAGTAAGGCACTAGAATAATTCATTTTTAAAAATGTGTATTTTTGAATACCATTTCAAAGCACAGTGTTTACACAGCTACAGAAATAATTTGGGGCAATTTTAAAAACACTGAAACCGTAATAGTTTTTGGTATCACATAAAACTGATTTTTTTATAGCCAAACCTTTGTCAGTCAGAGGTGATCATTACTTTTATATGTATAACTTGAAAATAACAAAAATTCACTTTCATAGCAGCAATAATTCAAGAGAATTCAAAACGATCTTGTTCTTTACTTGGTGTTTTTTGCTGGGGGAATTTTTGTATACTTTTTTATGAAAAGATAAATGAATGATGGGATAACTTCCTGGGATTAAATTTAATTTGCCTTTTGCTTTACTTCTGGGTTCCTAAAACAACTTTATTGACTTTATTGTGTAGTACATACTATTACATTTTTGTTTTAAAGTAAATCTCAGCTACAAGCACCAAAAGAAAACATTTCAAATTTACAGATGAGGCTTTGGCGTCAAATGCACCTGGATTTAAGTTCATATCCCAATACCCACATCCCACCTTCTCTACCCCCCAACCCAACTCCAAAAATATTTTCAAGTGATGCAGGTTTAACCAAATTCTTCTTGGCAAGATGAAGTGCAATGCATATGCGCAAATTTGACCAGACTTTCCTACTAGGTACCTTCTTCTATCTCTTTTTATTCCCCTGACACTTCCATAAAGCTCTTCCCATCCTTCCGCAAAAGGTTTTATAGATTCTTTGAAGCAATTCAGCTCTTTCCTTCCACTTACTATCTGTCTTAACAAAAAGTAGTGGGTATTTAGCAAAACAAAGACCAGGCATTCAGTTGTTTAAGTAGTCCCCTTGGGAGCCTTTGTTATTCACAAATTTTACTAACAACAAAAACTGGGGGCTTCTCTGTTTAATTTACAAGTTTTCTGAGCAACAAAGGATATTTTTCATCTTCATTTTCATGAGCTAACTAATAGAACATTGGCAGAGATCTTGGAAGTAACTAGGTTAAAACTGATGATTTGTTAAGATATTGAGTATGTGGAAACTTTTAACCAATGATGATAAAAATGTTGCACAATTCATCCTTACAAACTGGAAGTCCAGAATCTAATTTAGGGTCCAGAACTTGGGAATTCTGAGGCTGAAAAGTCTGCATTCATTTACATGTTTATTTAACAGGGTATTCAAGAAGCATTTACATAGTGCCTGTTCTTTCTTAAACATGGGCGAGTTGCTGGGAGTGAGGATAGCAGACACTCCAAGTTCTATGATGGAGTGAGTGGGCCTTGTGTCCTGCTTCATGGTATTATCTCCTTTATGTTCAAAACTACCTAAAATGAAGGACAAGGTAGATTTCAGAGCAGCTATTTGGTAGTGAACTGTGCTTACAAGGCAAACCAGAAATTATTTTAAGTCTCTTTTGGTGGGAAAGGACAAAAATTAGTTTTAAGATAAAGGTATCCTAAAACAAAAAGCTATCTGCTGCCATGACTAAAATCAGTGAGTATCTGATGTTTCTATGACTAGCATTCTTTCTTCCTTTCTTCAGGCCATGGCCACTCCATTCTTTTGATGGAACCTTTCCTCCTTTGGCCACAGACCTGGCATATGATCCCAGCCTCACCAAACACAGTTGCTTAGCACCTCACCCATCAGTGTCTCAGTGAGCTGAGCTGGGCTGGTATCAGGGTCCTTCCCTGGCATGTTGAAATGCAGAGGCTGAAAGACAATCTCTCTTTTCTTTGAGTCCCCAAGAGGTATTCTCTATACCTGGAGTTGTCCAATGCCATGCTTCTGCCCACCTCTGTCTGCTCTATGTAGGAAACCAGTCTATAACAGGAGAGGGCGAGGCCAACGCACAGAACCAGAACCGGAACGGAGACACGTGATTAAGTAGTGGCATCCTGAAATCTACCCCACCATGGACTGGGTGGCACGACCCAGTAAATGCTTCAGCTAGCTTACACTGTTGTTGGCACTTGGTACCAGAAGAGATCTGACTAACATAAATGCATACCATCCACTTAACGAGTGAGCAGTACCCCACATCCAAGTTCCTGGCCGTTAGTGAAATAAAGTAGTCATTTTTTTGAGATATTAAAACAACAATAAAAGAACCTTCAAGAACATGACATGATTATTTACATCTCATATTTTTATCTTTTTTATTATTTTAAATATATTAGTGAACTCAATTCTCCCAGAGATGTAATTCAAAAATAAATAGTTATAAATTTACAACAAATAAGAAATTAGACAGAAAAACTGTTAGAAGCAAGTGATAGATCTGACACTCTAGACTCCTCAAAGAGGGGGTTTATCCCTTCTGTTTCCTTGAAGTCATCGGCCTTCACAGGATGATTAAAATGTAGAGTAAGGTCACAAAGTAGTAGCTGGGATAGCTCTGTGTAAAAAATAATAGAAAACACTATATTGTACCACATATGTCACAGACAGCTATTATTACTTTCAGTAGCTATTTCCTTATTCTTAATTTAGTTTTCCCCTGATTACTGATCAAACCACAATTTCGGTATGTCCCATTTTGACTTAAAGTCCAATTTATGTACCACAAAGTAAGCATGACATAAAAATTTACCGGAAGGGCTCTTTTAGCCCAACTTGCCACCTGTCTTACTAAACTGTAACATTTTTTTATACAAATTTGACTTACACTATTTTTTTTTCAAACTATTTTTACCTGTTGGACATGCACATAATATAGAGAATCAAATAGGTCTATAAGGTATGTTACAAAAAATAGTGGCTCCTATCTCCCAGAGGCAACCACTTTTAACTTTTTTCACTCCTTTTATTTTTGTTGCTTTTGTTGTTTTGTGTTTGTGTTAAGTTTTTTTTTTTTGTGGGGGGAGTGCATATTTTCCTCCATATCTCTAAATGGCATGCATATTTTATTTTACTTTTAAATTTTAGGTATTATCTGTCTCTGACTAGAAGGTTAAGATGGAGCTCTTTTCAACTTGCCCTCACTCCAATATACTTGAGTATGATTTTTGCTAGCCCTGTATTTAATGTTTAAAATTTTCTGATAATATATTCTTCACAGTTGTCTCATGATATTTCCCTTCCTGCAAGCTTCCCCAACAACCACAGTTAATAATTGTTTCCTTTTTTCGTTGCTTAATTATCATGAAAATATCACAAATCTCTCTGTTGCAGATAGTCAGTGCTTAAGCCAGTCTATCATTGAAAGTCTCTCCTCTCCTAGAGTCTTCTGGTCTACTCTAGTCTGATCTAGACTGTCTACTTTAAGACGGATTCTTCTCAAGGATTGCTGTACAGCTCCTATCTTCATATTCCCTTCACCTTTATCCTAGACTTTCTTCACTCCTCCCTTGTGTGGAGCATTCTTTTTCTAAAATCTCCTGTCTTTCTCTTTTTGATGTGTTCCTTTGTTTGGTGGAATACAACTGCAGTAACTTCCTGAGAGGGAAAAATTATATGTCTGAAACTTTTCTCTCTACACCAATGACTACAGAAATCTAGGTTGGAAATCATGTTTTTTCAGATTTCCAGAGGTATCGCTGCATTTTCTTCTAGCTTTCAGTACTACTATTAAGGATATCCATATGATTTTAATTCTTAATCATTGTTTCTCTTTAGAAGCTTTAAGGAGTTTTCTGTTCTTCCGTGTTCTGAAATTTCATAGTATTGTACTTTGAGGTCTATTTTCATCCATTGTGTTGGGTTCTTTCATTGTACAAACTCATATCCTTCAGATCTGGAAATTTTTCTGAGACCATTTCTTACAGAATTCCTTCCTATGCATTGTCTGTGTTCTTTCTTTCTAACACTCCTATTTATTGGATGTTGGACTCCTTCACTGATCTTTCCTCCCTAAAGCTTTTCATCTCTGTTTTTTTGCTAAGGTGTTTTCTTCATTTTATCTTTAAACCCTTCTACAAAATTTATTTCTATATGGTACAGTTTTAATTTCCAAGGAATCCCTTTTGTTCTCTATTTTTTTTTACAGTATCAAATTCCTTTTCATGGACATGGCATATTCTCTTAGATATCTGCTTCTCTGTAGATATCAATGATAGTTTCTTAGAGTTTTCATCTCCTTTCATAATTTCTGCTTCTTCATTGATTGAATCTATTTATTAGGTTTGTTTCTGCTTTTCACGTTAGTTGCTTTCCTCAAAAATCGGTTGTAACATAGTTTGCTCATATTTATGTCTGTGGCACTAAAAAGACAATCAGAAGCTCTATCACCATGGTAGTCTATATTATGGGGTGATCTGGTTGGGTGTTTGGCTCAGGTAACCCCTGTTATCAGTATCTTTAGGTCTGATACTGATATCAGTAGGTATGTTTTTCTTAGGTTAGTCAGATTCCTGAAAAAAAACAACAACTGCTTGAGGATATAAATCTGGCTGCCAATATTTTGTAGCCAAGTGGGAAAAGAAAGTCGGGGTGGGGGTCTTAAAATTCATGTTAACTTTTTCTTAATACACTTATGCTTAGTACAGTATTCTCTGCTTCTACTTGTGACTGGTGGCTCCAAGCCAGAGATTCTCTCAGGGAATTAACTTCAAGCCTTTTGTCATAGAGGAGGAACAGTTGCCCAGTTATGGAGAGTAGGGAAAAGACCTCAGGGGTCTACAATTCCTTAAACAAACATCTAACCAGTCTTCCTGTTCTTAGCCTCAACTTTACCCCATTTCCAGAAGATTCTGGTGTCACCATGTATTAAGTTTTTGGGGCTGTTTGTTGGCTTTACCCTGCCAGCTCACGGTTTAGATTTTTGAACTTCAGTATTCAGACTGCCCTGCTTGCTTCCATTTGCCTTCTGTTTTGTTATTAACTCTTTGGAGAACTCTTTATCTTGTGGATTTTTGTCTCTTTTAAATCACTTTAAATTTAAATCCTAGTTCTCCCAATGACTAGTTGAGTGACCTTGGGAAAGCTGGTTAACCTCTCTGTAAATGCCAACAGTAATATTTTCTACCTCATAGGGTTGTTTTGACAATTAAGTCTATTTATGCATAGCCCTTGGAAGAGTATCCAGATTATGGTAAATGCAGTGTAAGGGTTAGCTACTGACATGATGTGGGGGAGGAAGTAGGGTAAAAGGAGTGTTCACTTCATCTTCCATGTTCAACAGAAGTCTACCCATCTTGCCTAGCTCTCCAAGTTCCTGGCATCCTTACTGCCTGACCTACCCCACCACTTTTCAGGAACACATCCATCACATGCATTATTATTATTTTACTTCATGAAAGAATAATCCAACTGCAACAGTTAGATAATCAAGTTTGGGAGAAGTCTAAAGCTTTTCTAGTAGTTTTAAATGAGTGTAAGCATCAGAAGCAATTAGTCATTTAATAAACATTTTCCAAGGACCTATTATATCAAGGCACTGTGTTACATGCTAGGAATACCCTTAAGGATCTTACAGTTGTGCAATGATAGGAAAAGTACGTAAACATGCAATTACAGACAGTGTGATAGGTGACATGAAAAGGTGTAAGAGATAACACATTCTGGCTTAAAAAAAAGTTTCCCAGTATAAGTAACCTTGACTAATAGGTAGCAGTTAACCTGGTTGGGTGGAGGTGGGAGTGCGGCAGTGGGCATTTCAAAAGATACATGTATTAAGGCATAGACACAAAAAAGAGAATATGTGTAGATCTGTAAATAGTTCAAAGGTCTTATAGTCCTTTCTAGGAGGTCTGGCCTTTATTCTGAGGACAATGGTGAACCAATGAGTGTTTTCAGCAGATTCACATTTTAGAAATATAATCCTTGCCTTCTTACCATAGTATTAAGATTGGTTTTGAGAAGATGAATTAACTAAAGCTAGCCAGATTTCTTTACATCAGACTCCTCAGAGCCTTTAATAGATACTATGAATTTGTGAAAGAAATATATGGCATAAAGCACTTCCCAAACTTTTATCTGACCATAAGAACCTCAACTCCATTTTTACTGATCACTATCAATCTCAACAAAGCAGGGTTCGCAGATCAAAGTCTGGGAAATGCTGCCTTAGGGAGAACGTGTAGGAAACACCTAGCGGGCACTCACCATTTGTACCTAACTAACAACTACTCCGTTCTTCTTGATGGCATTGCTTGATTCCATTTGAGGCGATCCTCTCCTAGGCTCCAGCAGTAAGCCCTGCCTGGTCCAAACTGGTCTCAGCAGTCCCATTCCCCTTGGCAGTGGCTGCTGCGGGCATATGAATGTGATGCAAATGTGGCCAATGAAGCAAAGGGAAAATGTGCTGGAGGCATCTGCATAAAGGCTTTAACAAAGAGACACAGGCAGAGAGTGTCTGCATATGGCCACATCTGCAGGTAATGACTATGAGGAGTGACAGAGTGAACAGAGCAGAAAAATAGAAAGAACCTGCAACCCGTGGAAGTTTCTAAAACTCTGAATTAATTCATAAGAAGAACTACATGTTCAGTTTAGTTTCATGTTTAGAAACAGGATCTGTAGGTGAAAGGGAAGACTGGATCTCATCTTGTGTATATGGAGGAACTGTCTAAATGGAATGGATTGACTGGTGAGAAGCGAAGTTCTACAATGTAGCAACGTTTGGTAAGGGACAGATCTTCCCTAGAAATATTCAATCATGGAAATTTTACATGCCTAGGATAAAATAACAATACATCTGTGAGACGAATGACTGAACATCATGACCTAGAAGGTCTAATCCTACTCTTTAAACCTGATTAAAATGAAGAATCCATAACTCACAGAATCAAACAACATATACTTTTCACTTTGTAAGGAACTTTAGGGGCTTAGTAAGGATGAATGGACAAAGGCAGTGAAGTTTGCAGAATGTCAACAGTTTATTGAAGGGAAGGAAGGGAACATAAAGAGGTTAGTTAGAAAACATCATAAGTTTGTTAGTGTCAGGGATGGAGATTCAAGTCTGCTAACTCCCAGGTCAATGCTCAAACATAATTCATTTTTAGAGACCTAGTTCATATTACAGCATAAACATTACTTAAGAAATAGAGAAACCCTAATTAGTGGGTAAGATTCCTTTATATCCCAGCAGAAGCACAAATTGGCTCTACTATTTATAATAATGGCATGGAAACATTTTAATTTAGTGATTTCATACTTACCTTTCATCTTCTTCAACTCCAAAGAAATAGTGCTAATGTTTTTAATTAGGGCTTCCATTTTTAGCTTATGGTCTGCAACATCATTCTTAAACATCTGATTTTAAAAGAGAAACCAAATGGAAATCAGAACTATTTATGTGTACTTTGAAAATATTTAAAATTTTCAGTATTTCTAAAAAGAAAATCTGTTATTTCAGAACTGATATAATATTGAAATCTTTATAGATGGTTAGAATTCTAACATAGTAAGGCATTGATTTGTTATGCTGATATTTTCCAACTGTAAACACCTCCACCTGGAATTATTAGACTGATGTTTCTTCTTCAAACCACATCCACCAGATGGGGCCCTTACAATGGAAATGCAGATATCCCCTTTTTGGAAAGCCTCAGCACTAATAAATTACCTTATTAAGCAATGCTATAAGACCTCTAATTTTATGTAACTCAGTGCCTTTTTCTAACTTATTCTTGAATGACAGGGTCCATATACAATTTAAGTTCATAGTAAAACTCAAGGTAAGATTCCGTTATAATTCACACGCTAAGAGGATAACAAAATGGCGACTTGTATTTTAGCTTTGGGAGTTAGGGCAACACACATTTTAATTTTAGTTAACTGAAATGTTTAAATCAACACATGACTATGTTTTACATACAGTACATATACTTAACTGAATGTATCAAATACAAATGTAAAGAGGTGTTTCTCTAGAGACTAACCTAAGACATTCAAATCTCTCAAAATGATTGGAAAAAATAAAACACAATTAGCACACAGAACTCTAGCAATGTGTAAGGTGGGTAGTTATGAGTCTGCTTGTCCAAAATAATGAAAACAAACTAACCTTTAAGTCAGTTTCTTGCCCCTACGTTTTCCTGAGTCGGGGGTAATTTATCTTATTTCACTCACTCACTCCTGAGCCATTATAAAGGAAATAAAAATTTGTTTTCCAGACAATGAATAAAATATACTTTGCATCCAACTGCAAGACCCTACGTGCTCACAAGGGAATGGCAGCTTTCTTACGGGGTACTGCAAATCAAAAGGTTTGAGGTTTGAGGGGAAAGGAATTATGTTAAAAAAAATTAAAAGAGGGGGGATGGTGGAATTAAAGAACTTTAAAAATGTGGGATAAATGTAAAATAAATAAAAATTGAAAAAACCCAGAGGGAATTGGGAACTAAATGGATAGAGAAATGCCCAAGAAAGCTGACCGTCCCACCCTGGGATCTGGTCATCCGGAAGGTGAGAAGTGGTAACTAGGCTCTGCGAGCAAAGGGAAGGCGGGGATCCGAGGTCAGGATTGCAGAGACCAAAAGCACCGCTGCAAGCAAGGCACTAACGCCCAGCTTGGGGGCCGGGAGGCGTGGCTCAGGCCCTCACCCTCTGGACCCATTGCAGTTTTCCTTCTAAAAGCCAACCCCTCCTTCCTGGCCCACCCAGGACTTGGGGGGCTGCGGGTGTGGCCACTTGGTGCCTACAGATGAAGCGGAAGGCAGCCTCCAAGCTTTCACAGTCCTCACGCCCCCAGACCGAGTCCGGACAACGTCAAAGGCGCGCAACGTAGCGCGGGCCTTCGGAAGACCACTGGCCCTGCCCAGGCCCACAAGGGCCAACCAGCCGCTTCTGGACCCAACGAGCCCGGGAAAAGCCTCAGGACCCTAGGGGGCTGGAAAACATCTTGGCGGCCGAAGATGAAGCTTGAGGCAGCCTCGAAATTTCAACCGTCTTCACACCTTTTCCCGCTCCCCAAACCAGAACAGGATTATTTGAAACCGAGTAAACCCGTCCTAACCAAAACCCTGACTCTGTCAAGGCGCACCTGCCCACCGTTACCGAAGCTCTACCGCGGGATGAGGCGAACTGGCAGAGGAAGTGAGGCCGCGCTTCCTCATTGGCCAGCCTCTCCTCCTGGTGCATCCTGGGAGTTGTAGTCAGAAGGTTCTGGATACCGGGCTGAAAATGACTGCACTGGGGCGCGGCAGAGAGGGAGGGTAGGGAAAGTGCTGACGGTTTACCTTCCAGGTGCCAAGCACTGCGCAGGGTGTTTTACAACCTTTCTCTGCATTAAATTTTCGCAGCAAGGGAGTGTGGATAAGGCCAGGGTCTGGACTGAAACTGTTTGGGTTTGAATCCTACTCCAGCCCTTGTTTAGCTCTAGAGATGCTGGTAAGCACTTTAATCATTCAAAGTCTAAATGTCCTGGTCTATTACATGGAGATATTAATAACTGCCTTTTGGTGTCCTTTTGAGGGTTGAGAGAATGCATCAAAGGGGCTTGGTGGATAATGTGCCCAATAAACGTTAGCTATTATTCCTATAAATTTTTACAGATGAGTTGCAAGATGTACACTGATTTCTTACCAAGTGGGGAAGCAGGGTTCAAGCCACTCTTACTGGATTCCAAGAGGAAACTCTTCCACTACAACCTCTGAGGCCAACTCAGACTTCTCTCGCTGTTCTTGGGAATTGCCGTAGACTTGATGAGGAGCACAGACCTCCCAACAGGTTCAGTACAAGTCTTTTCCTCTCTATGGCTCCTCTCTTGAACCAGTCCCTTCCTGACAAAGGACAGCACGTAGTCTGTTATTTTATGTCCAGGTACTTTCCTTTCAGCCCTGTACCATTTGTTCTCTGATGCATGGAGAGATGTGAGGGTGGGGGAAGCCCAGGAGAACTGAGCCTCAGTTCCCAGGAGAGCTAGCTGTGTGATCTTAGAAAACAGTACCTTCTTTCTCTGAACCTCAGTTTCCTCATTTGTTTCCTTATGAGAGGGATGGGCTTGATCAGTGTTTCCAGAATTACATTTGTTATAGGGTCACGGTTATTACTGTTGGCCCTGTGTACCATCTACATTATAATTACCTTAATATTTTAAATTTACTTCTATTTAAAATTTAAATCTACTTAAAAATCTTTCTATCACCAATGCAAATGGAATAAAGCATAAACAAAACTAGGAAAAATAAAAAGTGAAAGTAAAACTATTTTAAATTATCTAAGTAGTCTTGCCCTCCTGATGGCTGTGATCCTGCAGCCCGATCTTTGTTAAAATGGATTACGTGTTAGAGAAGTGTTAAAGTCTACAACAAGTTGAGACTTTCTTCCTGATGCAGTCAGAAGAGTTGAAAGATTGGAAGGGGAATAACTCTCCTTCAGATTACACATTGTTTAATGTACCATTTAAAAATATCTCTCATATGCCTAATGGGATATGTCCCACCCTTTTCTGTCCAATATACCATCCCTTTCTAAGAATCCTTCATTTTCCATGTGCTGTGGGTGCCTTACAAAACTCACCTCAATCCTGGAGAAAGTCTTCCTGAATTAACTCCACCCAACTCTTCAGTTTCATACAAGTCTCTCTGCCAGGGCTTCCCTCAGTCAACATTCTCACTGCGGACACTGGCTGGTGTTAGCATCTTCATTTTCTTATTCCTGATATATGCACTGAGCATTTTTCATCTAATTCTCCAAGCGCTGAGTAAGGAGGCAAAAGAGACACAGAAGATTGGGAACAAAGATTCTTTTAGCACTCACTGTTTAGGACACATTATGTTAGAAGCATTCCTTTTCTGACAACTCTCTGAGGTAGCTGTTATCAATCCAGTTATATGGAAAACAAGCTTGAGCCCAGAGAACTTGCTACCTGCTCAGGGGTACAAGAACCAGATTCAGATACTGTCTGTGCAACTGCAGAGCCTTCTGCTCTTTTCTCATGCCAAGTTGTCTCCGAGACCAGGATACCATTTCTTGAAATAGTAAACAAGTACACCATGGCTCTGTAAGGTTTGGGGCTTCACAGATCACTGAACTTGAACACATGAGTACTGATGCACAGAAAGCACACAAATATGGAGTGACCAATATAGGGTGAGGGATACTTATTTTCTGAATTAAGGACATTAACAAAACAAAAATAAAGGCAGAGCTAATTTAACATCAAAAAGGAGGGAAAAAAGAAAAAGGAAGGTCATAATAATTTCAGAATAAGACTAGTTTAAGAAAAATACTACTGGATGTGTCATTTTTTTATCTTCCTGTATCCTGATGCAGACTAGTGAGAGCTTCACCTCGGACTTGCATGATTCCAGATATGTGTTTAGAAACTCCCCATAGATAACAGCAGGAGAATTTAAGGTGTTTAAGAGAAATGGTATGAAAAATGTAGGTGGGTTGAGATAGCACAAGACTGAGAATCCTGAAAATCAAGTGCTGATGGGGGCCGGGGCTTGGTAGGATGTAATGTCTCTGGGGCCCTATTATCCCAGACACACTGAAACCATTCATAGGCTCCATAGGACATGATTCTGCTTAGATTCCTGCTAGGATTCTCCTCAGAGGATTTCCGATAGAATTTAAAAACCTTCCACCCATCCAGAGTTCTGATTACTTCTTATAAGTAGATTCACACTATTGGAATTTGGAAAAGGTCATCATTAAGCCTTTTTTTAAAAAAAGAATATTAAACTTTGTTTTTCTTTAAATAGTGCTGTAAGAGGAAAAAGGAGATCTGAACTCAGAAAAAATGGGTTTTAATAACATATTTTTCCCCTGAAAAAAATGTCTCAGAGTAATGATAACTACTTATTGTAGTGTTTTTCCTCCTTAAGTCACTATAGGTTCTTTTTTTTTTTTACCCTAAAGGAAATAAAACTTTAAAAGCGTGATCTGCTACCTAAGGCTTGAGACTGTTATAGATGAGACCCTAAAAAAAATCTATCTTCCTTAATAAGTTTTGCCATGCTTTACCAGAACTCAACACAGGTTGCAGTTGTTGATTCTAATGTTAATCAAATAAAGGAGATTAAAAAGCTGGTAAATTCTCCCAGAAAGAGGAAAGCTGTTACAGAACAACAAGGTGATTAAGCATTTTATGGAGCCGGGTGTGAGTGCCTCAGTCAGTTTTATTAGAAATTCTTGACATAAAGTCTTCATTTCCAGGAAAACAAATTGAGTAAATTATCTCACTTCTTCCACTTGCTCTCAGAGCTCCCATTCCCATCCTCTCCTGGCTCATTATCAATTAAGAGTACTGGTCTCTGTGCCTAGGGACCTGCTTCTTGCTGGAGCATCAGCTCCCTTCTGAATATAGCTCTGTGGACACAAATTTGGGAGGTAATGAGTACATGCACGGATCATTACCTGCAAAGCAAGACCCATGTCCAAAAGATCAAGGAAGCCCCATGTGTAAGAACCACCATGGCTTTCCCCAGGGCCAGTCACATCAAGAAAGCAAGAAGTAGCGTGATTTCAGCCAGTGTTCCAGACTGAAAGTTGGTTTCCCTGCTCACTGCCTTCTTCATGTAGCTAATGTAAAACTGGACAAATTCATTTTCTTTTTCCCCAGAATAAACACTTCTGAACTATAGAAAGATGTTAACAAAAATCCATATTACTCTTTGTGTTAACTGAAATGTTTTTCACTTCTAATTAAGAAATTACATAAAAGAAGGAAATCCTGCCATTTAGGACAACAGGGAATGACCTCAAAGACATTGTGCTAAGTGAAATAAGTCCAACAGAGGAAGACACATACACTATGGGCTCACTTATATGTGTAATCTAAAATCGTTGAACTAATAGAATAACATTGTGTAATGGGGGTTACCTGCCACTGAGGGGTGGGGGGAATGGGAAGATGTTGGTCAAGGGATACACACTTTCAGTTCTAACATGAATACATTCCAAGGATCTAATACACAGCACGGTGACTATAGTTAACAGTATTGTATTGTATACCTGAAAGTTGCTATTACCCTAGAGCTCTAATGTTCTCACCACCACCACTACAACAACAAAATGCTAATCATGTGAAGTTAAGGATGTACTAACTAACTTTATTATGGTAAATATTTCACATTATATGCCTGTATCAAATAATCACATTGTACACCTTAAACATACAGTGTTCTATGTCAACTGTATCTCAGTGTAGCTGGGGAGAAAGGAAATTATGGATCTGTACCAACATTTCCCTCTGAAATAGGAAGCTACCCAACTAGAATGCCAGATAAAATATAGGACATCTAGATAAATTTGAATTTTGGGTAAACAATAGGTAATTTTTTACTGGAAGTATATCCTGAATATTGTATGACACATATTAAAATTTCATTTATCTAAGAATCAAATTAACTGGGAATCCTGTACTTTTATTTGCTAAACTGGCAACCCTATGCCCAAAACACTTCATCCATGAAAAGCAAAGCAAACAGTGTGAAAGCTTGTAGGTTGAATAGGTATGGAAGCCAAGAGAATACTGAGGTTTTCCAACTTGATGTCCAAAATAATAAAATACATACACTTACTGTGCCAGAATTTGTCTCCTTTCTTCCTTCAACATTCCTGTAATTCAAGAAAGAAGCTAAGTCTTTGAGAAAGCAGATGGACAAAAGCTGGCAATATTCAACATGGTGCTATTTTTGACAGTTGCTTGCGATGCCTGTTTGTCTGAAAACTCTTTGCATTTGGCTTTTTAGAAAATGCTTTCTTCATCCAGCAAGGCATATTCATGACACAAGTTATTTCCAGAGATCCACCAATCAGAGAAAACCTCTGTATCAAAATAAAATATGTTTCTAATTCTATCATGTCAGCCCTCCATCCCCCAACAATACTTCCTTTGTTTATTAAAGACATAGATCCTGATCAGACGTGTTTCCCTCTAGGCATTGCCCCCAACCACCGCACCTCACCCTCATCAGCCAGCCTTGCATGAAAAATGAGTGTCTTTATGAAAAAATATATATTATAGTCATGAAGTCAATTAAGATAGAATATAAGTGTGTCCTCACCTTGTTTAATGAAAAATAAAGTGTGCATGCCTAAGAGCAAATTTGGAAGAATAGACACCAAAATATTAACAATGATTATCTCTGGGTAGTGAGATTTATGGTGATTTCATTTCTTTGTGTTACTTTTGTAACCCAGCTGTAACTGTTGTCCCAACTCTCTTCTGTGTTTTATACTCCCCAGGGCATAGCCTGGTATAACATCAGTCACTTTAAGGCAGAGCTTCTCAGACTTCACTGTGCACAATTATTTAGGAAGTTTGTGAAAATGCAGATTCCAGGGCCCACCCCTAAAGACTTGGATTTAATAAGTTTAGTAAAAGGCAGGGCTCCCTAAATTTGCATTTTTAGTCCCTCTTCCTAACATTTTAACCAAGCTGTACTATGGACCATACTTAGGAACACTGACTTAACAGCCTCACTGGGCATCTTCTACCAGTCTCAAATGCATGACCATGGTTGAAACTTATTTTGGCTACTGCTTTCAGAATTCAGTCATTTTATATATATATTTCCAGGCATAAATTAGGTCCACCTAATTTCTATTTAAGAGAGCAAAGTATTTGGGATGAAGACCCCCTGGCGCAGCAGCAAACAGACTCACCAGGTCTGCTTGATTTTCAGAGGTGGGATGGAAGAGATGGATATTCTAGTTTCAAGTTCTTTGTAATTTAGGACTTGGTTCCTTCTGTTTTCTACATTTTGTTTGCTTCCAGTTTCACTTGCCTACATAATGGAAAATCTAGTGCTAAAGTCTGAGATTTCATGTAATTAAAAAAAAATACTTCCATTTTTATATGTAACTTTTTGTAACAAAACTTTCCCCACCTGTAGCTCTGCTGCCTTGCCCTGGTCTAGGAAACCAACCTCTCTGGCCTGTGCTGCTTGCAGTGGTATCCTTCCTGGTTTTCCCACTGCAGCTCTTGCCTCCTACGATGTGCATCCTCTACACACTACAGCTGTACACTACACGCTTCATTTTTCAGATGTAAATCAGATAATGTCATCCTCCAGCTTAAAACCCTCTCATGGTTTCCTAGAGTCCTAGGAAGAAACACTACCCTCCTGACCCTGGTCTATGAGGTCCTCTGAGCGCCAGTCTCTCTTTCCTCATTCTTCTTTCGTTCCCAACACAAGCCAACAACTATTTTGCAGTTGTTTCCATCTGACCCTCCAGTGTTGACTCCTCTTTATGCTTTAAAGTTTAGAGAGGCCACCCACTAATATCACCCTGTTCTCAATCCCAGCTCCTTATTTGTTTCCATATCATACTTGATAAAATTTTTAATTCTAAAATTTATGTTCCTGTTCACTTGTTGGCTTTGTTTGGGTTTGTCCCTTTCACTCTTACATACTTCCTGGAAGGGGAGGAACCTCTCTCATCTTGTTCACCAGCATCAACTCATTGTTTACCATTGTACCCTGGGCCTAGCAGAACTCCTGGAACATAGTAAATGCTTAATAAATCTTTGTTTAGTGACTGAGCAAATGAACTGGACTGCTGCTCTAGCAGTATCCTCGAGAGTCAGAAAATCCAGGGAGTGCGTCAACACCTGCCTCTCTGCTGGACTTGCAGCAAGGCGCTGACAGCACATGTCACCCTTCCTGGCATCCAAGCCCTCTGGAGGGCAGAAGCCCCCACTAGAGCTATGGCAAAAGGGATGAACGACAGCATTCTAAACACTAAGGATTCCCCCATCTGCTATTTGACCAAAGTGCACAGCCCAAAGATCTAGGAGAGCAATGCGGGACAGACTCAGCGCCGTCCTAGAAGGCGACAACAGCCTGAACGCTTCAGAGCAGCCTTGTGTGGGAAGGATTACAAAACTGTTCCATGATAAGAGAACTATCTTGGCTGTGGATCATCATTTGAATAAACATCAAATGACTTAGGATCTGTCCAAAATGAAGGATGTTTTAATACCTTGTGTGTAAAAACATGGATATTTTGCTTCTTTTTTATTAAACAGATTTTATTATTTTTCAGAATCTTGTCAGCATAATCATTTTATGGGTGGATGAAATATTCAGCCCTGCTGCTGCAGGAGTTCTTTCACAGCAATTACCTTGTGGCACTTTCACTGTAATTAGGTTTCCGCCAAGGATTTTTCCCCGGGTCTGTGTAATAAATGAAATATGACCAGAATTTAAATTTGTCAATTACAAGCAAGCATAGTGCATAAACACACAACAGAGCCATGAATTCCAAACCACAGGCTGTTGCTGGGGGGCAGATGCTCTGAAAATTAAAATGGAAATAAAACTACTGACTGGCAAGTGGAAAGTGGCCCCCAAAGAAAGCACATCTCCCCTAACACTCATGCATGATTCTACCCAACAGTGAGAACTCTTGATTACAAATTCTTCGGTGTGAAACTCACAAATCAAGGAGCAAGTAGTGGATTTGTGTTAAAATAACCTACACAGGCCTCTGATATGCTGCTTTATGAATTCCTGTGTTTCTTGAGGACAGAGAAAAATAATAACAATGCCCTGCTGCATTATGCAGCCCAGTGTTGGTGTACTTGAGTGGCTCAAGGGTACACAGGTTTGGGGACACGGTCTGCTGTCTCCCAGAAGCTGCTCTTTTCACTAACCTGACTTCCATAATCGCTCCTCTGGGGCCCTCTGCCGACCATCTCTTGCAGAGGGGAAAATTCTCGGAGTCTGCGCCGTTGAGGACTCAGTCAAATCATTTATTTGATTAAAAAAAAAAACGGAAAACAAAAGCACATTCTGTGAACTTACGTATATAAGAAGCTGTAGGCGAGGAAAAAGGAACTCACGTTTTTGTAAATTTACTAAGTACCAGGCATTTATTCGTGCAACAGATCTTTCTTGAGTATCTCTTCTGTGTCAGACAGCAAGTTTTAGGCATATAGTGGTGAGCCCAAACTGATAGCTCTCTGCTGGTGTAGAGACAGACAGGGACAGCTCATGGTCTGGAGGAGGAGACAGACTGGAATCCACAGATGACACCCATTAAGTGACAATCTGATTAGTCATCATCCAAGAAGAGGATATGTCATGGTGGGGCATGTGAGATGGTGAGGGCAGCTTTTAGGAAAGGTGTTCCTGAAATAGGGACATTCAGGCTGAGATCAGAAGGAGAGAAGAGCATTCCAGGTAGTGGGAACAGCATATTCATGGGCCCTGCATTTGAAGACAGCTGAGTGGATGAGAAGGCTTGAAAGAATGTCCGGCAAGGCTGGAGTGCAGGGAGACAGGGCATGCGTAGGGCAAGAGGATACTGGAGAAGGGCGCAGGGACAGGACCGTGCCTGGGTCAGGGGGGCTATGTGGAGGATTGCAGTTTCTCCTGATAGCCTGTGGGAAGCCACCAAGGGTTCGTACAGATGTGGAGGATGGGAGTGGTGGTGGTGGTGGATGTGATCATATTCGTGGTTTGGAGGATGACCCTGGCATCATGTTGGAGACAGACTGTAAGGAAAAGAACAGACTCAGGAGTCTAGTTAGGAGTCTAGTGCCAAGTGCATGTGAAAGATGGCAGTGCCCTGTTTAAAATGGTGGAAGAAGGGATAGAAATGAGATTAGCTTGCATTTAGGAGGTAGAATCAGGTGATGCATAGGAATGGAAGGAGACAGGTGATGCATAGTGAGTGACAGGTGATGCATGGTAATGGAAGGAGAGGGATGTTAAGCATGGCCTACACTATCTCATTTAATTTGTTAGAGCCTTACATAATAGCATTATCCCCATTTTACACATAAGGAAATTGAGGATCACAGAGGTTTAGTGTTGGGTTTGAGAACACTCAGCTGGGAATTGGTAGGGCCCTATGCCTACTACTCCCCCAGAGTGTCTCTGAGGTTGCTAGGGGTATTTGCTAAGGGGTATTTGCTAGGAACTCATTTTCTCCATGTCCTTTCAATGTATCACCTACATTCTTGAGAACATCTCCAAATCCTTCTGTATTTGTTTCCTTGTCTTTCTTTCCTGCTAGACTGGGAGCTTGTTGAGGCTTGCACTTTATTTGCTCATTTATTGTCAGTACTTCGTCGATTGCTTGGCTCAGAGTGGGAGCCAGGGAATGTTTGTTGAGTGAATAAGAGACTTTCACCAGTCTCCTATGGAAGAGAGCCATTGGAGGGCAATGCGTGTTTTAAACAAACATTCTCACTATCTTAGTTCTCTCTCACACGAAGACCACAGTTTGGGGATTTTTTGCTGGAATGTTCAAAAAGGACTTTCAAAAAAGATCTACAAGTTTCTACCAGCCTGGTGTGGTTAAAAGAGCACAGGCTTTGGAATCATGTGGCTCTGGATTTAAATACTAGTTCCTCAGTGTGCAACCTGTGCAACCTAGGATTACTTATCCTTTCTGAGTATTCAGTGTCCTCACATGTAAAATGAGGCTAATTTGAGTATTACTTAATAGGGCTGTTGTAAAGATTGCATTTAACTATCTGTGCAAAGTGCTTGGCACATTAATATATGAATTTCCTGTTTTTGTAGAAAAGAAGGGTTAACAATTCATGACTAGCTAAGAAAGTGGATGGGGCTGGGACTTACTCTCCACTTGGCCTCAAAGTTCTTGCCACTTACAGACTCGTCTTCCTGTGGTTTTTTTCTGGAATGAGGAAAGAGGAAGTTGGCTCTCTGGGGGTCCCTGACAAGCTGACAGATGTCCCCTAAGGCAGCTTTCAACAGAGAGCTCTTTATTATTATTATTATTATTCTTTGTGATTTACAGTGTATGCCTACAAGCCTCTGGGCAGGATCATGGAATAGGAATGGAATTAATGAATCGATCTGGTTCCTGCTTAATTCATGGCTCTGACAAAATTAAAAATGGAGACAGGTAGGCCAGCCTAAGCAAACAAAGTGTCCCAAAGCCTGGATTCTGAGACTCATGAGACTGTGGGAAGAACACAACATGGCCAGAACTGCAGCTGGATCCAGGCAGATATCCAGATGGAGCAGAGGAGCCGGAGGACACCCCAGAAAGCAACCAACCCTTCCAGTCCAAGCCTTCTGATTTAAGGAATCCAGGACTCTGGGATTATAGATGCATGGGTTCAAATCCTGACTGCACTGCTTGTTTCTACAAACTGGGCAAATGGCTCAGGGTCACAAGGCTGATTATTTGCAGAACTGAGTTCAGATGCAGATCTAAACCTGAGCCTGTGATTGTTAGCCACTGTAGGAGAGGAAGAATGATTTTCTCTCTACACTTCTAAGTTCTTGGCTGAGAACACCCTATAGTAAGATGGATTAAAAAGAGAAGAACCAACAGAAACTTATTAACATTGCTAAAAAACAAAATTCAAGTGAATAAATATTAAAGATCTTATTGGCTTTATTCAACCATTCCCGAGTGGGTCAGCCTCCAAAGTAGCAGAGGGAAAGGAGCTCCAAGGAGCCACACAAAAGGAATGCTTGTAAAGGCAGAAGGGAGCAGGAACAAGGAAATTATGGTGGGCAAGAAAGTGGGTTGGTTATTCCAAGGTTCCTTCCCTTTAGGGGATGGCAGGGGTCTACCAGACAGATCACCTAGCTAGTGCTGATTAGGCAATTCCTCACTGACAGGTTTAAGATTCCATTTTTGGAAGACCTGAAACTTTAATTTAATTAAGTCTCCATTTGGTGACATGCAGCTTAGCATAAGCAACTCCATTTGAGCCTGTTGTCTGTTTTTAAATAACATGTATACCTCATATACCCCTAGGAGATACCTAGAGAAACTAACTCAAGATGTCCCAAGCCACAGCTTAAATGCCATCTTCCCCTAAAGACAAAAAGGAAGATGTTGGAGACCAGTTATGGGAGTTTACTAGGAAAAGCACAGATTTAAGTCGGTGCTTCCTCCACTGATAAGCATCTTTCGTGATTTAGAGTCATCCTCCTCTTCCTACTACAGAGAGGGAAATGCTTACAAACTGAGACTTCCTTTATAAAGGTAAATGTCTGTTACAAAAGGATAACTTCTACTATGTTTCAGAGCTTCTCCTGTATCTGCAGTTTCTCAAAAATAATCAGCTCTTTTTATGCCAAAGAGACATATTTTGGGGTGGCATATTTTGCTACCCTTCACCATTATATTATATTGTTTATGAATATAGTATGACATGTTATTGTTGCTTATATATTTACTGCATAACTATAAATTCCTTAAAACGAACGCCTAGTATACAGAAGGAGCTCGATAAATGCATACTGAAAGTTTTGCTGTCTTAGATATTTTTCCCCCCTGAAAATCCCCTCCTCCTCAATGGCCTACTCCACCCCACAGATAATTATATCAGTCACTGGAAAAAACATCTTAGAGAAATTCCTCTTAAGATTTTCACAAATTACCAAAATCATGGTGTAAAAATAAATATCTGCATAACATGGAACTGTCTGTCCAATCTCACTGGTAAAATCCTCACACCATATATTGGCCACTGACTTTTTCCCATTACCCAGGGGCTGCTTTTCCCAAAGAAACAAGGTTCTGATCTTAGCAATGGGCCCATGTGGGCAGCATCGGGTTCCCTTACTCCATCCGGGGACATCGGGGTTCAGTGCTCCCCTCAGTACCAGGCCAAGGGCAGTAGTATTGTAAAGCCCCTATGGGCCATTCCTTCCCCAAGGCCAGGCCCAACCCTCTTTCAGACCGCAAACACCCTCTTTCCTATTTTGAACCTGAGCTTTCTAACATTTCCAGGCTTATGTCTTATCATAGTTGATGTATTATTTTTAACATAAATTTTTCCTAGTTACAAAACCAAAACCATCATGGAAGACTCAGAGGAATACCCACAAAGCAAAACAAAAAATCGCCTGTATTCTCTTCACATCAGGAATATAACTGCTAACATTTTTGCCCAAAGCCTTCCAGTCTTTCTCCCCCATATCGTAAAGCTTTTGAAAAAGGAGTATTCCTTCAAATGTCCTTATGGTTAAGGAAAGGGGAGAAAAAGAGTCCTTATGTTATTCTTTCCAGAAAGAACCCACGTAATCCCTATTATGTAAACTCTTTCACAGAAACAGTCTGTTCCAAACTGTCGCTAAGTCATTTGTTGCTATAGCGATGCTTGGCCCAAGAGTGCAATAAACAACCACCCCTGACTCCAGCCTCCGAACAGAAGCCGCCATTATCTCCCTCAGAGCTCTTCAGGGGGGCTCATTTTACCAAAGCTATTCATTTAAATTAGCAGCTCCCTTCTTAGTCACTCGAATTTATTTTGCTTCATACCAAGCCACACCAGGGGTCTGAGAAAGCCGTGAGGGCAATAAATTGAGATGCTGAAGGTTGGGAGCAGCCCTCCTTCGACTGGTGGCCTTCTGGGGATCTGAGGTAAATCTGGGTTCTTTTCTTTTGGTGCGCTCTCAGCTGGGCACACAGTCTCCCATCTTGAATGATTGTCATCTTGGGCAAAGCGGGTTAGGTCTCAGGCTTATGGGTACAGCCCCATTGTAGTGAAAATACTGACAATAACATGTTTAACCAACCCCATGTAACTTTCTAAAACTAAAAGTTCTGAGAAAATTTCATAGAGGATATTCTGGAAAGCTCTTTGCAATGTTATATACAGCTGCAGAATATTATAGCTGAAGGCATGTTGGGTGGGGTGGGAAGATACTCAAAGTGCTGAATATGCATGATTTCATTTGATTCTGACAAGAATCCTATAGGGGCAGGCAGCATTTCTTTTCACTTTCCTGTTTTATGGAGGAGGAAGCAGAGGCTTAGCAAGATTGAACAACTTGCCCCAGATCCTTGACCAGAAAGTGGTAGAGCCGGTTTCAAACCCATGCTGTCTTCCTCAAGCCTGCTCTCTTGACATTTATGTTATATTGCCTTGAGAGATAGGACAAGACATGTATGGAGCTCCTACCTTGTGAACAGAATGCTAGAGATTTTATGTACATTTTTAAATGTCATGACTGGCCTGGGTAGACGTTATCACCCAGAGATGTGATGTGCCCATGGTCGTCCAGCCAGTTGTAATATAGAGGGATTTGAACTCATAGCTACCTGGTTTCAAAGCCTGTGCTTCTTCCTCTTCACCAAATCTAGAAATTCTGAAGCCAACAGCCCTCCTTTTACAAATGAGGGAGCTGAGCCCTAAAATGCTAAGGGGGCTTGCCCGAAGTCATCTCTCAAGATCTAGAGAGACTTCCTCCCGCCAGCCTGAAAGGAAGATGGAAGGAGTCCATTTGTTCTGGGATGGTCTGGGGTGCAAATAGCCCCTCTTCACTGGCCCACGTCCCAAGGACGTCTGCAAAAGTGACTGTACTGGACGGAGTGTGTTTGATGTGGGATTACAGCGGCGTTCACAGCCATTTCAGCTCTGTGCCTGCCCATCTTCTTCTGTCTAACCTGCTTTATTAAGCCTTCTATTCAGGGAAATTCACCCTGGAAGTGAAGCAGAATCCCTGAAGGACATTAAGATGTTGGGTCCTATTTACCAGTCCTGCTCCCTCCCTGCTGGGTCACTGAGGTTGGTGGTATGGCTTCCAAAGGTCACAGCTCCTGGCAATCAGTCTCCAAATGAACTCTTGTTCCAGGTTCTGGGAGCTGCCTTCTCCCTGTGCCCCTTCAGGCGAAGAGTAGAAATGGTTCCCTGAGCACAGTTCTTAACCATGGAGAGATTGACCCGTAACTTTATTTATCTGATCTTGCCCACACGTTTGTAAACTGTCTCTTTGATAAGTCCCTCTCAAAGTACCCAATTTGAGCATTTCCTGCTGGGACCCTGACTGATCCACTCCCCCAGTAGTTCTCTGACTCATCACCAATTCATTTTCTTCCCAATGCTTACGGCAATTAGTAATTGTTTCATTTATTATGCATCTCTTTTATTTATTTATTTATTTTTAAACTTTTGTTTTTGGTATCATTCATATACAATCACATGAGCAACACTGTGCTTACTAGATTCCCCCCATTATCAAGTCCCCCCCACATACCCCATCACAGTCACTGTCCATCAGCGTAGTAAGATGCTATAGAATCACTACTTGTCTTCTCTGTGCTATACTGCCTTCCCCGTGCTCCCCCCTACATTATGTGTGCTAATCATTATGCCCCTTATTCCCCTTCTCCCTCCCTTCCCACCCATCCTCCCCAGTCCCTTTCCCTTTGGTAACTGTTAGTCCATTCTTGGGTTCTGTGAGTCTGCAGCTGTTTTGTTCCTTCAGTTTTTGCTTTGTTCTTATGCTCCACAGATGAGTGAAATCATTTGGTACCTGTCTTTCTCCCCCTGGCTTATTTCACTGAGCATAATACCCTTTAGCTCCATCCATGTTGTTGCAAATGGTAGGATTTGTTTTCTTCTTATGGCTGAATAATATTCCATTGTGTATATGTACCACTTCTTCTTTATCCATTCATCTACTGATGGACACTTAGGTTGCTTCCATTTCTTGGCTATTGTAAATAGTGCTGCTATAAACAAGGGGTGTATATGTCTTTTTGAAACTGGCATCCTGCATTCTTAGGGTAAATTCCTAGGAGTGAAATTCCTGGGTCAAATGGTATTTCTATTTTGAGTTTTTTGAGGAACCTCCATATTGCTTTCCTCAATGGTTGAACTAGTTTACATTCCCAACCACAGTGTAGGAGGGTTCCCCTTTCTCCATATCCTTGCCAACAGTTGTTGTTGTTTGTGTTTTGGATGTTGGCCATCCTCACTGGCATGAGGTGATATCTCATTGTGGTTTTAATTTGCATTTTCCTGATAATTAGCGATGTGGAGCATCTTTTCATGTGCCTTTTGGCCACCTGAATTTCCTCTTTGGAGAAGTGTCTGTCCATATCCTCCACTCATTTTTTAATTGGGTTATTTGCTTTTTGGGTGTTGAGGTGTTATACGTTTGTTTTTTTAAATGTCATCCTGCCCTCTAGAATGGAAGTTTCAAGAGGACCAAGACTTTATTTTTTATCATCAGACGTTTTCCCTAAAGTCAGGATGGCCACATTTGAAGCCCCACTCTCAGCTTGGCAGGAAGTTGGCAGAAAGGTCTTTGAAATGATCTATTACAATTGGATGTGATGTTGGTAGCCACCTCAATGGAAAGTCCCTTCTAAGACTCTTTTTCAGGCTGAATAAAGGTTGTATTTCAGATCTATATCTGGCCCTGATGACATTTGCTTCTCTGGATTTGCCCTAATTTCCACTGCACCAATGCTGTCAGGAGCATGATTATCATCATGCCACATCAAACTCGTCTCGACCAACCAGTAGCATCTGCCTTGGATAGTCTGTGCGGGATGGTGCTGCGGAGTGGTGGCCTGTGTCCACAAGAAAGGGAAAGCCACCTGTGCAAAGCGGGACCTGCCTGCGGTAGCCGTCCTCAAGTGGATGTTTGTTGTCTGGCTGAGCACTTTTGGAGAAGTCACATGGACCATACACTTGACGAATGAAAGGAAGACCCCACTCCTGGGTCCACCAGATAATATATTAAAGGCCATTCAAGGGGTACTGTGAGGTCTTCCATTTTTTTGGTGCCTGAAGGAGGACTCATATCTCAGACACACAGGGATTAGCACTGCTGACATCAGGGGTCTCAGGGAAGCCCCTGGGGGCCTTCTGAGCATAGACTCACCTCCAGTTCACTGGCCAAAGCTTTTAATCTCTTATTAGCTGCAGAGACAGATGGCATTAGCTTGAGAGTTCAGGCTCCAGAGTCTGATAACTTGGTTCAAATTCTGACTTTCCCACCTACTAACTCTGGGACTCTGAGCAACCCACTTCACTTTCTCAAAGCTCAGTTTTTCATCTGCGAAATGGAAATACTCACACCTACTTCCTTGAGTCCTGGTGAAAGTTAAACTGAATGAAATAATGCAGGTAAGACTCTGAGCACATGCTCACTGAAGAGTAACTCTAGTGATTCTAAGAAGTCAGATTTTCCATCTGCCAGGTCTGCTGGTAACTTTCAAATCCGGTTTCCCAGCCACTTACGATTATACCCCTTCTGTATCATCTTACCATTGAGTTTCAGTTTATTACTATATTCAGTTTATTTACTATAAATAAATAAACCAAAATTTTAACACTTGCTTATCATTGCTTTTGAATCTCCTGGTGGTCCAACTGAGAATAATGCATCAGTGATATAAAATATATCCCCACCAGGCCCCCCGGTCTTACCCTGGGGCTCTTATCCACCCCCACCCTCCCCTGCCTGGCCTTTGTCTCCTATGTCCCCAGCACAGAGCCTAGCAGGCCCTGGGAAGTATGAAGTAGTGGAAAGAATGCAAAGGCTATGGCTGGCTGGGGCTGGGTTGAAACCCTGCATCTGCCATTGACTGCCCTCACCTCAGTTTCCTCACTTGTGAATATTGTGTGAAAAACATTTGGGCCCAGAGCTTGGAAAGGAAACCTATTTCTTCTATTATACTTAGGATTTTATTTTTTACCTTGGAGGAGCTTGTAATATACTTGGGATGATAGAATGAATATTTCTAAAGTATCCTTGATTGCGTCAGATAGTTACTGGTTAAAGTTCTTCAGAGATTGCATTTCTGAGCATTCTAATCAAATTGTAGATGGCAGCCTTTGACTTAAGTATTGACCTAATGAAAGACTATTTTTTCCTTCCTTTCCTCCTTCTCCAGTGTCTTCCCCCTCCCCCTCCTCCTTCTTTTTGGAGTGAGTATGCTGAGGTATGCAATTAGATACGAAAAACAGAACATTTCATGAGGGTGGAACTGCCCCAGACTGCCTTACAGCACTGAAAAGGTGGCAAGGACCCAGGCAGGTGCTTTTAGGGCCTGCCCAAAGTGGCTGTTACTGCTCAGTCCTTCATCACAGCTGAGAAAGCCTTCTAAGACCTAAGCCTGCCATGCCTGCCACTTCTCTCCCTTCTCCGGTCCACCTACCCAATACTCTGCCATTCCCCAAATATACCGGGTGGCTTTACGTGACTCGGCCTTCGCCCTTAAGGCCCCCCTCTCCTGTTTTCTCCTTGTCCCCTGTCTGAATGTTACTTCTCTTTCCAGATGCAGTTACTGTGGCTCCCTGAGGCCCTGAAACAGTGCTTCTCAAAGTGTGGTCTTTGATAGGCACCAGTTAGCACATTGTTACTGTTCCTCAAGGAGCTAAATACAAAGTTAGTAATTTAAAGTAGTTTGGTGTCTGTTGAATCCACTAATCATAAGTTTGTGCTATTGTTTGGTTTATCTTTGCTTTCCAAAATTTCATTTTTATTGTATTTTACAGAAGTCTTAGTGAGGGGGCTGGAGCACAGGAAAAAAAAAAACAGAACTTGTGTTGCCCCCAAATTTGAGAAGTTAGTTTCGAAAGTACTCTTCCAGGCAAAGCTTCCCTGAGCCCCTCTCCAGCCTCATCTTCACGTTCTCTCCTTTTCATTTCGTTCCAGCTCCCGCCTGCCTATCCCCACCTTGAACCCGCATAGTGTTCCTCTCGTGCCCAGCGGCCCTTCCATCCTCTCCCCAGTCAGCGCTCTGCCCCAGCCGCCTAGGGCAGCTGAAATGGGACTCCTCAGCCAGGCCTTCCCGGCCACCTCAGTCTTAGGCAGCTCCTTGTGCTCTTGTAACATCTCTTATTCCTCTTCTTTCCTAGCACCTGATCCCAACTGGAGAGTTCCCTGGGAGTTCCATTGTTATCGCTAGGCATCCCTTACCTCCCCAGCTATAAGCTCCAGAAGGGCAGACATCACCATACTAGCTCATATGTCACCATCTTCCTGGTCTCCAGCAAGATGTCTAGCTCATAGCAGATGCTCATTAAACGTTTTGTTCTGTCTCATTGGATGACCGAGGAAATGAATGATCAACTGAACTGAAAGATCACCAAATGTTTCAGTGAATTATCTTCCTGCCCTTGGGCCCTTGGGCAGAGTTTGCTCATTCTATCTTTCTGATCCCTCTTAAGCCTTAATAAACCATTATTGCATCACAAAGGCAGAGGCCATGCATTATTCATCAAGGTTCCTCTAGAGCCTGAGATTTAAATAAATACAAGTGTGTTGAATGAATAAATAATTATTAAATTATTATTATTAAATTGGTAACTAAAAAACAATTATACCAAGTGACAGATGTTTTCAGCTTATTAATTTAAAAAAAAGGATAACAACCTTTGTTGTTGAGGGAATTAAACAAATAATGTATATAAATCTTATATAAGTGTTCAATGACTGGTAATTGTTGTTATAATTAATAATAATAATAATGAATCATATGGTATCCCCAAGTTCCCAACACCCAGTTCTGAAATAAAGCCAACAAGCAGACAAAGGGAGTGAACAGTAGTTTGTCTGGTCTTCTTTCCAGAAGGGTGTAAATACCATCCCCACCTGCTCCAGGCGCAGCTCGGATCTTAAGCTCTAAAGCAAATCTGGTGATAGTCAGGAGTGACAGCAGGGTGTGCTGTTTCCTTAATAAAATAGGGGCCAACTCCACAGCTCAGCTTTTATACAGAACTTGAGAACTGAGTTTAGTTGGAAATTTCGGGAGCAGCAAGTCCCTGGCGGCAGGAGCTGCACAGGTCCAGCACAGAAAGCTGTTGTCTGATACTCCTGAGCCTGAGGCCCTGAAAAGCAGCCTCTTTTTTGTCTTTGCGGGGCTTTGGGATGGTGGGCTAGTAACTGGCTCTTGAATCACCCACTTAAGAGAGGCATCAATGTGTGTGGGTGAAGAAGGGAGAGAAGCAGAGGAGCAGGACCTAAAATGTCCAGGGGCTCTTCCCACTGTATCTGGGTTCTGCTTCTCTCCCCAGACCATACTGGGGCAGGTGGGGGAAGGGAGCAGTACTAAGGCACTGAGGGCCACCTCTTTCTAAGTCTCACTTGCACAAAAATAACCTTTAGAGCATACCTGCTCTCCTCATGGTGACCTTCTTTCTCAGATTGGAATGGTTTCCCAGTTGCAGCAAAGCTTTGCCTTGGTCCTGTCCCTGTGATTATTAACCACATGGAGTGAGGCATAGTAGACTCATGCAGCAGATCCAGTGGTGCACAATAGCTCGTCATCTTCTCTGATCTAAATGCCCATGTCACCTCCTCCAGAAATCTCCCCAGGCCTCTAGTATGGTTTAGATGGCCATTCATGCACTGGGCACTGCCATTCTTCTCTAATCACACTACTGACATTGAGTTATCAGCTGTTTACTGCACATTTCCTCCTTTGGCCTATGCCATACATTCTCAAGGACAGAGATGAGTCATTCATTTTTGTGCCCTCAGCATGGGGTTTGGCTCAGAACAGTTGCTTGGGGAACAAGAAAGGAAGGAAAGAAGGGAGGGAGAGAGGGAGGGAGGGAGAGAGAGAGAGAGGGAAAGAGAAAGAGAGAGAGAGAGAGCAGAGAGAGAGAAAGAAAGAAAAAGAAAAAGAAAGAGGGGGAGGAGAGGGAGGGAGGGAGGAAGGAAGGAAGGAAGGAAGGAAGGAAGAAGGGAACGAAGGAGGGAGGAAAGAAGGAAGGGAGAGTGAAAACAAAGCTTGGGAAATTTAGCTAATGTGCTGAATAATAAAGACTTAAAAGAAGATGATACTCAATGTGAGGAGTTGTTGAAAGAAGCAAAACAAAAATTTATCCAGATTAATTGTAAAGTTCTGCTCCCAGTCTGAAGAAATCAACTGTGCAAGGGTAGGACAGGCCAGCGCTGGCTTGACAGAGCCCGTGTGCCTGCAGTGGAATATGGAGAGGGGAAAGAGTTTAGAAGTGGAATCTTAGAATTAACAGTATAGTGTGCAGAGCATGGAAGATGACAGCCTTTTCCATAGTCTGTTCTGGTTTGATCACATCTGGAGTCCAGCAATGTGAAAGTGGGAGTTGTCTGGGCATGGGCTACACTCTGCATATTAAACAGAATTGGAATACAGTTGTCTTCACTGTCACAGAGGAATGTGCTCTCTCAAATGTTTTACTGATAATGCTCTGGGTTTACATTTCATTTTCTCACTTTTGATGGAGACAAAAGGAGCTGCAGATAAATATTCCCTATTATGAGAAAAAAAATCTCCAGCTGAATAATGTTGACTAATGGCCATGACACTAGGCCTCCTATGGGGGATGTGACAAAGGATGGGGGACACTTGGTGAACTCAAGAAAGCAGGTTCTGTTTCCAGAGGGCAACCACCCTTTAGCTCCAATCAACTGTTGCATGGAAGAATGCAGGTCCTACATTGCTAGATCTTTCAATTTTTCAAGAAATTTAGAAATTCAGAGGTTTAGATAGAGTCTCCTGAACTTTTTTTCTTGTCTCAAAACATGCACACTAACAGTCCAAAGACTTCACATTGGTCTGTGGAAGATCAGTTTTCAATTGTGGCTTCCCTGAAAGCCAGTCCTTAGCATGATATTCAAAATTCATCACTAATTATCTGTTGCCTAATCTCTTGGACTCTATACAGCTAGCTACTTACTCCTTTCAAATATTTCAACCTTTTTACCTCCCTGGGGCCTCTGGCTAGACCACCCTTCCTGCTCTTATCTGGTTGACAGACTTACACTCATCCTTGAAGGCCCAATCCAATGTTACTTTCTTTTCTCTTCTACAATAATTGCCTAAACATGCTCACCTGCCACATTCCTTTTATCCAGTTCTGATGTTGGTTAGCTTTTGAGAATAATAAACATCACCTACCAAATCAACTCTATAGCCTGCCTCCTCCTGTTTCAATTTGGAAAGATTCTCAATATTGCCAAGTAAAATCTTGGGTAAAGAATTATGTATCCTATTTTGAACAACTTTCAAATATATTCAGAAGTAGAAAGAGAAGTACAGTGAACCCATATGTATCATCACACAGCTCAATAACTATCAACTTGTGACCAGTCTTATTTCATCTATATTCTCCTTCACTCTCTGGTCAAAATTATTTTGAAAAAATTTAAAACATATATTTTCATCTATAAATATTTCAATATGTCTTTCTAAAAGACAAAGCCCTAATTTTATTATGGAAAAAATTAAAAATATACAGTAGTAGGTATACTACTATAATAAACTTCCATATACATATTATCTGACTTCAACTATGATCAATTCATAACAAACCTGTTTTAATTATATACTCTATTTTCCCCTTCCATAGGATATTTTGAAACAAATTCTAGACAAAATATCAATCCATTTGTACATATTTTTATGTATAAGAACTCTGAAAATTAAATAATTCACATGCAAAACACTGAATTTGGACCTCTATCTCACACCACATACAAAAATTAAATTAAAATGGATCAATGACCTAAATGTAAGAGCTAATACTAGAGAACTCTTAGAGGAAAACATAGTGCTAAATATCCACGACCTCGGATTTGGCAGTGGAATCTTAGATATGACATCAAAAACATGAGCAATGAAAAAATATATGAATTAACAAATAGATAAATTCAAAAAATTTTCATCAAGGGGCATTATTAAGAAACTTAAAAGACAATATACAGAATGAGAGAAAATATTTGTATATCATATATCTGAAAAGGGCCTAGTATCCAGAATATATGAAGAACTCTTATAAATCAACAATAAGAAGAAAACAATCCAATTTTTAAAATGAGCATATTCAAGTCAAAAAGATTTGAATAGACATTTATTCAAAGAAGATATGGCCAACAAGCACATGAAAAGATGTTCAACACCATTAGTTATTAGAGAAATGAAAATCAAAACCACAATGAGATACTTCGTCACATGCAGTGGAGTGGTTGTGATTTAAAAAATGGAAAATAAGAAGTGTTGGTGAGTATGTGGAGAAATTAAAATCCTCACACATTATTAATGGGAATGTAAATGCTATTGTAGAAAATGATTTGTTTTTTTCTTCAAAAAGTCAAACATAGAATTACCCAGCAATTCCACTCCTAGGCATATACCCTACAAAACTGAAAACAGGTACTCAAACAAGTACATGTACATTCATGTCATAACAACATTATTCAAACAGCTATAAGATGGAAACTACAAATGTCCATCAACGAATGGATAAACAAATATGGTATATACTGCAGTAGAATATTATTTAGTCATAAAAAGGAATGAAGTACTGGTACATACTACACCATGGATGGACCTGAAAAACACTATGCTGAGTGAAAGAAGTTAGTCACAAAGGGGACATATTGTATAATACATTTATATTAAATATTCAGAATAGGTAAATTCACAGAGGCAGATGAAACAGACACAGAATGGTAGTTGTCAGAACAGGCAGGAAAGAGACAATGAGGCATGATTGCTTAGTGGGTACAGGGTTTCCTTGTGGGGTGATGAAATGTTTTGAAGCTAGATAGAGGAGTTGTGATACATTCACAACATTGTGAATGCACTAAATGTCACTGGACTGTTCACTTTACAGTGCTTAATTTTCTGTCACATGAATTCACTTCAATTAAAATAAAACAATACAATATCATTGCATACCCCAAAATTTAACACTAATTCCTTTAATATCATCAAATATCCAGTCAGTATTTCCCTGATGTTTTTTTTTAAACAGATTGCTTAAATTGGGATACAAATAAGATACATACATTCTAAATGGTTGATATATTTTAAAGTCTCTTAATCTGCAGAATCTATAGATTTCTCCTCATTCTCATTCTCTCTCTCTCTCTCTTCAATATCACTATCCTTCCAATTTTTTAAATTAATGAAACTGTGTTATTCATCTTGTAGACTCTTCATCTTGCTGACTGCATCTCAGTGGTGGCGTTGAAGATGTTCCTTTGTCCTCTGCGTTTTCTCTAATCTGATAGTCAGACCCAGAGTTTTGATAAGATTCTGCGTTTCTGTTGATTTGGTTTTGTTTTGTCTTTGTTTTTTGAAGGGGCAAGATAACTTCATAGGCATGTAATACATGGTTGTCTGCCTTTGGTGACATGAACAACCATGGATGATCACTAATTAGATCCATCAGTTCATTAGGAATGTGCAAAATGTTCACAGTCTACCATTCCCTCTGTGCTCATGAGCTAGAATCCTCCAGACAAGGAAACTCCTCCTATTTAACTATTTGATTATGCAGAGGAACAGTTCATAGAGGAAAAGCAGGATTTTTTCCTTTTTATTAACCAGCTTTGAAAATATATGAGTTAGCTCTCTAGAATCTTCCGAAGGAGGTCATTTTTCTGGTGTCCTTTCTAAACTCATGGAGTTGAGCGTAGCTGATGTTTTCCAGCCCTTTGCAGTTATTATCATGATGCTCACATGGTCCCATTTTTGGCCAGTGGAAGCCTCTTCAAATTGTCTTCTGAGTCCTTTTGCCACAGTCCTGCTAGTTTGATGGCAATCTTGCTGATAAGATGTCCCAGGCCTATCTTACATTTCCTGCCCTACACCTGGTACCAGCCTTTTTCCCATTAAGCCTGTTCTTTTTGATGATTAATGGCATTTAGAAATTATAATCTGGAAGAGTCTCTTCAAAAACATAGCTCTACTTCCATGATCATACCTGGGAATTTAATAAGCACCCTTTGAAATATGAATCCATGTAAAACAATACCTCTCATGTGAAATTTTCAAGGTACTTTCAGTTAACTTGACTTTCACATTCTATTCTCATAATGTAATCTTCAGAACTGACTGTGTGAGGTAATACAACATGTGTCACTTACCACCTGAGGGGCTTCACATAATTCACTCACTTAATGCCTGCAATATGCCACGAGGCGAGCAATATTATCCCCCTTTCACAGGCAGGAAAACTGATACCTAGAAACATGGAATCACTTGCTTATGAATAGAAGCTCATACAGAATAATGTAAATTACTTAATCCTATTCTTTATTCTGTAATACATAAGGAATGGGCATATGTGGAAGACAGATAAGATATGCAAATATGTCTTCAGATTTTTAAAATGCCATTTAAATGTATAGTATTTGTTGCTGATTATTCTTATTAGTGCTATCTTATTCTATATTTGAATAACTCTTTTTAAAAATAACTTCATAAAATAAACTACCTTTGACTTGGGTGTAACTGGTCTATCTCTTAAAAAATTATCACTATTATTGGAAATAATGAAATTTCGCCTCCTAACTTGGAGAAAAGCTTGTGTTTATTTTTGTTTTCTTTACGGAGGACTTAAAAGTCAAAGATCTTAGTGGAATCAATTTTAGGGATTTGCCAGAGAGGGTTGCAAACTGTTTATCAAGTTCACATTGATTTCTCACTCATAGGAATTGCCAGCTGCACAGGCAGAACAAAAGGGATTTTTTTTCTGTCTCCTTCCTGCCCTCCTGAACAGATACCTTTGAAACAAAAATGCAGAAATAAACACACATCCATGGTCCCCTAAACTCTGAGGTCACAATCTGTAGTTTTTGATCTTGTTTGAGTTGACCACAAAGTACTCGTTTACTTTATTTAGCAAACAGTCTGAGGCACTGTTTAAGCATTTTACAAGTACCTACTCATGTAATCCTCTTATGAAACCCTCTGAGTTAGGCTATCATTAGCCCCATTCTACAGATGAAGAAACTGAAGTGCGGAGAGATAAGGTAATTTGCCCAAGGTGGTTCGGTTAGTAAACCATATCTGAAGCCTGTGTGCCTAACCCTATGCTGTGCTGCCTCTCCAGCTGCAGCATTCAAGCCTTCAGGTCTGAAGACTCTGTAGCTGCTAGCACATCTTCTCTTGGTAAGGGTACCTGAAAAAAAAAAGACTTTCGAGACACGAAAGAATTGTCCTGCCTGGCTCAAGGCTTCAGGCCAGATTTAGCAGAATTCATCTGGTTTGGTTCTGGACACACCAGGGACCAGAAATTTGAAATGATGTGCTTTATTTTTCCCTAATTAAGTTTGAGTTTGACAAAGGAAACAGAAATCTTGTTGGCAGAGTAGATTCTGTTTGAGCCAAGACCCCCAGATACTGCAGTACATCCAACATCTGGAGGAAAAGTCAGTCATACTTCAAAAATGGTTAGCCGGGTTTCCATGGCAGCAGTCCTCTGAAAGTCCATGTCTGATTCTTTTCCATTTAATATGGCTTTGACAGTAATAACTGTGATGGTAATTATAATAACAGAACAAATCACAACCATAATGGCCAATATTTATCCAGTATTTGCCAGGGTCAGGAACAATGTTAAGAGCTCCATGAGCCTAATGTTCGATGCTCACAATAAAACTCTGAGGCAGAGGCAATGCACATGTGCATTTTATAGATGAGGATACTGGATTGGAGAAAAGTTAGGTAATTTTCTTAAAGTCACAGAGAGTTACATATCTGGAATTCAAAACCAGGTCTGTTTGACCAGGGCCTGGATTCGTTCTCTAAACTGACTCTCTCATTAGAGCTGTGGGCATAACTCAAAGCCCTCATTACTGCACATAGACATTCAGTTGAAGATTACTCTGTAGTTTTACTTCCTTTATTTATTCATGGACCAAATATGTCCCGAGTCATTAACCTCTGCTAGGTTATGACCAACAGATGGAGGAACAAAACATAGTCCCTTTGTGGGACTAAAAAGAGCCTGTAAAGGGAGAGAGATGGGCCTTCTCAAGGAGATTAAGAGGGAGCAAAACAAAGTTAGTGCCTTGGCGCCTGGAGACCCTGCAGAAGGGGCACTGACTCTAGTCTAGGATTCAGGGAAGGCTTCCAGGAGGATGTGATATCTAGGCTGTTACAAAAAGAATAAACCAGTTTAACAGGAAAAGTCAGAGTTAGGATATGGGGTGTTCTGGGCATAGGGAAGAGCATTTGCCCAAATATGAGACAAATCAGACACTTCCAGGGAAATGTAAGAAATTACCTGAAGGCAAGGTTGAGGAGACAGTAAGAGATGAAACTGGAAAGTTAAGGGCTGATTTTTCAGGGGCTTCTATGCTTTGCAAGAGTTTATACTTGATTCCTGGGATGGCGGAGACCTACTAAAGGAGATTCTGTCTTTGGATTACCATAAGCTGTTAGCTACAGAGGTCAGCCTTTTCCAGTCCACTTACGAAGACCTGCGGTCTGACAATGATCCTGAGCATTGGGCAAGGAGACCCCTCTGGGAAAGTCAGAATGCCTGGTGATGGCAAGGATAGCACATGGGAAGTTGCCAGGGATTTCTAAATTCCCTGTGGTTTCTCAGAAGCCAGCTGGTGTCCCAAGCCATTCATGATACCTTTCCGAAGAAACTTCTCTAGAGAATGAATATTACTGTCCCAGCACATAAAGAGCAGTGCCGGAACTCTGAGTAGAGATTTGGAAATCAGGCGTGCCTCTTGGCAAGAATGCAAGTTGATGTACTAATTAGTATCTAGTTTATTCTTTTGCTATGAGAGCAAATTTGTTTGAAATGTGACTTGTTTGATGTACTGAACTTTTATAGAAGTGAAGAGTTTGGCCTTTGGACTCAAACATGTCTCAGCTCAAACCTGGGCTTTGTTGCTTATTTGCTGAGGAACTTGGGGCCAATTACAGCACTTTCTGTGCCCAGGTTTCCAGGTCTCTAACATGAGGATAGTAAGAGTGTGTACCTTTTATGGTATTTGGGAGTATTAGGTGGATTAGGTGAGACGGTTTAGAGAAAGTGCTTGCTACCCTGCTTGGCATAACATTCAATAAATGATGGTAAGTATTAACATTTCAAGCTCAGTCTCCTTGATATCTGAATGACAAATAACTCTCAAAGGTATATGCATTTAAAAGCTGGACATGTAAATCTGCAGGAATGAATCATGGTGAACTTTCAGACACAGAGGAAGAATTAGGACTCAGAAAAGGGTGGAACCATCCTTGGAGTAGGACCCTGGAAATACCCATGAGCTCATTTATGTGACATCTGGCGATTCTCTTTCTCTCTCCCTCTCTCATTTTAACTTCTTTTGGAAATCATTTCAAACTCACAGAAAAGTAAATATACCCTACCTATGGTTACTTTTTGCCTCATTTGCTTTTTCTCTCTGTATGCACACTCACACAATCTTTTTTTTAACCATATGGAGAAGTTGCATATATTGTAGCCTTTTACTTCTCAGTATTTTGTGTGTTTCCTAAGGATGAAGATATTCTTCATCAACAGTGTGAATTCAAGATTGATGGAACCCTTTTATCTAATCTACCATCCACATTCTAATTTTGTCAGTTGAACACAAAATACCTTTTATAGTACTTGCCCTTCAGTACAGTTTCCAGTCTAGAATCAGGCTTTGCATTTAGTCATCATATAACTTTGGTCTCTTTTAATATGGAACATTTCCATCTTTCCCCCTCTTTACCTCAGTTTCTCTTTCTTAAAAAAAAAAGTGGGAGAGTGTATCAGACATATCTGGGCTTGTATCCCAGCTTCAGTATTTAGGAGCTGAATGACCCCAGGCAACGTACTTTAGCTCCCCAGTCTTCCCATCTGCCAGATGGGAGCAATAATAATACCTGGTGAGAATTCAGGGAAATCACATGTGACCTAAATCATCTAACAAGGAGCCTGGAATGTAGTAAATGATCAGTACATTTGATTAATGTCATTAATGTAATACGATTAGTAATGTGATTAGTTCTGGTTCTGCCATTTCTTGCCATGTGAACTTAAGGAAGTTGCTTTGCCTTCCAGAGACTCAATATCTAGGGCTATAAAATGGGGCCTTTAATACCTTCTTCTTTGACTGAAGGAGACAGCGTATGTGAAGTGTTCTGCTCGAAGTTGGCACCCAGGGGTGTTCAATTCATGCCAGTTCCCTGTACCCTTACAAATACCAGCTAGCCTCAATGAATAATAAAGCCTCCTGCCTCCATTTCCTTTATCAGCAGAATTCTCAAAAGACAGGTATAGATTTTGTTGAAATCAGCTCCAGGGGCAAAGCCCTTACAACAGGTGTTATCCTGTGAGAAGTTCTGAATCGTGAGATAATCACTGGTCCAGGGAGAAACTCTCACCCTCCCCAGGGAGGCTTTTCACCAAGTGTATTTTGGAAAAAGTCTTTTCTCTGTTGGTCAAATAAACTGTCATGATGCATGTGGTGGGTGTGGTAGGGGTATGGGGTGTGGGGTGTGGTGCTTGAGTGATTGTGATTCATTGTTGATTGAAATTAGAGTCTGGGGTTCCTTGTGACCTTCATGTCATCATGGAAACTCTGACGTGGTGACTGCCCAAAACAGAGCTCTCCACAGCCTCCCAGAATGCCCAGTCTTCCTAGGGCTGCTCCTTCCCGGCATTAGGTCTCAGCGCAGTGTTACCCCCTCAGAGGAGACTTTTCATCTAATATTACTTGTCCCCTACCACCCAAGATCACACGTCCTGTTTTACTGTCTTCTTGACACTTAGCATGATCTAATAGCTGCTCTGGTTTATCTGTTCACCTGATTCTTATCTGTTTTCTGACTATGATGTAAGCCCCAGATATCAGGGAATGTGTCTATGTTACTCTCCACTGAACCCCCAGCCTATAACACAGTGCTCACAATTTAACTGGTCATCAATATTTGTTGCTTGAATAAATGAATCCTCTCCCACTGTGGCCTCCCTGTAATGGGGCCCAGTGAAAACAAACTGGCAGAGCTCACCATGCTTTGGGTCCTATCATGACTTTGGGACACACCGGGGAAACTAAAGAGGGGATCTGTGATGGATGGGACAGGATGGAGTTAGGGGATCATGGCATTTGACCCCATGGGAGCAGGGAGACCTGCTTCCTCTCTGGAGTGGAATTTCCCTTTTTTCTTCTTTAATCAATGGTCATGAACCCTTCCATCCCACCTTGGATGCAAAAGCCCTGGGGACTGCCAAGAGCTCCTTTCTGAACCATCTTCTCAAACATGGGGTATGTTCCCTGTGCAAAGAGCTGCAAGTAAAAAAATAAGAATTTTTGGATGTGAAATGAGGATCCTGAAAGGATGGCTGAAACTCATGAAACTCACCCAACATGTAAGACTGATATGGGATGTACTGATCTGGAAACCACAACATATTTAAACTTTTATTTTATACTCCACATGATTTGGGATCAGGGCTTGGGGTCCAAGTCCCAGTCACTACATAGTATCTGTGTGACTTGGGCAGATGCTTTTCCTCTCTTGAGCATGAGTTTCCTCCTCTGTGAGTTGGAACCATAACATCTACCTGATCTGTGAAGGATGAGTGATCTACCCTTGTCTGGGCACCCAGCAGAGACCACAGAGGGATGTCCTAATCGGTGGTCAGGCAGGTTAGGTTAGAGTCCAGGATCAGGGCTCCTGTCAAACAGACCTGAATTAGTATCTCAGTTCTCTTTACAACCTGGGAGACCACACAGAATGAATGCACTTCACTTCTCTTTGTTGTCTCATCTCTGAAGTGACTATAATAATACCTGCATATTTCTTTGGGCTATCATTGGGAGAATCCGTTAGAACATTTTTTTTATGCAAGATGTCATTCAGGTAATTATTACTGTTTAGACCTTATAAATTCAGATCCTTTCCTCTCAGTCAGAAATGGAACTCTCATTGTGACCAGGTCTGATATGACACCCAAATCCCTAAATAGAATAACAAATTTATTATTCAACCATAACCATGGAAATAATTGATTTAATTAGATGTCGGTATCCTGTGCAACAATGAGGTTGATGGTGACCTTGAGCATTTAGGGGTGAGGGGTATGTAGTAGGGATGCATCCTGGAGAAAAGTTGGCAGTCACTGCCTCCTGTCTTTGCTGCATCTCCTGTTTACAACCTCCATTTGCCCACAGCAACATGCACCAGCTATTTACCCAACCTCTCCCACATCTCCCTTTAATTCCTCAGGAAGCCAAGTTAGAGGCAGCTCAGACAGCTCATCCTGGGATGCGCTAATGGCGTATGGCCTGCCTCAGAGAGCCTCTCCCTCTGAATACATCCATGTTGTTTGGTTTGTTTGTGGACAGAGGTAGGTGGCCTGTCGCTCAGAGAGGCAGGCTGGAAGTGACCTTCTCTAACTCAGCTCCACGGCTTTGTTTGCAAGAACACAGACACACAAGTGGCCACTGACAATATGTGTTCCGACATCATATACAGGGAATATTTTGCTCAGAAACATGCCCTGTTAGTTGTTGAAACCTTTTTTGCATTCCCTGAAACAAATGACACTATGGTGTATTTTCTTTTGGGGGGCAGTAAATGAAAGTCTTTTATGTTGACAATGATAATATTATATTCTAAAATCTATTTGCATTTTTCTATTCTGTGGATTTTATTGCTTGGTATAAATCCCCAGGCCAAGGAACATTAAGCTTCACTCAGGGAGAAAGAGTGCATTTTATCATAGGGCTGGAGAGCTACTCACATAAGATATCACCCACGGGGACTGGACTTTGCCTAGCTGCACAGGGGATATACACGGGCAGAAAGAAATGCATATGCGTGTGCAGGTTTGATCATGGGCATGTGGAGCCTGGAAGGATTTTCTCTGGATCCACAATCAAAATGGATTTCCAAGAGGGAGCTGGTTGGATCACATGCCTCTTTCATGTGCTGCATATGACCCCATCCTGCCAGTCAGGTCTTCAGGAAAGTGATTGCTGCTTTAGCTCTGGCCAGAGCTCTTTGGCCCATGTGGTGAGCAGAAAACTGAAATGAGGACAGAGAACACCTCAGAGACTCCCAGAGGAGTTGAGTCTTTTCCACCACCTTTCTGCAGATCTTCTGAATACTTCTGAGTATAGGAACTTCTCGCAACAGGCAAGTCAGTAGCTGCTGAGGTAAATCATGACACAAGCCTGAGCCAGTTATTATTAACCACTGGCCATCTACCGAGCACTGACTGTCCGCCATGCATTATGCTAAGCACTCTCTCATTTAATCCTTACAACAATCCTATGAGGTAGGTGCTTCTCTTCTCCCCATTTTACAGATGGGGAAACTGAGGCCCAAAGTTCCACAGCTGGAAGCTTGCAGAGGAGGAATTCAACTCCTGGGCAGTCTGGCTCCAGCTGTAGCTACTCATAGTAAGAGAAAATATGCTGTCTACAAGGGCCTCAAGTAACCATCAGTGGTGGTCACAAAACCACTTGAATGCCAGGAATAAAAATACAAAGAAAGCATAAATTAGTAGCGGTTTTAATGGGATAATTATGCCTGGTTGTCTGGCGTAAGTTAATTCCCATAATGTTTTTCCATTTCAGTCAAGGCTGCTTTTTTTCTTTTCTGGTAAAAAATAAAATTTCCTAGGAATAGGAAGTGGGAATGTATTGGGCAGGTACATCTAAGAGTCTTTGGCTTTACTAAAGGGATTGGTTGTAACTTCACTCCAAATCCCTCAGAAAAGAGCAGTCTGTGCTCCAGCTCCATTTGGAAGAAGATCCCAGACATGGTGGTTTCTGAGTCAGTAGGTTGGTTAACTTAAACAAATGTGTCTTCTAAATACCCAACTTGTAATGAAAAAGTTTTTTGACTTGGCTTATTGAAACCATGAAGTGCTTATTTAATTGTGTTTCAAGCCCATTTATTTATCTCTTTTGAGTCTACAGAAGATTCACTCAGTCAGAAGGGGGAGGATGTAAGGGGATTCATAAATGATTTCCAATTTTTTCCTTTTTAACTTAGCCCGGGACTCATTTAAATGGCTGTTTTCAAATCTAACTTGTAAGTATGGCATTTGTAAGTGAAACTGACCTTTTTGTTTTCAAGGTCATTGAATCTCGTTTTTCACTTTCCATTTCCTTCTAGAAAAATCAAAATGTTTTTAGAACTTAGCTTCTCAGTTGGTGATTTTATAGGGTGGTAACTTCAGTATCACAAAAAAGATTGGGGTGGCGTTGACATTCAAGACAGGGGCAGTCAGGCCTGTCCTCTGCAGCTGAACTGACCCCACCAGTCAGCCTAAGATAGCGTATTGATTTCACTGTGTTTGCATTTAAAACACAGAAGGAATGTCCATATTTCGTCCTTGGGCCAGGGCTGGGGGATAGGAGAGCTAGAAGTCTGGCCAGAATTTTGTCATCCATGAAGCAGCTGAGAGTCAGTATTACTCACAGGCAAAGCCTGGAACCATGTGCTAAATTGGCTTAGATCAGTGTCTCCCAAAGTGTTGGACAAATGGGAGTTGATTTTAGGTGGCGTTTGGACAGGACTTTAAATAACGCGATATCGCATAGTGACTTAATGATTGTCTTTCTGACTCTTTTTCAATCGTTCTGATTATATGAAAGATGAAGTCTCAGTCTGATGCTCTGTGTCTCTGACATTTTTCAAGAAAGATCAAACCTGGGTTGTGGGTCTTTAAAAGATCACAGTTTCTGGTTCAGATTTAATAACATTGTTTTATTTTTCCTTATTTTGTTTTTATGATAACCTTTGACTGATGGCAATTTTAAAGGTAGAATATAAAGTTTCATTTCAAGACAATTTTTTAACTATTAAGTAAGTGATTGTTCATGGATGTGGCAAAACTCCCCTGCGTGGTGTATGACCCACTGAAGTTTGGGATGTGCTAGTTTACGTGGCCCAGCAGGAAATTAAAGGGAGTTGGTTTCTTCCCAGCTCACAGCTGTGGTTTCCAGTCTTCCCTCTGCCCTCAGTGCTGTGTGCTTCAGCTTCCTGGAGCTTCAGTTTTCTCATCTGTAAAGTGGGTATTATGAGCAGTTAGAGGAAAGTGGGTGAGCTTCATTTCCTAAGACAGGGTGGGGACTGGGGTTGACAGTCCCCCAAAAAGTACAAGAGCAAAGAGGCTGACCCCAGACCGGCTCTTGGGAAGTGCAGTTTCTCTTCCAGGTTAGCTGTGTTCTGCTCTCTTATGGCCAAGGCTCCAAGTTTGCTGCTGGGTGGGAGGGAAGGTGAAATACAGTTCAGAATCACTGCAGCCTGGTGAAGAGATGAGCTCCTGAGGCCAGAAAATCAAACAACCCTTCTGGCCAAGATGGCTCAGCAGCCTGAAGGTCAAGGTTTTTGTGCAGTGGCCGGCTTTCCCCTTCTCATGCTGCAAATCTTTGCCAATCGCAGGCAGTCTCTGAGTTAAACAAACTTAATTAAAATTCATTCTTAATTAGGACCATTACTTAAAATCAACACTACATAATGAAGCTGTGTAATCATAATTAAGCCCCAGAAATAGAATTAGAAAGCACAGAATGCAGAGGCCAAACACTGATAGGCCCAAGGCCGGTGGGGACAGCAACGGGTCTTCTGGCATCAGCAGAATTTTCAAATAGCCAGGGATCAGTGAGTGGGCTGATGAGAACCCTGGTGGCCATCAGGACAATGAACTCATCAGAAAGAGGATTAAGGATGAACAGAACCCGGAAGGGAAGAGCATGGGCAGCCTTACAGGCGAGAGGCCGGGACAGCATCACGCAGGGGAGGCCAGAGTGTGGTCAGGAGAAAGAGGGGCTCCTGGGGAGGAGGGCCAGGGCTGTGCCCCTAACCTGAGGGCCATGAAGGCCAAGTCTGCTCCCAAGTCCAGACCCTGTTTTCTCAGTTGCAAAATCAGGGTGGAGGGCAGCAGGTGCCCAGAAGGGCATCTCTAATGACTCTCTTCAAACTCCCGCAGAGCTCTCTTCATGGGATTTCGTGGCAGCCAAGGATTAGCGCCATCGGCTCGTAGAGGGCGGTACCCCTGGGATTTAGTTTTGCATCACGGCACTTGTTGGCACCATTCGGTGGCGGTGGCCCATTTTTTAACTGAAGAAGTGGGGGTGGTGAAGTGTCAGGTGGCAGTCTCCTGTTTGTATATCGAGAAGCATGTGAAGATTAAGAGCGTGGGTTTTGGAGTTTGACCTCTGGATGTGCCAATTACTGACCAAGTGGTCTAGAGCAGCATTTATTTCACTTGTCAGTTTCTTCACCTGTCATGTGAGAATTAGAATAGTAGGTATCTCAAAAAGGTTATAACTTCATAGCATTACACATGGAAAGCATTTATAACACAGTGCCTGGCATAATAATAATAATTAATTTTATATTGAGAACTTACTATGTATCCAGCACCGTTATGTTTTTTTTTAATGTATGAGTTGATTTTATTCTCACAATCACCCTATGAACTTAGATATAAGTATTTTCTCTGACTTACAGATCAGGCGTCTGAGGCTTAGAGAGGTTAAGTAACTAGCTCAAGGTCACACAGCAAGTAAGCGGCAAATAGTAAGAGCTGCACAGATGACAGTCATTATTATAAAGGTAGTATCTGTCTTTCTGTTTGATCTGTTGGTCAGTTAGTAAGGCCTATAGACAATGACATGCCAAGAAGCTATACTAAGTCCTGAGGGAGGTCACTCACCCATGTTTGTCCCCAGATCCCAAGCCTGTACCTCTAACACTGCAGAGTAGGCCAGGTATTTGCGTACAGAGAGAAAGAGCTGTTGGGTGCTGATTCTAGACCTGAGCTGTGGACGTGGAGGGGGAAGAGAAAGCAAGTGAGAGCTCTATCCTGTATCTGTTTTTTCACAGCATTTCAGTTTTCCTTGCTCAGGAGACCCTGGGAATTACATTGAGGAGCGGTGAGGGATGAAAAACAGCTGCTCCCCCTTTGAGCCCCCAATTATTCCAAGGATGCCTTATACCTCTCATGCCACATATATGAGTGCCAACTTTATGCCTGGCACTGAGTTGGGATCCATACATACATATTATCTCATGTAGTTTTCACCACATCCTCACAAGTCAGGAATTATCACTCCCATTCTACAGGTGGGGAAACTGAGGCTTAGAGAAGCAAAGCCAGTGGCTCATTGGCCAATATGAAGTATATCCTTTGACTCTCAAATTGGGGTTTTAATTTACTCCAAGCATCATTTTGTCCTGGAGATGCTGTCCAGGCTGGGGTGCCTCCCACACTCTGCCCCTGCTCTAGCCAAGTAAGGCCAGCAGGAAGGACCTTTCTTTACCCAGATTTGGAACCAAGCATGCCTTTGGTGCTGTGATGATCCTGCGGTTCATGTTTCCTGAATCCCCAGGCCCATGCAGTGATTCCTTTCAGTGGCAGTCACTCTGCTTGCATATTTCCGGTGGTAGGGACATCACTACTTGCTGAGTTAAAGTCTTCATTTTTGGAATGACAGTGCAGAGCAGGAGGGAAATTTGGCCTAGGCTTAATATTCATGGAGGCCTTCCAACTCAGACTTCTGATATCATCTCTACGTGAGCTATACACATATCAGCATGTGAGCTCATCTGTTAAATGGAAGTGTTTCAATTGTATCCCATTATTTTGCAAAGCTGTGTTAACATTTCCTCATTAAAAAAAAAATAAATTAGGTACCTGAATTGAAAAGAAAACAGGCTGTGGCTTGGTCCACTGTCCATGTCGAGGAGGCCCTGAGAACTACCAAGGGCATTCCTTGTTGGGCTCTAATCTCTACATTTGTAATGTTTCCGCTCCCTGTGGAAGGTCCAGAGAGCACTGGTTCAGTTAGGGCTTCTTGTACCCCTTGCTGTCCTTAACACAGAGGTTTGGGAACTGGAGGGAGGCCTTGCTCTGATAAGGAAAGCTTCAAGTTTACTGACAGTGAGGAACCCTGCTGTTTTTGACAGGCATGTAAATGGTTGGGGATAGAGAGGCTGGTGGGCAGTTCGGATTTCTCAGTATCCTAGAGGCTCTGCTTTGCAGGAAAGGGGAGCAACTTCCCCCCAACACATGCCAGGCTGCTCCACAGCACAGCTCCAGGAGCGCCCTTCACAAGGTGTTTGCTGTAAATGCCTTCCTACTGAGCTGTGTTACATGGAGGCCCTGATACAAACCCCAGTAGCAGAGAGCACCCCTAGAGTGAGCTATGCTACGTCAGGAGGCTGAACCCTAAACTGTAAAGGTGTTCACAGACACTGGCACATGAGGAGGCCACCATCCCTATCCCAGCTGTGACCTTTTTGTCCTTTATCCTGAGAGCATTTACCTCTATTTACACTAAATAGACCCAGTGCCACTTGCTGGTTCCTGTATTTTGGACTAGCCAAGCTGGAGGCCCCTGAAGCCAGTCTGAGCAGGTAGCTGTTCTGGCGGTGGTCACGCAAAAGCCCTGCTTTTACGACAAAGTTTAGCAAACACCTTATCTCCCACAAAACAGGTGAGATAATGTTTGTGAAAGATCACTCTGTCCCAGGGGTGTGGGGGTGCCAGAGGGTAGATTCCCCCCAGCCACCTTGCTCCCTCCCCTGTTCTCTCTTGCTCCCTTTGGTCAGGCAGAAAACCTCACTGCAGGTGTTGGGAGAGCAAGACTGTCCATTGCCCTTCCCATTGACCCCTGTGTCTCCACCTTTCCAGGCACATTTGCAGCTCCCTTGGGAGGTATTATGAGCCTCATTTTGCATATGAGGAAATTGAGGCAGAGAGAAGCAAGGTATCTTGGCTAAAGCAGGTTGGTGGCTGGGCTGGGGACCCAGGGTCCTACTCCTACAGTGTCTTCTGAATTGCTTTATTTGTGGTAACCAATCCTTTAAAGACTCCTGATTTTTGATATGGATGGATGGGTGGGTGAGTAGCTGGCTATGGAGACAGATGGAAAAAAGACAGCTGGACTAGTGAACAGGTAGGTGGAAAGACAGATAACTGCGTCAACGTAGACAGCTCTTGAAGGACACATAAGAAAATATGGACAATAGTTGCCTCTGGAGAGAGAATGGGGAATGTGGGTGGGAGAGAGAGATTACTTTTTATTTTCTTCCTTTGCTTCATATGAGCATTGGAATGTTTTAAATTTTAATTTAAGTTTTATATACAAACAAAATTTAAGTTCGAAAAATTTCCCTTTCTACCTTTTGCCCTCTGTATCCCTGTTTGTTTGTCCACAAAGGAGATCAGAGTTTTTTAGAAAAGTTGCAGGAGGCTCATAGCGGAAACCCACAAAGTCACTTCCTTGTCAGAAACCTGCCCCTCCAGATGAGTCAGATCCACCAGCTCTCTCAGGCCCATGGGTGGCTCAGGCTTACCCTGAAAAGCACAACAGTGGAGTTGGGTAAAATCAACCTTTGGAGCCCAAGAGTCCACATGGCTGCCCCAGTTACCTCCATCCCAGACACAGTGACTGGGGAGCCCATTCACAGAGGCAACAGCAGAGATGTTTGTTTCATGGGTGCTTATATATATGACCCACTGAAAACCACCTCCACGCCCAACAACTTGGAACTGGTGAAATGATTTTCAGTTGAGCCATACAGTGGAGTATCATGTAGTCACTAAGAATAAATAAAAAATCCTATACTTTTCACATTCAGTGTTAGATTGAAATAATGGAACAAACACCTCTGCCTTACATATGTAGTCTGGTTTCATGGATTGCAGAGAAGTTCCTTGGCTGATCTGAACCTCAGTCTGGGCCTGGGGAGTGCAGTTGTTCTGTAATCAGGGTAACTCAGAATGGAATGCAGAAAAGTCAAGTCAAAATATTGCTAAAGATGTTAACAATATCCATCTCTTGGTTGTGATATTTATGCCAAAGATGTTAATAATAATTATCTCTCTGTTGTGATATTTTGAGTAACTTATATTATTTTTCAGTTTTTTCTCCCATTTCCAATGTGCAAATATACTTTGTTGTAAAAAAATAAACATTTATAAAGAATCTCTTAGATAAAAAGCAATAACAAAAATCTCTGCACAGGGAGATTGGAAAGAAATAAGACAACATGATACCTTTGGGTGGTAACATCATAAATTATTTTTTCTCGTTATCTTTATTTTTTATGAATTTTCTGCACTTGATATGTTTCCATTTATAACAGAGCATTCATATTTAAGATGCTTTTTTTTTAATAAGCAGAGAGGGAAAGAGATTACACTGCTAAAAAAGCCCAAACTTCAGGCTTTCTAGCCTTTTCCCACTAATCATTTGCTATTTCATGGGCCCCTAAAATGTACAAGTCACTAGGCCGCAGTATACAGAGGTGAAGGAGATGCAAATCAAAGTACTCATAGTCCAACAGAGGAGATAAGACCCTTCCTGATATAAGATGCAAGGTCTTATCCTAGAAGTTTAGGCTATTAAGATTAATAATCATACTACTGACAATACGCAGAGGGGCCGGGAGCTCCAGCTTCAAAGCTCCCTCATCTGGGAAGAAACTCATCTCCATTTCTTAACCATGTCATGTCTGAGCCTCAGTTTCCTCTTCTGTAAATGTAACCTACCTCATGGGGTCATTGTGAGGATTAAATGAGGCCGAGGCCTGCGCATGAAGGGGTGGGCCAGGTGCTTTGCCAATGGCCCATCCTCAGCATGAACCACCATTGTCACCATTCGGCTTTTTGTGCAGGCCTGGTGGTTAGCAGTCAGGCTCTCCAGGGTGGGGGTGGGGAGTGGGGGTGGGCAGAGCTGGGGTCTGAGCCCACGTTTATCTAATCTGGCCAAGGGTCTGGCCCCGACCAGCTGCTGCATTTCCCAAGTTTAACTCAAATTTCTTCTAAACCTCACCCTGTGATCTTGCCAGAAAGAAAATCTAAACTTTCATGAAAACATCAATGGAGAAAGGAATCTGTTTTCAAAGGACATCAGAGGAAGCTGGACCCATCCCGTCATAGAGGATCTCACAACGTTGTCCATTTTGCAGTTTGCGTCTCAGTGCAGGAGATTCCTTCTGCAGCCTGTGTGGTGATGCACTGCTGGGCGAATAGCCAGCTGTGGGCATGACAGAGGCTGCAGGTCTGCCCTAACCGGAGGGAAGACGGCCGTGAGGGGAGAGCAAGCACAGAGAGGGTCTGGGGGGTCTGGGAGAGCCCTAAGGAGCTCCACAACTGAAGCCAAGAGGTGTGGGCTAACTGCCTACACGCTAAAGTCTGGGGCCTGGAGTCTAGGGGAGCTGAGACAAAAGCCATGGAGGCTCAGGAAGGGGAGCAAAAAAAATCAAAGCAGAGGGAAAAGTCCACTTAAGGACCTCCATGTTACTGCCAACTGCTTAACTCCTTGAGAGAGGCTTAATAATGATCGTTTCTTCCTGGCCCTCTCGTCAACTGTCTTTTTGAGGGATCTATGTGACCCAACTAAAGCTCAACCTGTTGCATGCTCTTCTATTCTGTCCATCCTACTCTGTGCCATGCACTGTGCTTGGCACAAGGAGGGCAGATAAGAACACTGGTGGACTGTGTTGGGATGAGGAAAAAATGAGGTAAACATATCAGGTGACAAATGCAGTCCTGGTAGTAGGCACAATGTGCTGGCTAAGGGGGAGGTGGGCAGGAAAGGCTACCCAGAGACACAGGTCCTGAGCTGGGTCTCCAAGGACACTATGAACAGTCTCCCCATGGATCTGAGAGAGGAAGGTGGTTCCCATCAGAGGCACAAGAGTGGAGGGTGGACTGCAGCATCTGGGTAGCAAATGCGCACAGGTGAGGTGGTGCCCAGAGAGCCTTTACTGATCTGCTGAGGGACCTGTAACAGGGGTCGTGGCAAGGGAGAGGCAGCTCTGATGTGTCCCTGACAGTGGTGCCCGCGATGGACATATGGCAATGCATCTCTGCCATCCTCTGTATCATGTCTTCAGTTTAGGGAGAAGACATTCTAAACTTCTCACTTAGTCAAATGACTTTGGAAAAGCAGGTATCTGGGTGCTGAGAACATCTGTTCATCCATGCCTTCCTTCATTCTGAACTGTTCTTGTTATATTCAGTATGGCTGATGTTTCTGTGGGAGCTACACAGGTTGTTAGACTTGGTTCTAATCTCAAGAACCTTAACAGCCAGTAAGAGGAAAAGGTAAGTACTAACTCCATGGCGTTAATCCACAAACTGGGCTGGTTGCGTTGCCTCCCACCACCACTTAAAACACTTCAATGGACTTTAGCTTCCCTCAGGAAAAGTGCCAACTCTTCTCCAGGCCAAAGCGTCCCTAGGTGGGCTGACCCCCTCTCACTTCCTGAAACCTCTCTCCTACTACCTTCTCCTCAACATTCTGCTCCAGCCTCTTTGTTCTTCTCTGGTGGTCCTCAACAGTTCCCTTCAACCACAGGACCTTAACACATGCTGTTTGCGCTGCCCAAGTCAATTCCCCTGCCTCATGGTCACTTACCCTCTAAGCTCAGACCAGTGCCGCTTCCCGAGGGAAGGCTTTCCTGGTCTACCTGGATCCACCCTGTCCTTATGACACTCTCATACTCCTTATAGCATCTTTCATAACTCTTACTCCAGTTATAATTATTCTGCATTTATTCACATGACGACTTGATTAATATATGTGTTCTCCACTTTCGTGTAAGCTCCATGAGAGCAAGGACAGTGACTTTAAAAAAATCAACTTTATTGAATTATAAATTTTGTACAAGAAACACACCCATTTGACATGCCCATTTCCATGACCGCTGACAGAATTTATACCCTCATGTAACCACTACTGTGATCAAGACATAGAACATTTCTATCACCTCAGAGATTTCCTCGGAGCCTCATCCCAGTCAAGCCTGCCCCCGGCTGCACGCGACCACCGCGCTGTCTCCTGTCTCTGTAGATGAGTCTTTCCCAGAGCCTCACACTGCAAGCACTCTTGTGTCTGGCTTCTTCCACCTCACATGTTTTCCAGAGTCATCCTGTCGTTTGTTGCCTCTCATTGCTGAATAATACTATCTCCTCTTGGGTCATGGGAGGGACCTCTGTCGCTTCAGGTAAGCCATCAGCTTCTTGAGGACAGGGGCCACTTGTCTGATGCCCCTGATCATTGATATGGGCCTAGGCACGTTGATGGCCCTTGGGAGCGGCCAGTCCATGTTCATGACCCAGGGCAACTGAGTGACCACTCTGTACCCCCTCACGACAGCTACTAGGACCCTCATACCTTCCCCTCCATATCTGCAGGCAGAGCTTCCAGGCCCAGGATCCCAAGCGCGTGTTCCTCCTTTCAGGATCACTCTCATGTTTCCTACAGTCATGAAGAGAAGTTCTGAGTTGGCCGCAGCGACTGGGGTCAAGGCCGTGTGATCATGCGCAGATCCCTCCAACACCGTGAACTTTGATTTCCTCAGCTGGGGAATGGAGACCCTGTTATCTACCTCTGGGGCTCACTTGGTGGGCACGTGTGTGTGGAAGAGCTGTTGGAAATAGAAAATACGATGCAGTGACAGTCAGTGTGACCCTCTGAGTGGCTTTATGACTCCCTGTGTTACCTGGGACTCCCTTTCTCTCTCTTGATCTTTAATTTCTTACCTGTCAGAAGGTTGAGCTAGAGTTCTCTATAAGGTGTCTTCCATCTTGAACCTTTTTGTATTTTAAGGCGCTGGAATGCTAGAGGAAGGGCCTGGTTGTCTAGAATTGAAAAAGTTGTCTGACATTTTTTTTTAGAGAACAACTGGCTTCTCTGAAAGCCATCTTCCTGAGTAAAGGACTCAGCTCTAGTTTTGAGAACAAACCAGTAATTTTCCATCAATAGGCTCAAATCTGTAGCTATTTCCAAGGCTATTATAGAACATAATAGAGCTCCTTACTTCCAGGTGTGCAGGCTGGTGCTCTGAAGCATGTTTTTTTCTGGGGTCTGGATCTTTGATGGTGATAAATGTGTCCCCAACTTGCTGGTGGGGCAGGAGCAGCCTTCTACTTTGTAAGCTGGTAATTTAGTTCAAACCACCTCTACATGGGCTCTGCCATTCGACAGAGGATTCCTGAGGGTCTTCTCTGTGTTAGGGGCCCCATGTGCATTGTCTCTCTCCAACATCCCTGTGATGGAGGTGTTAAACCACACAGGGCGCCTCAACCTTGTGCACAGTGACTGCTCACCCAACAGGACACAGGCTTCCCACAAGTGCGCAGGTTCCCATGGATGACCCAGGAGGCAAGACAATGGAGTGGGGTTGGTAGGCCAGGCAAACAGGGGCTCAGACCCAGATTCCACCATCTGAGAGCTAGGTTTTCATTTCTTCAAGCTTTGGTTTTCTCGCCTGTAAAATGGGGCCAGTATAACCTACCTCAGTGTTACTTTAGGTGCTTTGGTGAGAAGACATTGCCTGAAACCTGGAAGATGGGAAGTGCTTACTGATGGAGATGCGCCATTCTTGCCATGTGGCAGAGGATCTTCTAAGAGTCCCCTTGGTCTTAAACTTGAAATGTCCTATTTGTGCCTCGCCTAGAGTCTGGAGCACTGTAAGACTCTCTGGGGCTCTCGCCCTAGTCATCTCTTGCCCCAGCCTCCAGGTCCAGAGCAGACCCCTGAGGGCCACAGGCACCACTTTGCAGTCGGGGCAGAAGCATGTTTCCTCCATGCAGACAGACACCCCCTGTGCCAGGACAGTGGTACTAGACTGCTGACCCAGAGAAGGTGGCAAGCAAATCAGTTCAGGGCAGCAGAGACTGGAGAAAGGATGAAGGAGAAGGGTGGGAGAGAGACAGGAGAGAGAGGGGGAGAGGTGATGGTGGGAGCTAATTTCAGCTTGCTGGGAGGCAGGATGTTCTGGAGGGTGAAGGACATGCGGATAGCCCAGACCTGGGCTGGAAACCCGGCTCTACCCTTCACTATGTGTAACTCTCTCTCAGCCCCAGTTTTCTGGTTTATAAAATGGGAATACTAATTGCTGCTCCTTCAGAAGTTTGTTTTCAGAGAGGATTTAACGAGGTGATACATGTGAATCACAGTGCCTAGCTCATAATAAGTGCTCAGTAAAAGCTAGGCACAGTCATAATAATTATTATCTCCTCCTAGTCAAGTGATCAGCTCATACTTTCAAAGACCGAGTGTGAGTGCGTCACCAGTATTCCCATTTTACAGAGAGGGAAATCAGGGAGTGACAGAGCCACCGCGAGGCACAGATCCTTTCACTTGCACCCACTGCCATGCTCGTGGGCTCTGGCTGGGCTCTGGGTGCTTGGGGGAGAGTGGCGCCACATGCAGGAACAGAACCATTCCCAGCCTTCTCACTGTCCTTATCCCCGGGTGCTGTCTGTCCGAAACGGACGGAATTCCCCACCTCTTCAAATGGCAGGGCTCAGGAGCAAAAGCAGCACGGGCTGGCCTCAAGGGGGCAGCAGCCACATTGGAAACCGCAGGCCAGCCACAAGGCGGATCTGCGCTGGTTGAGTTAAGAGGCTTGGCCTCCTCCTCGACCCTGTTGCCATCTCTGTGCAGTAAATACGGGCAGCACCAGTCCAGGCTCCATGGGAGGTTAGATGTGTCCATGCCTAGCCCTCCAGGCAGTGGAGGAGTCCAGAGCACCTGGGGATCGTGGGCCTCAGCTGGGTCAGCCTCGTCCCCAGGATCCCCTGGCCCTGCCACTCCCCTGGGGAAGAGAGGGTTGGCGTACATGATGCAGGAGTTATCCCAAACCACTGAGGACCATGCAGAGCCCAAGGCATCTCTCAGGACTACACTTGGACCCCTGTGGCCACGGCCTAAGGAACTTGTTCACCACCATGTGATTCTAGGGTGTCCACCAAGGGCCAGATTCCTGGGCATTCACCAGGCCTCTGAGTCAGAAGTTCTGTCACTCTGGCCTGTGGTCAAGGGGATCCTTCTGCAGGCTCACATCTGACAGCCCCTGCTCTGTGCTGGTAGATGAAGACCTAATAGAGGGGCAGCAGAAGGGCTGAAGATGGCTGTTTACTGCTCACTCCTTGCCGGGTGTTGAGCTAAGGGCTCTACAGATACTGTTCTATATCTTCCCCCTTCACAATACTCCTTTATCTGCTCTTTATGATCTGGATGGAGGCTCAGAGAGGTGAAGTGATGTTCCCGAGGGCACCCAGCCGCCAGGACTTGAGGCAGGATCGGAACTTAGGGCTGCCTGGTTCTGAATCATGAGTGCTTTCACTTTCCAGGCTGGGGAGACAGCAAAGGCTGTGGGCCCAGAGGCCCCTTGGAGGGGTGCCCACCTTGGACTGTGCACGGGGGAGCCAGGCAGATATACAACCCTGGAACACTTAGCCTTTTTTTTTTTTTAATCATTTGGTGATAATAGGACAGCTAAGCCTCCATTCTTTCCTCCACCCTGGCCTCTGCCAGAGACGGCTCATCCTCCTAATCAGACTAGAGTCCACGTTGCTCTGGGCTCTGGCCTCTGTGCATTTGGCAAGGAAGGGGCTGGGAATGGGAGGCGAAGGGCCTGGGTCTGGGGCTCCTTGGCGATCCACCTTCAGTCTCCTTCAAGCTCTGCTTCCTCATGAAAGGTTTTCAGCCTGTTTCCTGATGTCAAAAATGGATCTCCTGCTTCTGGCCTCGCAGGCAAATTATAAGGATTCCAGGAGATCACATGGGAGAAGGGCTCTCTGGGAACCCGAATATGTATACAAACGTCAATTACCCTGGATGACTGCTGCGTGCTGTCTTGCTCTGGGATCAGAAATTGAGATCAGTGTGGGATCGTCCTCTGACCATTCTGTCTCTCCAGCCCACTAGTCAAATAAGATTCAAATTGCTCATTGACATGGACCTTGTGTCGATCTTGTAGATGTTTGGCTCTAACTCTGGTAACTCAGACAGCCTGGCTCTCATTTATGTTTCCTCTCCCTGTTCCATCTCTAATCTCTCTGTCTCTGTATCCTCACCATTCAAATTCTTTATTTGAATGACTAGAAGCCAGAAGTTTCTTCCCAGGTCCCATGGCTCAGAACTTGCCCAAGAATTCTCCTCCCTCAGGTTTGCATAGATCAAGAAACACCAAGGTTCCCACTGTGTTCTGGCTAGTGCTTTCGCCACTTGAGATTTTTGCCAGTTCCATATAGTCAGGCTCACAGGTTATCAGCAAAGCTTGCTCCCTGGCCCATAGAGATAAGAAAAGGAAAAGAGGCCATGCGAGCATCCTTAGGCATTCTAGACAGACAAATTGCTTCTGTCTTTTGGTCAAAGGTGGCACTTAGCCAAGATGTTGATGGATTGGTAACAAGGAGACGAGCAGAAGAAGGCATTGGTAACATTGATTATCCTAAGCAAAGCATTGTCCCTCAGAGGCTGCCCAGCTGCCCTGACACCAGGCACCTCTCACTTTTGGAATCCTTCTGGTCTTTCTGCAGCTGATGTCTTCTGCATATGGCTCACCCACGGCAGCAACCGCTGCAAGGTGGTGACAGCTCTTGGGCTCCCGGGAGTTGGGCAAAGGTTTCAGAATCCCCCGATCGCCTGCCAAATCTCCAGGCTTTCTAGAATGTTGTTGCTTTGTAGTCAACAAATCTCTAACTCCTCAAATAAGGGACAAGTTGTACTTTCACTTTGACTAGAAATTTCATTTCTGGGACTCTAACCAGTAGGCATGAGAGGAAACTAGAAAAACCCTGCAAAATATACATCATTAGGGAAGAGGCTGAATAAACTATAGTACATCCACATTATTGGATTAAGTAGCTATGAACAGGGATGAATTTTTTCTTTTGATCTGGGGAGCTAGCCATGATCGTATTCATTGAAAAACATATATAGGGAGATTTGTGTACCATGATTTTTTAAAAAACAAACCACTTTCCTTTTCCCTATGGATGGACATAACATGTTTCTATGAACTTAACAAGAGATGCAGAGTGACCAGCTGTCAACATTGCCTCTCCGCAAGGGAGATGTGAGGAGAGAAGAGATTTAAGAGAATATTACATTTACTTCTATTCGTATCTGAATTATTTGCTTTTTCTCAAACATATGTATCATTTTTTTTTGTAATGAAATAAAGTTGTTAGAAGGCCACTGCCCAGAAAAGTGCTATGTGAATAAAATAAGTCTGAAAATCCTACCATTTCGCTCTTTTGGAATAGGAAGTATTTTCATGTTCCAGATGCTCTACGAATATGCAAATACCTCTGAGGGGGCTCATAAAGCCAACATTGTCACTGATCACCGACCTGGGGCTTGCCAACCTCAGCCCAAGATCAAAACAGGGGTGTGTGTGTGTGTGTGTGTGTGTGTGTGTGTGTGTGTTTGGGGGGAGGAGGAGAGAGACGTATCATCTGACAGATACTTTCTGTTTGGCCAGCAACATGCTAGGTGTCCTTATGCACACGCCAGTTCATTGAATACAGACACAACCCTGCAGTGTTGTGCCCAGCTTCATTTTATGAACAAAGAAACTAAGGATTAAAGGGTTTGTGATCATCTTGCCTAAAGTCACATCCCTAAAGGCTGAGCTGGATATAAAAGCCAGGCATCTGACTCCAAGGCAGAGTCAGATGGTTCCAAAGGCCCTGATACTAGAAAACTTCTGCTTTTAAAACTCTACTCATTCTGGAAGTAGAAGAAATAAGACAGCTAATATATTGAGTCTTTGCTCCATCCTTGCCAGACCTTTTGCAAGTATTTTAGATGATTATCTTAATTCACCCTCACAAAGGCCCATTGATGAGAACCATTATTATTTCCATTTAATAGATGAGGCAACTGAGGCACACAGAGGATAAGTATATTGCAGAAGGACACAACCTCAGAAAGTAAGGAGAAATTTGAACCCAGGATGTCTGACTCCAGAGCCTGTCCCTTCGACCTCGCAGGGGACCCGGATTCACTGTGACAGCCCAAGCCCTGGAAGTACCCATCCGGTGCGCTCTTTCTGCTAGGCCAAGTCAGGATCAGTCCCCAGGCGCTACTCAGAAAAGGCGGACTCGGGCAGAGGGAGGTGGGCAGGCCCAGCTGCTCTGGTGTTTCTCTGGTGTGCCCTGACAGGTTTTAGGAAGGCTTCCAGGGGTAAATTTGGTCTTCTCTGGGTTATCTCAGAGCATCGTGGTTCCAACATCTTCTTAGACTGCCTGCTGCCCCCTCCCCAGAAGTCCAGCCCGGTGCCACCACCTAGGCCTTGGTGACATGCCTCCATGATGGCTGGGCAACTCCCTTCGGGTCTATGCTCAGGAGAAGGCCACCCTCATCTATTCAAGACAGTGAGTGCCAGAATTCAGACATTTCCTTCCCACTGGAACTATTGTTGTCATTTCTGCCAATCCACCAGTCACCAGAAATATTATTTATTTACTAGTTTAATTTAAATGATCTTCTGGTTTAAGTTCAAAAGAAACCAAGAGAAAAAAAAAGACAAAAACACAAGAAATAAAGTTTATTTTTAAGAGGAAATCTATACACTGCTATGAATGGGAAAACCAGTGCGGCTTACCATAGGAGGAAGATGATAAAAACAGAACCAAGTCATTCAGTGCCACAGCCGTGCAGGGCTGAACCTAAGCAGGCCTGCCATCTGCTCATAAAAAGGAGAGAGCACGTGGGAGAGCCGGTCAAGACACACCAGCACCTGCTGAGACTTTCTCCTTGATGCCACCTGAATAAAGGCTTGAGAGAGAAGCAGAGACCAGCCCCATGTGCCTGGGTGCTGGCCCTCTGGCCATGGCTGCCAGCCGCTTTGGGGGAGCGCCATCGCTGACATAGTCTTCCCTCCTGAGCATTACCCATGCAGTTCTTACAACCACTTTAAGGATCACCATGCCCATGAGCCTCTGGGGAAATGCTCTTGGCCAGAGGACCCGTCTTGCCTAGGGATGACCAGTCCAGCAGCCCTGGCCGGCTCATGAGGCTGCTTTGAAAGCCTTTCCAGGAAAATATAAGGAGGTGACATTCCCTCTAATGGTAATATTGCCCCTGAGAAGGGGAGTGGAGTTAGGGCAGACAAACTCTGTATCTTGTCAATCATCTATTTATTTTTGTTAATAATGAGAACATTGTTACATGTTGTTTAATAATAGACACTAATGATGATCATGAAGACTTTCCTGGGACAATTTGGCATTCCGGTGCACTTCCTGCCAAGGGTTGGGGTGTCCTACCTGGGCATTTGGAAGGCAGCTCAGGTGAGCAGGTTGGAGCAGTGGCTGCTTCTCCCCAGTGTGGCAGGGTTTGGAGCAGCATGGGCCTCAAACGCTGGGTCCCAGTCCCTTGGAGCTAGGGAGACAGTACGGCTTGTCCTGGATTTTTAATCCAGGCTGGGAACTTGGCAAATCACTTGAGCCCTCTATACTTTCGTGGGATGACACAACCTACTTTGAAGAGCTGCTGTGAAGGGTTCGTTAACAAGCTGGTATACCATGGTGCCTTCATCCACTGTGTGATTTTGGTGACCTGGCAATTGATTGGCTGTGCAAGGCTGGGCAAATCACCTTCCCTCCCTGGACTTCAGCCCTCTCACTAGCAAACTGAGGACAGGATTAGATCAGAGGTCCCCAGCTAGGGCCCACATGTCAGGCCCAATCTTCAGCCATGTTTTCGTAGGCTACAGGGTGTTTCCTGATTAGCTGCCAACATTTAAGAATCAGGTGATTGCACAAAGAAATCCAGGTTTTGCATGTCTCCCCAGAAATCTATAGCTCCGACAACACTGGCCCATGTGGCACATTTGCTGAGCGCTAGGCAGGGTCTGCCCGGAGACAGGATTCACCCACTTAGGCTTTTTTTTAGCAATTTCAGTTAGTAGGTGTTTAACATTCACACAAGCTGTATTTCAGAAGTAGAAAACTGAGGCATGTGGAGAGCTTAAATAACCGGCCCCAGGTCACACAAAGATGAATGGGAGAGTCAGGAGTCGACTGCACACAGTCTGGCTCTGTGTGTATTTATTTTGTGACGCTGTCCCTCAGCCCGAGATCCAAACACTGAACAGGATGCTGGGGAGATAGATGGAGGCAGTGAGCCTCCCAGCGTTCTCTCTGCAGGTTCTCTTCCCCTGCTTTGCTGGGGAGGCAAGGGTTGACTTCCACCTGCTGTCTCACCCAGGCCAGAGGCTGCCAGGAGGGAGTATGCAGGAGGTGCATGAAGCCAAGTTTCTCCCTCTAATCACAGCTAGTGTTGACCCTGACAGCAGACCCCTGCTCAGGCTGGCACCCAGCTGGCCCTCAGCGGCTTGCAAGGTACAAGGGGAGCCCCGCACTCACTCTCTGTTTTGGTTTGGCAGAAGTGCATAGCTGCCTCCCCAGTGGCTCCATCCCTCCTGTTTACCCTGCAAACAACCAAATGCTCCACACCAGTCATTTAGAGGCCAGGGGGCAGCTGCCTCAGGGCACCAGGCAGTCCAGGCCTGTTTGAGCTATTCTGGGACCTGAGCCTGCACGCGCGCCCGAGCCCATTTGCCTAGGAATTAATGGGCCTCCACACCCCCTCTAGGTGCAGACCTGAGCCTAGAGCCTAGGCAGGGAGCCAGCCAGGGAAGGTGGGGGGGGAGAGGCTATGGGAACGGGGTGCTGCTGGGCTCTGGCTAACTCAGGTCCTTGTGAGCCTCATGACCTTGAGCCTCTGGGGTTTGATGCCTCAGTTTCCTCTTCAATATCCAGCCTTCCAGAACTCCAGAAAGCAGTAAGTTCACGGACTAGGGAGATTCTGGTGAGGGATCCACTATGGGCATGGTAGTGGGATAATGATGCCATTATTTAACATCTATTGTAGTTAGAAGCGTGGAACTAAATCTCTGAAAACTTGTCATTGAAGCATAACATACTTTCGGAAAAGTGTGCAAATAATAAATGTTTTGCTCAATGAATTTTCACACACTAACATATCTGTGTGCAACAGCCAGATTAAGAGGCAGTGTCCCCAGCACTCCAGAAAAAGTTCTCACGTGTCCCCCTTGGCCACTAACCTTCATCTGACTTGCATCATCTCTTACTCCTCACTACAATTCCACGGGGCAAGTACCAGACCATTTCTGTTTATAAATGAAGGAACAGGGGCTCAGAGGGGTCGATCACACCAGATAGTGATTGGGCTGAGATTTGAACCCAGGCCCTTTATCTCCAGAGCCCACATGCTAACCACTGTGCTGGGAAAAGGGGTCCAAGTAGGGGGTCTCCCTCTCCGAGCTTCAGTTTCCTTGTTGATGAAGTGGTTGGGTCATTGAGATGATGGTTACAGGCCCTCTGCACTGACATCCCATCTCTCCTGTAGTTTCTTTGGCCTGTGGAGATATTCCCTCCTCTCCTATTTGAAGGTGTGTCTTAGTCTCAATTTAAAATGAATTTTGTCAGGAGAATTTTCTTAGGCATTCATGGAAAGGGTTTCAAGAAGACTGGAGATCTCCTACCAGTAACCAGAGCACAAATGGCAACAAAAATCACATTTATTTTTCGAGCATTTGCTTGTGCCAAGACCTTACATGGCAACACTCTGTGAGGCAGGCATGTATGTCCCCATTTATAGATGTGCATGCTGAGGCCCAGAGAGGAAAAATAATTTTTCCAGGCTTACAGTGTTAATAATTGGCAGAGTCAGTATTCTGCACCCGGTCGGCTTGATTTCAGAGCGTGTGATCTTAGTGATGAAGGTCAACACCAATCTAGACCCCCCTGTGGCAAAGCATTTCTACCCTTTTAAGCCTTCTTAAAACCATACTGCTCATTAATCCTTGTCATCAGAACCAATGAGGCAACCTGACGAAGCCATATTTGCTTTTCCTTCAGAGAAGGAAACTGAGGCACAGGTGGGTTAGTGACTTGCATAATATGGTAGTGCTCAACATTTCTGTGTTCATGGACACCTTGGAATATTGGAATTTGAGGGGCAAACTCTAAAGGATTACAAAGTAAACACCACATTTTATAAAAATAAGTTTGGGAGATACTGAAGTTTTGGGTATGTTTATTAAGTGCATGAATGAACACCTGGATAGAGACGGGTGTTTTCAGCTCTGCGTCTTCCTCACTTCCTCACTTTCTCCTGACTATGGTTTAGGCCCTGGTGTCTACTTGGTTGATGGAAAGGTTAAATACATCAAATGACAGTAAAGGTCTTAGTGACGACCAATTCTGTCTGGAGGCCTGGAATGTGGGAGGTAGAGTAGCTTCAGATCCACCAGACTTCTCTGAACTTTTACAGTCTATTCCTATCGAGGCCAGGGAAGGGCATTAGGAGGCTCTGGGAACAGTTACTCTAATCCCAGACCCACTGCAGATCGTGATGCCTTTTGCAGGTCCCAATCGCTGTGCTGGATGCTTTTGGCTTCAAATAATGATACCTGGCAAAGGTGGCTTGGGCAGTGAGTTCATTTACTCTCCCACACTGCAAGAACCCTGGAACCACGAAAGCTCCAGAAAGTTCCTCCCATCTTTTTAATCCTTTGCATATTGGTTGGTCTTGGGCTTGTCCCCTTGTGGTCACAACATGGCAGCTGCAGCTCCTAGCATCACGGACACTCACGTCAACGTCTGGCCAAAGAAATATGTTTCCTTCCCTGTGGATCCCATGTCCATGTGTGAGGAAGTCTGGAAAAGACAATGTCTAGCATTTCCAGTTTCTCAGATGGGAAGTGGGCTCTGCCTGCAAGGGAGAAATGGGTGTGGGTTGCAGGAGAATGGCTGTTGGTAGGGTAATCGACCTGCCACAACTAGCAAAGAGGAGCCTATCGTCCACTCTGCCAATGTGCTCGTGCAGCTGGCTCCTGTGTGGGCCATGCACTGGTGTAGCCAAAGGATGCTCCTGCTGGCATCAACTTGCCCCAGCAGAGGCGTGTTCTCCAGTCTCTCCCTTTCTACTCGTCCCAGACAGATCAATTCATCCATGTCTCTATTTCATGCGAGGAGGGGTAATGGAAGCATAAAGAATCTGTTATTACAAACGTGTTACCTTGAGCATCCACAATATGCCAGCTTCTGTGTAGAGCACCTAATCTATTGTTTCATTTGTCCTCACAACAATTCCCATTTTACAGATGAAAAAGTTGAGGCTCAGAGGTGGAGGGACTTGTCCGAGGTCATACAGATGATATGAGGAAAAACTGGAGCTGGAACTCAATTCCCTTTGACTCTAGGCCTGCCCCTTAAAAGTTATTATTGAATTGCCCTGACTTAAAGGTGCTGGAGCTCCAATTCTAAAGCCTGAGCTGGAGCCCTGATTTTCATTCTGTTAGCATCTCCCTGGCTTAAGGCTAACCAGGCAGGCAGTGCCTTCATTTCCCCCAGGCCTAGCCTCAGCTGATGCTTAATCTAGGTTCTCTTCTCTGGCTGGATCCTTTGCCCCTACTAGTTTCTCTGCGTGTGTGAGGTGGGGAAGCAGGGGAAAGGAGAGATCACTTCTACCTCCCACCTTTAGGAGCACCTGTGTCTAGGCAGCTCCGACCCACAGTCACTCTTAACCTCCTGCTTTGCCCTGGCAGGCCTCAGAAGATGCATGGGCAACCAGATGTGATCTTGGACTCGCCCACATGGAAAATCCAGAGGAACAAATCCTGTTGGCTCCGGACAGGTGCAGCTCTCACTGTCCCCAGGCTCTGGCTGGCTGACCCCTCCCTTGGGCAGGAGAAGCAGGGAGCAGGGTGCTGTGTGCACTCTCACACAGACACACACACTGGCCCCAGCAGCGCCCTGCTAGAAACAAACCTGTTCCCCACCCCGTCAGAAGAACCCACTGGACAGAGTGAGGCTGCACCTGCCAAATAAACACGATCAAGCTTGTTGTACACTTTCCCCCAAGTAAAGGCCATCAGACACCCCCAGTCTCCATGGCTAAGCTCTTTAGGAAATGACCCCCTCCCTGTAAGACCATTTGCCTCAGGGGAAAGCTGTCACACACAGTAGGCAATGTGCTGCAGCTTGTCCATCTCAGTTTCTGCATCCCCTTCCCTGGAGCTGAAATGTCCTGAGAGGAAGGACGCTCCTCTTCCTCATGCAGCAGCATCTCTTTAAGGGCAGGAGGTTAGTCACCCACAAATACTTCTGGAGCCCCTGAAGTGGACTCGAGTGGTCCTTCCCATCTTAAAGCACTTGCCTGGGCCAGTATCCATCCAACCATCCATATATTCACCCCTCCATTCAACAAGCATTTTTCATGACAAGGTATTATTGCCATCCCCCCTTTATGGTTTGGGGACTGAATTCTTGGAAGATTAGGAACTTGCCCTAAGAAGTACGACTGGTTTCTGGTAGAGCCACGTGGCAGAGCCCTGGTCCTTCCAATCTCAGAGCTCAAGGTCTTGGCCACTCAGAGGGATCCCTGTCCTGTCCTTTTAGCACCTCCTTCTCATGCTTAGCACCCGGTTCCTACCACCCTCTGTCTGTTTGCCCCCAAAATCCCTTTGAACTTTACCTTTTGGAAGTGATCAGCAATCAGCCCTGGGCTTGCTCACCATAGTGGGGAGGAGCCTTTTATGGTTCCAGGATGGTGGGATCCTGAGAGAGGCCAGCCAAGAGCACGTTCCTATGGAGCTCAGATAGGAACAGAAAAGGCAGGGCAGTCCCAGGGCACCACCTGGACCCCAGACAGTCTCCTAAGCGCACTTCGTACTCAGCAGACAGGATCTGCTTGCACTGATATGATCAGGAAAATAGAGGTTCAACCTGTTCTCTGTGAGAGGCTGTGGACATTTGTATTAAAGGAAGAGGAAGAGGCAACCTGAAATGACATCTGGTGAAAGGTGCTCCCTGCAGGAACCCAGGAGGTTCATCCCTCTCCCCTAGTTTCCTTTCTAAATTTCCTTCAATGAAACCAGGTTGAATGGCTCCAGGGAAGTCACATCATAGCAAAATGCAGGCCAGCGGATCCCTCTCTCATGGGCACAGACCTGTGCATCACTGAAGGGTGCCAGCAGACCAGCTGAAGCCCTCACTGTTGACCCTCACCCTGAACAACCAGCATGCCTTGCATATTTATGCTCGACTCTTTTTTGTTTCCATTTATTCTACAAATACTCCACAAATATTCATTGAACGTCTCTAAGGTGGCATCCATTGTACTCCAAATATAAGTCACAGTGCTGACCCAAGCTGATACAGTCTCTGTCCCCAGGTGTACATGAAAGGGAGCTGGTTTCAGGGCTACTGTAAAGGCTGGCAGTGTGGTCTTCGGCCTCCAGCAGTAGACAGCATCTGTCTAGGATGGAGAATGTACTGAGATGACAGGATCAGGCACTCTCCACATTCATCAGGAGGTCCCAGAAGGGGTGGCCACTAACCAGACAGCATTTTCACTAGCAGGGTTGGGGAAACCCTTTAAGTAGAGAAAAAAAACAAAACAAAAACCTCTCAGGCAGACATCATGAAGATTAGTGGAAAGTTGCCATGTTCTGGATTCACTATGACCTCCACAGTCACCGACACACTCATGGGGCTTCAAATAGCACTGGGCTGAGTTGTTCCCCAAACATTCATTCTTTCACTCACTTGTTCATTGAGTGGATATTTATTGAGTGCTTGGCACTATGCAGAGGACTTTACATGGATTATCTCACTGAAGCTTCACAACACTCAGTGAGGCAGGTACAAGTACAGTGCTCAGAAACGGAAGCCGCAGCCCAGGCAGGGCAGGGATGTTGCCCAAGGTGGCACAGCCAGGAAGTGGTACTGGGTTGACGTAGGTCAGTCCTGGCTCTGCCATCTCAGCTGTAGGATCCTGGAAAGGGATAACTTTACAAGCCTTGGCTTTCTCATGTGAAAAATGGCTATGATGGTCCCTGCCTCACAGCTGCTGTGGGTGTAAGTGTTCCCAAAGGGCCGGGGGCCCTTAGGTGTCTTCAGTACACTTCAAATTGCCTTCCCTGTCCCGGCTCCCAAGGCTCGGGTGGTAACTCCCTTCACAGCCAAGCAGAGCTTTGAAAATTAGCACCCTCAGTCCTCAAACCAGCCACACCTGGCCTTCTGGGTGCCTCCAGGACAGCCGAGGGGCCATGTCCTGGCCCGGGCCTGGGGCAGAGCCCGAGGGTGTCCATCCTGCAGAGCTGCGTGTGCGGTGGGCGGCAGCTTCTTTCAGTCAAGAATGTAAGGATTCAGTAGTCCTATTTCTCATATCTCTGTGCCTGGGCACTGCTGCCAGAAACTAGCAGGGCAATAAATGTTTTAATTGTACAGTGATAAAAAAAACTGGGAAAAAGTATTAAAATCCTGCCTCAGTGCTAGCTCCTAAAAGGGTCCGTTTGTCTGACTGGCAGCTAGGCGAGCCAGTTTCCGAGGGAACCCTGGTGGCAGTCAGAGACCCGGCTCAGCCAGGGGGGTGCCCACTGGTTCCGGCTGCTGGGGCCACAGCGCCCTAGTATCACTTTGGAGGGGGCTCCCCGACAGGCCTCCCTGAGCCCCACCGGGCTGGAAGACTCAGAAACCCAGTGTGAGTAACTGGGAAGGAGAAGAAAGGGAGATAGAGGGTAAAACAGGGATTTCAATCGAAGTTTAGCTCCACACTACTTAGCATTGTCTCTTGTTTGGTGCTGGTACTGGGTGGGTCCTTTAATAGAGAATCATCTCAGAGCCTTACAGCAGCCCTACCAAGTAACAAAAGATGGACTGGATAATAGATACACCTGAAATGTATTGGCTCTCTGATGGGGCTGGTACTGGGGTAAGGCGAGCTAGGTACCCCCCGGGGCACACCATTTAAGGAAGCCCCATCTCAGGGTTTTGAATATGCAGTGTTGGCACTTTTCCAATGCCAACTTTTGATAGTTACTTTACCAGGTCTGGATTTCCCCAGCTGTGAAGCTGGGTCCAACAACATCCACCTTCAGGGTCAATGTGTGGATAAAATGAGATGTGCTGTGTTCAAGTAGTTAGGTCGTGGTGAACACCTGAGTGGTAATTGATATTATTACCAGGCCATTTGGCAGATGAGGAAAGTGAAGCTTAGTGAGATCACACAGCTAGGAGGCAGAGCTGGAGTGAACCCAGACTTGGGGGTGATGTTTAGAGTGAGGTGAGGACAGAGACCTGGAAATAAGGTGAAGAAGTAGGACTGTTACAGGTCCGGAGGCTTGGACTTGGTGACAACAGCATTGGGGCCTTGCTGTCAGCTTCTGGGTCTGTCACACAGCTATTGCCAACGTCTTCAGGAATCTAATGGACGCTGGCAGCCATCTTCCCCCAAACTGCATCCTCCACACACCATATGACCAGCTGCATACAACCTTAGGAGGTATGGCCTGTGCCGAAGCCATCCCAATTTTGCGTATTCCATGGGCACAGCACAACACGCGTCCTGGCCCACCCCTTGCTATGCTCACCCTTGCTTATGCCCTGGCTCTCCCTCCCTCTTGCACTCCTTTGCTAGGACCTCTTTGGATGGGAAGGTAGAGCTGCCGGGGTTACCAAGGGTTTCCTAGGTCGCCTCGGCCCCTGCTTGGGAAACTTCTTGGGTGGGCAGAGTAGTCCAGGCTGAATTCCCATGTCATGAGCTACACCCTAGCAGCTCTTCCTGCCATCCTTGTATGCAGTGTGGGGCCAGCTCAGGTTACAGAAATGGATGGGTGGGGTGTAGAACTGGCATTTACTGGACACCCAAAATAGTAAGCAGAATCTGTACATACTTTTGCTATGGTCCTGACAATAAAACATTATAGTTATTGGTATATGGGCAGTGTCTGCCCCACTAAATTGTAAGATCTTGAGGACAGAAGATAGTAATGTTGTTTTATTCATCTCTGAATAAGAGGGATGGAAGGAAGGGAAATAAAAGGGTGTGAGAACATCACAGATTCTGTTGGCCTAGCTAGAACCTCTTTTTCTACAGGCCAGTCAGGTTGAAAGAATATAATCTGGTAGGAGAGAATGGTTGCAACAGAGAGTGGCAGAGACTGTGAGCCTTAATATTATATGAGCTTCTGAATCCAGCCAGACCTGAAGGCACTTCCTGGTTGTATGAGCCAGTGATTTTCTTTTCTGTCCTTTTATATGTTTATTTTCCTTAGAGCTAGTTTGCATGGGGTATCCATCACTTGTAACTAAGAATCCTGACCCATTCAGAAGGGGAGAAGTCAAGTGGGCAGAGTGAGAGAGAGGGACAGAGGGATGTCTGCAATGGGCAAGGGAGCATGGGGGCCGTGCCAGCTCTGCTACAACAGCAAGCTCCTAAGGCCTCCAGGACTTCTCTTGCTGTGGGTTGAAGGCTAGAATGCAGCCTCCATGGTTATACAGAGAAGAGGGATTTAGGGTAAGCAGGAGGTGGGTAGGCAGAAGCCCTGGGAGGCGTGGAGACAGGATTTGTGGCAGCTTGAGCAGCAGCTCCCGGTGTTTACAGCAAACAGAAGATGGGTGACCAGACGCCCCAGAGCTCAGAGGGGAAGGGAACCGTTGATGAAAAATTCCTCCTCCCTACCCCTCTGGGTTATTAAGCAGTGGTGGGGAGGGGTAAGGAGGTGGGGGAGAGGGGAGGCATGTAGACAGGAGGGGCTGCCATAATCCTCAGGGTTTTAGCCCCTTTTCCCCAAAACTTGGCTTCTTTCTGCCCTTGAGTGCCCCTTGACTCCTCCATCCCAGCAGACCCCAATAAAGGCTGTAGCCTAGGCCTTTTACCTCACTCCTAACCAAAACCTGATGCTTTCCATGGGGTCCTGGGTGGCATGGCCCTTCTCTAGGAAAACACAAATCATAAAAACCTTCTTTCAATGGTATTGAACTCTGTGCTGTCACTCAGTCACCTCAATAAATTAAAGCCTTTTCTGATCATGACATCTGTTTCTAGCCAGGAACCCTGTCCAATGGACCCCCAGTCTCCCACCGACGCAGCCTAATCCCAAGAGCCAGAGATTAACAGTCTTGAAAGGGTGCTGGACACTGCTGGCCTATAGCCACAGAGCATGGTGGTCCTCCCTCCTTTGCCTTCTGGCACTGGCTCTCAAAGTTCTTGGTTTCAGGGCCCCTTTTACATTCTTAAAAATTATTGAGGAGCCCCAGATAGTTTTTCTTTAAGTGGATTATATTAATCCATGTTTATTGTATAAGAAAAAGCAATAGGACAATTTTAAATATTAGTTTATTAATCATATAAAAAAATTAACACACATTAAGACAAAATGTTTTGTGAATAACTGTATTTTCCAAAGCAAAACAACTACTGAACAAGATGACATTGCTTTCCTTTTTTGCAAATCCCTTTAATCTCTGGTTTACTAAAAGGGGGCTGGATTCTTATATCCGCTTCAGCAGGCAATCTGTTGAGATATGTTGTTTTGGTTGAAATATAGTAGAAAATATGAGTGATGCTATGCTGAGTTATTTTGAAACATTTCCTCTCTTAATAAATTTTTTTTATTTGGTAATAATATCAACAATCTTACCAGGAGTCTTTAAGTGGTGGGAAGTTGTCAAGCTCACTGTTCTGAGCTGTGTATGGGATCTTCTGCTCTCCATACAAATTCATGTGCATTAGATCAATTCTGTTTGCCTCTGCTTTCATCTGGACAGGAGTACTCAGTATTGTCAAGATGTTAATTCTCCTCAAATTCAACTGTAGATTCAATGTCATACCGATAGAAATCCGGGAAAGTTACTTTGTAAATATCAGCAAGCTAATTCTAAAGTTTATATGGGGGAAGCAAAGGCCCAGACTAGTAAACATAACACTGGAGGAGAAAAAAGAAGTCAGAGGACTCATACTATCTGTCTATAGGAACTATTATAAAGCTACAGGAATCAAGACAGTGTGATATTGGTGAAAGACTAGCTAAATAGATCCATGGAACAGAATAGAGAGTCCAGAGATAGACCCCCATAAATACAGTCAACTGGTCTTTGACAAAGAATGACGGGCAACAAAACGGAAAAAAGATAGTCTTCTCAACAAATAGTGTTGGAGAAGCCTGATAACCATGTGCCAAACTATGAATCTTACACATTTCACAAGAATTAACTCAAACTGGATTATAGAATTAATGTAAAACACAAAACTATTAACTTCTAGAAGATGATACAGAAGAAAATCTAGATGACCTTGGGTTTGGTGATGATATTTAGATACAGTACCAACGGCACCATCCATTTCACATGACTTCAGCAAATGTTTATTATTCTTTATGGTGAAGTTCTTCTGTGTATATATATGGACAAAGACTACAGAGAATCTAGCTATTTGCCATTGTGACAGAATTTCGTTAGGCTTTTTGTTTTTGTTGTTGTTGAGATTTAAATTATGTTACTGTTGCAAAAAATATATTTTTAATCAAAATAGTCCCTTCCTTCCTGTCCCTTTCTCCCCGCCACCTCCTTCCTTCCTTCTTTCCTTTCTTCATTTTTTTGAAAAAAAGCCAAAAGTCAGCTCTAAAAGGCTGCTAATAGCTTGTCTGGAGGCAAGAGACAAAGCAAATAACCCTTCTAAGCCTGAGGCTATGCTGGAAGAGCTTGGTCAGGATAGCTTTTCAACTGAGAAAATGAGGGCTCTTGTCTAGGAAGAAATAGGCCTGGAAGTATGAATCTAGGCTACACAGAGGTCACAGATGATGGTCCCCTCCCCATTGCAAGGGACTTGGTGTCACGTGGGGGCATTTCTGGTCTCAGGGCACAGCATTCTGGCCAAGGGAGCCCCAGGTGAGTTGTCCAATGCAAATAGTCAGAGGCTCATTTCAGCATCTATTTGCATAAGAAGGACAGTTAGACACCGCCCCCCACCGTTCATTCCTTTTTCCCACTTGCCATCATGCCTTAGTGGGCCTTCTAAAAACTAGGCTGGAGAAAGAAACGAAAGCTCTTGAACATCAAAATGATCCCAACAAGTGAAAAGCCTTCAGACCAAAGCAAATGTTGGCTTTTCCTCCTCGCAAGCTAATATTCAAAGACTTTGGTTGAGACAAATTGAGCAATCCTGGATACACCCAAGTGACATATTTCAATATTTAGGCTACAAACTAGTCTTTGATCTAGAAGAGAACAGCGTAAACTTGGGGAAAAAGTCAATTGAAAGTTAGCAGCCCTGACCATGTTTAAGGCTGATGGAAGATAGATAGGAAAAAATCATATTGTGAGGCTTTTCCTCTCAAACCAAAGCAAAGCAGGTGAGAAATAGCCATCAGAGACAAGGCAGTTTCTGGAAAATGCTGAGTAATAAAGAGCCTGCAGCAACAAACCTGTCAAAGAAACTCAGAAATTAGGAAGAGAGGCTGGGCTGATGTCTTCTTCCCTAGCTTAGCCAAGAAACTCAGGCAAAGCTATGATGCCAACTCATCATGACCCTCTGGGGACCTCGGTTCAAATCTCCCCCAACACACCCCAACTTGCTAGCTGCTGTGACCCACAGCAGGATGGGAACCTCACCGATCTTTAGGGCTCTTGTAGGTAAAATAGGAAATGAGAACCATAACACCTAGTGAGAGACGGTTGCGAGAAAGAAGGGAGATCAACACAACTGCTCTCAATTGCTGCATGCTTACTGCATGTCAGGCATAGATCATCTCACGGTCATTGCTTCAACCTTCTCCCCATCATCACTGCTGTCAGGATGTATAAGCCCTGGTACATATACTAGCACTATTTATATTGTCATTTTTATTACTGGAGATGTGCACACCTCATAGTCCAGGGCAGGAGGCAGCTTCTCTGAATCATACTATCTCCACTCCGGGAAGCCTTCTTTAACCACACAGGAATCCTAAATAATCTGGCTCCACAAGAATCGACCTCCAGAAAGAACGTGTCTTTGGACAGCCTCTCTTGCCCTTATGTTCTAACCCTTGAATGTACTAAGCAGTTTTAAATGCAAATAGGTTGTCTTTTTTTGAAAGGAACTTTGAAGATGTTTCTTTTCCATCTTTTACCTGTCACATAATACTCGCCCAAGTCCTGGGCATGTAATTCCTGCTAAACAAATGTGAAAAATAAGTTTATTGTGTTTCCCTTTATAAAAGCAATTTAAGTTTGTTATGATAAACTTGGGAACTATAGGTAAGCGAGAAAATATGTTCTGAAGGGCAATGGATAATGCTAAGGGTCTTTAGAAAGCAAAACACAAATACCAACTGGAGACTGGAGGATTGGAAGGTGGCTGCTCTCTGCCAAACCCCAGTAAGCTGGGATCCATGGGTTGGTTTGTCCACTCAGCATGCCCCGGTCCCAGCACAGTGCCTGGTAGGAGGCAGATGCTTGTCCTGAGTGTCATACTGCCAACTCCCCTGCCCAGGTGTGTGCAGGAATCTGAGGGCAGAGCTGCTGGTTGTCATAAGAACCAGTGAGTAGGGCCCTGGCAAGTCATGGCAAGAGCAAGGGATGTGAGGGACAGTCTCGTGCTCCAAAATGCTGGGAACTATGTGCATAGTTACACAAAATTCTATGTGCATAAATGCATGGGGTGAGTCTGGAAGAGCATGTAGCCTGAAAAGCTAATGGAGGTGACCCTCTGGGCATCAGAATGATGGGAGCTTTAGAATCACCTATCCTTGTTTTCACTTTATGTATGTACGTTTCAGTTTTTTCCTACAAAGAACTTATGTGATGTATATGATGTGATCAATAAGAAGTATTTTTTCCCTAAAGATAGGTATTATTCGCAAATACAGTTGAAAGATTCACATAGTGAATGATGAAATGATTAAAATAAAGTACTTTACGATTAATAGAGTAATGAACCAACAGATGGAACTCTTCTTAGGGGCTGTGGTGCTGTCCCCCTGCTCCTCACACTTGACCTCAGTGGAACCAGGAGGGACAAAAAGGGTCCTTTATCTTCCCAGGGCCCACCACAAGCAGGTGGCTTGTTAGTCACCAAGGGCCAGTGAAATGGAGACGGCTGCTTATCAGTCAGGGCAGGGCAGATACTATCACTGGGGACCAGACCCACACAGAGGCTCAGCCCCGACTTGTGTTTCTAGTCTGTTCCCCCAAGATTCCCCGACAGCCATCTGATAAGATGCATTTAGCTGTCTAGTTTGCATGGTCCTGACAATTTTTATTCAAAACATATGCAAATACTGGGGGTTGGTTGGTGGGGACAGAGGTTGCGGTGAAATGCTTCTAAACTTTTAACCAAATGAATCGATTAACCTCAAGAAGAGGAGCTTTTGATTTCGGCATCTATTTGCATCAAAAGGCAGTTAGACCCCATTCATTCCTTTTCCCATCTGCCAGTTTATCTCATCCCTGGGAAGACGAAATTAGCAATGTGACCGGGTGACTTTTCCAAAGTCCCTGGGTAACTTGGCTCCTAGTGAGGTTGCCACAAAGGCCCTTGGAACTCTCCAGCACGGCCCTGCATGAGATGGAAGCTGGGCGGACACTGGGCACATTCCCAAGCCACTAGGCAGTGGTTGGAGCCAGCGCTTACCAGAAGCAGCCTTTCGGTCCTTCGGGGCACCTGCCTAGTGTGTTTATACAGTGGCAGGGTCAGCCGGTTGAGGAATTAGTGCACAAAGAGAAAAGGCCTGCACAAATTCTGCTGATTAATTAATGCTCTGAAAACAGTGCCTCTGGAGCGGTAACCCGATACTCTGACAAGGGAAGGGGCTAATCTCCAGGGAGGCCAAGGGAATTTTGCAGAGGTGTTTCCTGCTTCCTTCCTCAGGCATGGTGGGCTCAGGCTGTCATCTCCTAAATGCCAAATAGGACATGTGTTCAGACCAGTGGCCTTGGGCAGCACTAGCTTCTTGGGCATGCAACCTGTGCAGTCCATGGGGTCCTGTGCACACAAAGGCCCTGGCTTAGTTTAATGCTCTGCTGTTACTTTCTTGAAATTCTTAATTTTTGAACAAGGAGCCCCTTATTTCTGTTTGCTTTGGGCCACATAAACTATGTAGCTGGTCCTGGGTCTGGGTTACAGCATGGGGCCCTGGGGATTGCCAAGGGTGGCTGCAGCTCCTTATCTTGGCATTCAAAGACCTTTCCAATTTGGTTTACTGAGTATCTTTCCAATCATCTCCACATTCCACATGTTTGGGAACTTGTTGCCTTCAGCCAAAGATTCTGACACACACTTCCCGGCTTTTGTACTTTTTGTTCCCTGTGCCTGGTAAACCTTTCCCTCTCCTCATCTCTCTGCAGACTCCTATTCATCCCCTGGAGAAGAATCTTTTTTTTTTCCTGAAAGTTTCTTTGAAATCCTGCAGGCAGTTAGTGGCTCCATCTCCAGCGCTTTCAGAGCCCCCTAACATTTCTTTTATTGCTCTTGATGAATTGCAGCATAATGATGCATCTGTCTCCCAGAAGTATTTAAAAATATTTAATAGTTGGCATGGCAGATACACTAACCAATGAGAGCTGATGGAAGGAGGCCAGACAAAGCCTAAGAGCAGGGTCCTTGGAGGTCCACTGCAGGGCCTGGGGTTAACCCTTCACTTGCTGGATCATGGGAATCAGAGGGCCTTAGGAACCCAGGACAGAGTCTGTTTACCAACTGTTATGGAGTATTTCAATATTTTAGAAGCATGTGCTGCTGCCCTGGTGCACCCTGGCTGACAAGGCTCCCTGAGAGCTCCCCACCCGAATATGAGCTAACTTTCAGCACGGTGCTTGTGTGATTCGTCTCTCTGTCCAGGTGTCTGGGACAGGGCTTGGCCCAGAGTCAGCACTCAGAAAAGGAAATAGTCACTGCTCACCTGGGTTGCAGGCATCCTTCTCAGGGGACAGGAAGTAAAGGGACTGCTCTGAAATCTGGAGACACCTACCTTTCCAGCTTTCCCCAAAGAACCTTCTATAGCTAATGAGTGCAGCATGTACAAAGTGTCCTGCAGTGGCTGGGAGAAAACAAAAGAAAAAGGAGGCAGGCAGGCACACGAGACACAACACACACTCACACACTAACATACACACAAACATGCCCAGGACACATGCACATCCACACAGACATGCTATTCACACACACCACATACTCCCAATTATACCTACCCACCCTAGAAAGCCAAGAGTGACCCACAGGAGCGAGCGTGTGGCCAAGGCAGGCATCTATGCTGGGTGAGCAGGGTGCCACTGCCTGGGGGCTGCACAGGTGCTCTGGAGGGAGAGCGGCCTGGGTTTTGGCGGGTTTGGAGAGGTAGAGAGCACCAAGGAGAGGCTGGCTGTACAGGGGGTGCAGTGAGGCACCACCGCTGCTGGGGCAGAGCACAGGTCTTAGGAGGAGGGTGTGCAGATGGAAAAGTTGTGGAAGGAGAGGTGTGGGGCTTGGGGAGGAGGCTGGCATGTGCAGAGAAGCTTCCATGCACCAGACACACACCAGGTGCCACACAGATTCTACTTATTTTCACCTCCATCCCAGGAGGTGCATATAACGATCTCATTTCACAGATCAGGCCCAGAACCACGAAGTGGCTGGCCTAGGGCTCTGCAGCCGAGGAGTGGAGCCCGCACATGGATGCAGGTTTGCTGGGTTCCAAACCCTGTTATTTACCCCTTGCACCCATGGGTGAAGAGCTGTGTATATTGACCTTTATTCCTCACCCCATGCTTCTCCCCTTGCAAAAGAACACACTTGGGGTGACTGCCCTTCCTCCTCTGTTGCATAACTGTGAACTCCAACTGGGCAAAAGCGGGCAAGAGCTGCAGGGCAAGGGGCTTAGGCCAGAGCCGAGTTTCTCCCCAGCAACACTACTGTCATTTTGGGTCAGATCATTCTTTGTTGTGTGGGGCTGTCCCGTGCCTTGTAGGATATTGAAAAGCATCTTTGGCTAGTAGCATGCACTCCTTCCACTCTACCCTGAGTTGTGACAACAAAAAATGTCTCCAGACACTTCCAAATGTCTGCATGGGGGGTATAGAATCACCCTCCAGTTGGGAGCCACTGGGTTGGACAGATGGCTAGCTGTGAGGATCGGGACATGATTCCACAAGCCTCCTAGCTCCTTCTGCAATGATTTTTCAGCACTCTAGCAGATACCTGTCCTTCTTGCTTAGATGCTGATGAGTCAGATCTAGTGGCAGTGGGATGGACCCCAGGACCTCTGCAGAGCCTCCTGGTCAGCCCTGGAGATTTGGGCGGGCATGGGCCCCACCCTCCCCATGGGTGACTGGGCTCCCACAGAGACACTTTGTCCAATAGCTTCCGCCTGCAATCCCAGGACATGCAGACCCAACGGCCAATTATGAAAATGAAAAATCCAGGTCTTGGCCTCAAATGAATATTTTCCTTTGGTGCTTTGATTCTCCTGTAATAAGTGCTGGTCACCAAGGAATCCCAGGAATGTGGCCTTGATAATGAAAAGAGGCACCTGTCCCAGGGGCCTACTCACTGGCTTGGCACAGAGGCTTAAGCAGGCAGCCTCCAGATCTCGAGCTGCCCCTCCCCTGCTGGACAGTCTGTTTCCACCACCCTTCGCCTGGTAGCCTGGCTGCAGCGACTGCCTCCTGAAGAAAGTGAGAATCCTTATGAGCATTTGGCTCCATATCAGGAGAAACAAAACTACACTTCCACCTCCAACCTAACATTTTTGGATCTTTTACTTTCTCATTTACTATCACAACAATGATACTATTATTATTCCTGTTTTCCAGATGAAGAAGCCAAGGCCCAGAGGTGAAGTCAGTTGCCCAAGGGCTTGTACCCAGCAGTAGAGCGACTGGGGTTTGAACGCAGACAGCCATTTCCAGAGCTGGTGCACCTAAAGAACTGAGCCTCGTCTGCAAAATGACCAAGTTGTCCAGGGCCCCTCGGGCTGAAGCCTGGGTACGACAGGCCTTGGCTCTGAGCACACCCTGGGTGGCCAGGGTGGCCGAGCTCCATTCCGTGTTCCCCCGGCTCCGGCAATCTTACTGCACTCTGTAAACAAGGATAGATGGGGTAACAAGAAGAAAGACCTACTTGGCCAGGCTGGCCAGGGAAGCCCACCTTCCTTGGGACTCTTCCTGAGATCCTAATTCTTCTACGTTTTACCTCAGAAGAGCATTCCCCCAATCCAGGATGCCAGTCAGTGGTATTTCTCCAAGAATCCGTGTTATTCGGGCACAGGCTTGGACCCTGAGGGGCCAGGCTGACAGGCCCATCTCTGCTGCCTGATACTCTGTGCTGTCAGGCAGTTCAGTAAACACGTGGGCTTCCTCGTCTGTATGCTGGACAGAATGAAACCAACTTCAAAGAACTGTGACAGTTAGTGAAATAGTGAATGGGAAGCCTGGCACACTGGGCTTTTAGGCCTTTGGGTGTTAGGAGCCCCTGTGTACCTGGGACAGGTGGCCAAACGTCGCCAGGGCTCAGCTGGCTCACCTGCAAGTAAGGGAAATAATGAAACCCATTTCAGGGCCCTGGGAGCACCGGGTGGTGGGGACGGCACGCGCGGAGGCTCAGAGGTGGGAACTGGGCTGCTTGGTTCAGGGCTCTGGGGAGCTGGAGATGCCCTGGTAGGGATACCTAGAGGCGACTCATGCGAGTTGAGGCTACAAGGTGGGCAGGCTCCAGTTTTGAGGCTGAAATCCTCTGCTGGCTGCTGAAGGCCAGGGACTTAGAGATACAAGAGATGGTGACGCACTGAAATGTTGTTGCCTGTGTGTGCTTTTGTTCCCAGCACGCCTGGGGCCCAGAGCTGCGTTCCCAGAGGAGTGAAAGTCTGCAGAGTGAAGGAAACAGCGAAACTGGCTGCGCCAGGAAGGAAGAGGATTCCAGGGCACGAGGCCCTGGGGGCAGACCTCCCCCTCCTCCCCTGTGCCCTGGTCCCTCCCCCCACTTACACACCATTATGTGGTGCTCACAGTGGGCTGATTGTGGGGCACTGAGGACCTGGGGCAGGGACTGGGCTGGAACACAATGCTGCTAATAATAGCCACTATTTATCAAGGGTTTGCTGTGCAGCAGGCCTAAGCTAAAAGCTTCCCAGGTATTACCTCATTTAATCCTTACCAAGGCTCTGTGGGATAGGGATTATGTTCCTGTTTCAAGAGGAAATTGAGGTTCAGAGAGGTTAAGCACTTTGCCCAAGGCCACACAGCTGGCACACAATAGAGCCAGGATTAAGTTGTAGGTGATCTAACGCCAAGGCCTTAACTACTATGCTTGCTGCAGGCCCTTCAGAGGCCTGCTTTTCTTAAACAGGTGAGTATCCTATAAACCTCCTTTTCAAACTTCCTTAAGAGTTTATCCCATTGTATTTTGAGTCAATTCAACATACAGTGAGTGAATTCTATAAACTTTTGTCTATATTCAATCTTCTACGACATATAATTTGTTTTAAGACGCAGCTTTGGTTTCATGATGACTTTCTGAGAGGAAATGAATGAAGAGCACATTAATGGAATGTGCTCTGAATTCTGCCACTTTGCATCACGGGAATATGAGCGCCTTAGAATGGAGGAAACAATGGGCCAGGCTCTATGTTAGATACCTGTGATATGAATAAGAATAATAAGGCACACAGGTAAATTCATGCATTTTAGCTGCTCTTTCAAGTTTTCTACACATTTTTTATATAATTTTTATTAAAGCATAATTTATCTGTGGTAAAATATACATGTATTAAGTGAATTCTTCCTTATGTGTACACCCACATACCATCCCTTTGATGAATGTTTTTTAAGTATTGTTTTTCGAAGGCCAGGAAGACAGTGATGGCAAGTTGTCCTCCCTCCACAGAGTGCGAAGTCCAGCAGACAGGAAGACAATAACCGACTAAACAAAGAAGTCCACAAAATGATTGCAATTGTGTTTGTGTTATGGGAAACCAAGTGGTGTGAAAAAATGAAGAAGAAGGAGGAAGAGTCTCCATTTTCAGTAGGGTTGAGGAGGGGAGGATCTCTCATGCAGGCAACTGGAACCTGCAAAATTAACTTTTACAGAAAGAACAGAAATTTTGAAGTCCCCGAGGTGGCAAAGAGCTGGCATTTGGGAAGACCAGTGTAACTGGCATGATGTGGGTAATGGGGAGAGGTGGGCATTGGTCGAGACATGCCAGGCCTCACCAAACAGCCAAACATGGTGGAGAACTGGGAGTCACTTGTACATGCAGATGCGTACCATCTGTACTGGTGTAGTGATTGAGAGGTTGGAGAAGGCTTTTTAAGGATTCCACTTGGAGTGGGAGAGGCTGTATCCAAACCCAACCTTGCCTCTTATTTACCACCTGACTTGGGAATATTGATTGGGATTAAGTTCATGTGCAAATAAGTAATAAATAATAGTAACTAAATAAGACTGAAATAAAAGTCTGAAGGTCAATAGTCTATGGTTGATAGAAGGGTTCTTGGTGCTGAGGACCCCTGGTCTGCCATGTATGAGTCCTTCCCAGAGTCATCTCATAGGCCAAGATAGCTGCTGAAGCTCCAGCTCTTATGCCCACATCCTAGTTGACAAGAAGAAACGAGGAAGGAGATCCATTCTCCTTTTAAGGACACTTTCTGCAATTGCACACACCACCTGAACCTATATCCCATTGGCCATCCTTAGTCACATGGTCATATTTGGACATAAGGGAGGCCGGAGAATTCATTATTTTGGTTGTCCACATTTCCAGATAAGGACCAGATCGTCTATACCTAAGGAATTAAGGATTACCAGAGGACCAATAGCAGCCTCTGACACCACTGGGAAAAACTGCTTCCTCTCTTTTATCCCCATTTTCTTCATCTATAAAGTGGGGTTCATAGTAGTCATTCATAGCATCATTAGGAGAACTAACCAAGGTTCTGCACGGTACCAAGCACATCACTGGGGATCTGGTGACTGGTCAATGTCTTTCAAGAAATATTAATTCCTGTGACCCACGGCTCTCACCTTAGAATATCTGCAATAAGAAGCAGAGAATTGCCCTTGTGGAACCCAACTCAGGCTGTATACAAGCCTGCTCTGGACTGATCTAGTGTCATGTTACCTCAGTGGCAGCACCTGGTTTGGAAGGGCAGCATGGAGGAAGCTCCCAGGGGTCAGCTGCAGGTATCGTCATTAGTCTGATTTTACAGATGAGTCCACTGAGGCTCACAAAGGTGAAAGGGCATACCTAGCTAAGTAAGAGAAAGTGCTAGAATTTGAACCAGGTCTTCTCCTGAGCCTGGGCCCTTACCCACCACACACATTACCACTCTTCTGTGAATGCCTGTGGGCAAGTGTCCTTATGGCCAGGAGACTCCAAAGGGAAAGGCTTTTCTTGAGTGGTGTGTCTCAGGCTGCAGGGATTTTTACAGCTAATGTGGTGCTCCAGCGGGATAATACCAAAACACCTCTGCCTGGGGATGAGCTTGGAGCCCCATCAAGTCCCCCAGGAAGCCTGGAGTCCCAAGGCTGTGGCAGGAATCTGGGCTTCAGTGGGACAAGGGTTTCCTTTTGGTGGTCACCAGCCTCCATGCTCCCTCTGGTCACAGTGCCATAGTGGGGGCTTGTGCGAGTTCCAGCCTGAGCCCTGGGTGACATCCCTGTGCTTTTACTTTTCCACAGGCACTACCAGTGGGTGACCGTCTGGTGCTAGGGCTTCAGCTAAGGTTCCGGGTTGGCTGAGATCCCCAGAAAGAACAATTGCTCCAGGCCTCCCACCTACAGGAGCCAGGGAAGCCAAGCCAAGGATTTCTGCCAAGCCTGGCTCCACTCTGCCTACAGAGGGACTGGTGGAAACAGGGCTCCCTCTGCCTTCTCCTGAGTTTGACATTCATGTCCGGGGACCTCAGGCTGAATCCAGAGGGCCCAGGCCCAGGCCTCCATGCAGCTGTGTCTTAGTAACCTAGAAGGCCTTCAGCGTGGGGGGTAGAGGAACCGGAGGACTGGAGAGAGAGAGGCCGGCTTCTGAGCCTCCCTTGGGCTCTTGTCCTCCCAGTCACTCCCCACAGCTCAGGCTGGCTGAAGAACAAAGACCACAAGGGGCCGGGGAGGGGGAAGTCCCAGGAACTGGGGAAACTGAGGCTGAGAACCAACCAAACTTCCACCCTTAGAATTCACCTAGGGAGGGTTGGATTTTTATCCCAGGAGTATGGGGGATTGAAATTAGGTTTAAGTGGGAGTGGGACCTTATTTAACTAGTCTTCCAAAAAGATCTCTGGGGCAGCGTGGAAGTGGATGCCAAAATCTGTATCAGTTTGGGTTGTCCACTGAAAGAGAACCAATTTGGAGGTATATATCTATATCTTAAGATTTATATATATATATACAGAGAGAGAGAGAGAGGGAGGAGGGGGGCGGGGCGGGGGCGGGGGAGAAATTTCTTTTAAGGACTTGGCTCAAGTGATCCTGGGGCTGGCAAGTCTGAAATCTGTGGGGCAGGCTGGCACTCTGGAAACTCAGGCAAGAGCTGGTGCTGTGGTCACTGGGCAGGGAGATACCACCTGTAGGCTGTGATGCACACCCAGAGGCCTCTAGGGATCTATGTTGGTCATATCCCTGGGCTGAGGGACAGTCACCCCTCCCCTTCCTCTGGCCCTCTGGCCCCCCAGACACTCCGGCAGCCACACATCCCTGCAGGACCAAGGTGCTTACAAGCCATGGGGTTTGGCATGAAGCAGGCCTGGGGCTGAATCACGGTTTTGACATTTACATGCAACCTGTTCACAGATAAGTTTTGATGCCTTGATCAATCAATTAACTGATTCATTCTTTTTATCTTCACATGCTTATTCATTTAAAAACTTCCATGGGGTAACTAGTAAGGCACATTCAGGTGCTGGAGTCGCACAACAAAGAGCTAAGATATCTAATTTTAACAAGGCCACCCTCTGGACAGGGATATTTACTGAGAAAATGACAAAACAATGCATGTTGAGGGCAGGGATAGGAGAGGCGAGTGCAGAGTATAAGGGAGCATGGGAAGGGACAGCTACCTCAGAGGTGGGAGGGCCTCGCTGAGTCTGAATGATGCATGAGAGTCATCAAGGCGGACAGCAGAGTGAGGGCTGGTGGGAGAAGGTGGCCCAGGAAAGGGTCCATCTGGCAGCCCAGGAGTCCAGTGCATGGCAGGGGAGAGGTTCCCCAACAGAGCAATTCTTTGGTGCTCCTGGTGCGAAATGAGTTATTTTTTTACCCTGGGTTTTCAGCATCCAGGCCACCTGCACTCATCAGGTTCTTGCCATAAAGAATTCACCTTGTGCCAGGCTCAGATGAGGCTCCCCTCCCCTCCACTTTTTCTCCCTCTCTGTCCCTCACCCTGGCTCAGCACACATTCCTTCAGGGAGGCTTAGCCAGTGGGGAGCTGCTAAGGGAGGCAGGAAGGACAGTGGAGACGACCTTAGCGAGCTGGCTACGGGGATGGCACAGGCTCTCCCCATTCACAGAAATCCACACCTCTCAAGTGCAGCCTTTGGTGTTCTGCCTTGCTGTTCCCATCTGTAAAATGGGGTTAAATAATCACATTTCAATTAAATGAGGGCTTATCAGCCATTTTATCCCCTGTGCCTGGTACAGAACTGACCCCAGAGTTGCAGCTAAAACGTGTTTGTTGAGTAAATGAAAGGATTCGGGAAGACAGGTGTTCACCATTTGATTACAATGCAGAGGAATGTTCTCTCTGCAAAGGAAACTTCACAGGGGCTGCTTGCGTTCAGGATCCCTGAGGTTTAGAATGCACTAGTGGTTTTGCTAGAAGAGGAGAAGGCCATGGAAAACGGAGAGAGACTGGAGTCATGAGCCACAAGCCAAGGAATGCCTTTATATGCTGGAAGCTAGAAGGGACAAGGAATATTCTCCCCTAGAGCATTCGGCAGAAATACGGCCCTGATTTTGGACTTCTGGCCTCCAGAACTGTGAGAGAATAAATTTCCTCCATTTTAAGCCACCCAGTTTGTGGATATTTGTTAAACCAGCCCTAGAAAGCTAATAGAGTGGGCTTCTCGGGCTCAGTAGGAAGGAGTGCCACGCTAGCTCATGGCGTCTGCACGGGCGGGGAGGGCAAAGAGGCGGGGCCCGTGCTAAGTCTTGGCAAACTTTGATTTAGATCACCAGCTCTCTGGCTGGGGTCTTCCTCTGTGTGGGTAGATACCAGCTCGCTCTTTCTCAGGGATTCAGCGGTAAATGCTACAGAAGCCCTGCAGGGTTGTATCTGCTTAGTCAGAGGAGGACAGAGACGTGGGAAGCAATGGCAGCCTCAGTACCTTCCTTGTCATCTTGGTATCAGCTTAACGAAGTAATCCTCAAGGCAGAAAACGTATTGGGAACTTGGGCAAAACAAAGGTGGGGGCTGGCCATCTCTTCCACTCCCCCTCCTGCCGCCTATTATTAGGACCACAGAGAACCATCCAGAAAACATCAAGCCCGACGTTGGCAGGGAGGTTATCCTGGACAGAGTTCTGCTTTCCTTGGAGCTGCCCATTCCAGAGTCTAACCATCCTTCCTGTCAGGCCTCCCCTTCACTGTTGACCCCTTCACACCATCATTTAAACCTTGGCTTCCCTGTCCTATCTACTACAGAATAACAGGCAAACTCCCTCCTCCATGTACGAGAAGACAGCCGGGTGTGGAGACAAGTAGCTGGGGACATGGTCTCAAATCCCAGCTTTTATCCTTTCTTGCTCTACGATCTTGGAGAGCTTTAGGTCACCGGTCCTCTGTTTCCTTTTCTGCAAAATGGGAAGAAAATAGTAATATCTACTTCCTGTTTCTTTGAGGATTCATTAGATCACACATATAAATGTATCTGGCACATACTCTTAATACCTGTGCAAAAATGTTTAATCTAAAAACAAAATATTGAGACAAACACACACATAAAATCAGTTGTCCTACTGCATACTGGGCCTTTTTACCTGCCTTTATGGGTTATCTTCCCTGGACCTTTAGCAATTACCATATTTTTATTGAGTGCTGACTGCATGCCAAGTGCTGTGTCAAGTTCTTTACATGTCACCTGTTTTGGCCCATGAAGTAGGCACTCTACTAGGCCTATTTAACATGAGGAAATTGAGGCTCAGAGAGGGCAGTGGCTTGTCCCAGGTGACACAGTAAATGGAAGGTCTGTCTCTTAGCCGTCAGATGGCTCAGCCTCCACACTAAGGATTCCCCTCTGAGTGTTCCTTCCCTGTGGGCGGTGTGGCGGGTAAAGCTGAGGGCCCCTGGGTTCCACTTAGACCATGGGCCCTGTAAGGAAAGGGAATGAGCTCCTTTGTCTTTACACCCCAAGCACTCCACACTGAGTCTGGCACAAAGTAACCATCACCAAGTATGTGAGACAAAATAAATGAATAAACAAGTGAAGAGTGGAGGGTTTTTAAATAAAACTGTCTTGTCTTTCAACAAAATGAAAACTTCATGCTCAGATGCAGGAGATCTGCGTTCTCATCCACCTTCTACCCTTTTTCCTGGGTGACCCTGTGGGTGTCAGTTGTTTCTTTTATAAAATGGGGATAATAATATACTTTCTGCTTTGGCATGGAGATGGGACAAGGGATCATTTAAAAACCCTTCAGCTTGAACGTAACTAGATGGTTCTGATCTTGTCCATGTTACACCCCCACCAGCACCCGGCATACAGTATGTGTTCAGTGGTTATTTGCCGCATGAGTAAATGGACTCAGTGTTTTTCTCACTCATTTCAGAGTTATTTAAACTGCAAAACCAACGTTACATGGGCGGGATCATGGGTGGGCTGTACTGTCCTGATCTGGAGCAGGGCTCCCTCTTCTCCTGGAGGAACCAGCTGAAAGCACAGGGTTGGTTAGAGCAGGTCCTTCACTGGGGATGGTATTTATGCACTCACCCGCTGCAGCCTAGAAAGGGTTAAACCTCAGGCTGTCTGGCCGGGTGTTCTCCAGCCCTGCCTTGCCCCATTACCTTGCCTCCAGCTGAGATTAGGCCATTAGTTTACTCATAAACAGGTGGCACACTCCACCTGAGCAGATGGAGATAAGGGCCATTTTCTTGCTGTAGCACTAAAGGCTGCTGTCTGCGCCCCAGCCGCCCACCACCTTGGTCTCAGCAGCCTGGGAGGTTGTCCTTCTCAGCCAGCTCTGCTCTGTCCTTGGGAAACCCCCGTGTTTGTTTTAAGACTTTGGGAAGCCCAATGGTCAGTTTTTGTCTGCAGTTCATGATCAGCCTTCCAGAATCGAAGGAGCCTTGGGCCAGGAGAGCGCTGGTCAAGTCCTGCCAAACCCACCAAATCAGGGGCAGTCTGGAGAACTCTCATTCCAGAATTAAGGCTTCCCAAAGCTCCAGAAGCTTCCATAGCTATTTATTTCTAGTCCAATCTGATTTTGAGTAGCAGGTCTTCTTGCTGGGTACTTCCTCCCCACCAGTCAGATATTAGGGATAACCACAGAGCATCAGAGCAACATAATATCCTAAATTTTGCCTCTTGGCTCACAGAGCCTAAAATGTTTGCTATTTGTTCCTTTACCTAAAAAGCTTGGCTACCTTTGACCTAGACCATTGGACTGTGCCAGAAATTTCTTTATTTTGTTCTCCCAGCTCCATGTCTTAGGTTGTCTGACCCCCATAGAGAGCCTAGGAATCCTTTACAGATCATAGTCAAATCTAGGTATGAATATTCTCACCACTGTCAGAGGGACATGAAAAATTAAGAGGAAGATCTGTGCAAATGCATCCCTTGTCCTGGCCTTCCAGATGCCTCTTTTCTGCCCTCTGGCCATATCCAGTAGCCCCCATGCCTTGATGCTCCCAGGGAAGCCTCTCTGACACATCAAGGGCTCACTGATGTTCCTCTCCTTTGTTCTGAATCCCCACAGAAGAAATTTAATTAATCCTGGTCACTTGCTGGATCAACTGATACCAAAGCAATGGAAAATTAATTCCCTTATATAAACACTTAACAAGCATAGTGGGAGATCCTATTTGGCATAAATCGCAACCCCAGGACCAGGGTGGCTTAGGGGCACTGGATTCCCCTGGGAGTCTAGAATCTTGAGCCAAGATTTAGCTCGTGCTCTGTACTTCCTGGGTGACCCCCTTTAGGGGCTCCATCTCTCAAAGTCTGCATTTCCTCATCAGAGATGACGGGACTCAGGTTGCCTGAAGATTTATTATAAGCTGGCTAAATTGGCAACGAGGCCCATCTACAGGAATGGCGCTAAGAGTGGCCAATGTCCTCTTCTCTTCCAAGCCATAAACCCAGTCCTCTGGATGTGTCCCTCCCTGCCTTGGACAAAATGTCTCTTAAAGCATTTGCAGCCACATCCCTCAGCCCTATGCCCCCAAGGAACTCCGGAGCTTATTGCCTCCGATAGCCCCAGGCACAGCCAAGCCCAATTTCTTCATCCAGGATCAATTACTTTTTTCTTCTTACCTTAAAGAATAATAATGAATCACACTGTCAAACCCACAGTCTCTTCTATTATTCCCTCTGTCTGCCTGTGGATTTCCGCTTTGATTGTGTAATTTGGCCTTTGCAGTATCTTTCCTAGCTAACAAAAATGAAGGACTAGGGAGGAGGTGTCTGAGGTCGTTTGGTTCTGCTACACCAGGAATTTGGTGAGTTCTTGACTCCGGCTTCTCCCTTGTCCCTTGTTGCTTCTCTCACTAAAGCACCCTTTTCTCTTAAGAATGTCTCAAATCCATTCCTCCTTCCAAGCTTCCAAACATCTGAATGTGAGTTCCGATAAGGTCCTTACTCTGCTCACCTCTTGAAATGGACACTTGTTTTTGTTTGTTTGTTTTTTTATTTTTTTTCAGTTTGGCACCCAAGCCCCTTTTTATTAGGGCAGAATCCTGTGTGAGTCTTGGAAGAGGCAGAGCCGCCAATGCCACCTAGTCCTACCCAGGCAGAGTCTGCGTACAGCCCCTGCTCAGTCAACTGCATGTTGCCCTTGGGCTCTGAGTCCTGAGGAGTGGCCCAGGGAAGGAATTACCCCCTGGAGAAGAGGCAAGTGCCAACACCGTGGTTCTAACCACAGGGCCCGGTGGCTGACCCAGACTGTAACGCCCACACCCACTCATTCCAGCCTTCACCTTTCACTGGCCCTCATTCCCCAGCTTTATCTTTGAGTCCACTAGCCACTCAAGAGCCTTCCCTTGCATCCTTTGCTGCTTATCATTACCCAGAGTGAGTTTCTGTGGCTGCAAATGAGATTCCCAGCTGCCTCCCTGAGTCCATGCCACCTACATCCCCATTGCTCCTTGAGCCCAAGGCTCTGACCATGCTCCTTCATGCTGCTATAGATTTGCCCCTGCCAGTGGTGGTGGGAAAACAGCCAGCCCTATGGGTAAGAAATTTCTGTTACATGAGCCAGTGAAGGGCTCTTGGGTGAGGTTTCTGTTGATTGTAACCAAAAGAGTCCTGGCTCATACAGACATTAAGTAATAAATTTCATTAAATTTAGAAAACATTTACTGAGCACCTGTATAGGTCAGGCTTAAGGGGAGACCAGCACTGAGCCTCACTGACTAGCCCTGAGTTGTTTCCCAGGGGAAAAATCTGGGTGCTGTTACTAGAGGGGGAGGTGGAGAATAGATGCTGAGAGGACAAGCAGTCATCTCCATGATCATCAGTACCTTATTAATTTTCATATTAAGGCAATGTGCTTTCATTGGGAGGTTAAGGACCCTGGAGTGGGAACTGACAGGAGACAAGCTGTCAGAGGTTAGAATGTGCCTTGCCCCCTGGGGTTTAGCACTAATGTCCCCAGAGCTGGGAATGGAGGACAGGCCAGACCATTTGCTCTGAGGTTGGCCGTCAGTTGACTTTCTGCTTACACGTGCTCCCATTGCCCCACTGCAGAGTCACGGTCAGTGTCACAAAACAAGTCGGAGAGAGCATGGGCCTTCTTCTAACACCCATTTCCTTATACTCCTTCCCACACTCCATTCATTCATGGACAGATTCAGGTTCCTCTCAAGAGTGAAAGTCAGAGTTAAAGACCTTGTCCTGTCCAGTCAAGCTGTGTCCCCGAGCCTCAGTTTTCTCATCTGTAACACGGAATAGAGTTTGGCCAGCGTCATGACCTTGCTGTGAGGGCCAAACCTGTGAGGGCCAAACCTGAGATTCCAGTCTCTAACACACTGAAATGCACCAAGTCTCATGGAAACCTTAGCCAAGGGGATTTCAAAAGGGAAACGTGCTCATGTTTTTACCTGAATTCCGTTGTTCTGATGGTGCTGCCTTGTCAGTTGACTTAAAGCCATTTCTCAGGCCCACTAAGCCCTGCTTGACCTGCTCCCTGCCACACCTCCAACATTCTCACGTGTTCCTTCACCCTCTGTCCACCTCCCCCCGATCCCCCAAAATACAAGGGTCTCCCAGGACTGGGACTTGGGTCGCCTCGTCCCTCTGTCTGGATCAGAGCACTGCTCTCCTCTGAACCCTCAGGCTCAGTACCGACTTCAGCTCCTCCCAGAAGCCTTCCCTGATACCCGGGTCCAGCTCAGGTACCTCGATGGGCATACTGATGGCACCTGGACTTGGTCCTCTTTATTCTGATCTCAGTGGCCTTACTTAGTTATTTGTAAAATAAGTTGATTTATTTCTGTCTCTCCTGCTAGAATATAAGCTCCTGGAGGGCAGGAACTAGGAAAAACTTACTCCATGCTCAGCCTCACCACCCAATGGAAAGTTCTCAGTAAATATTTACTGGAAAAAATAAAGAATGGATAAATGCCTTAATTAAAGATAGTAACTTAATTCCTTTTCTGTACCAGGTATTGGGATAGATGATGGTGGTGTCATATGTTCTACCCAAATCAACAGATGGGGTAGAAAAGCCAAAGGAGGTTTGTGATGCTTTAACAGATTCCCAGGCAAATCTGCTCATTCAGAGGGAAACTTCATGGAAATAACCATCGCTACTAACCTTAACATAATACAGATCATGCAGTGGTCATTTGGATCTGACGGAGAAAATCCTCTTATAATATTTAGAAACGAAAAGATCCTGAAGCTACACCCAACGTTGTATCTGCAGATAATTAATAAGCATATACTATTCATTCATTGAGTAAATAATTATTGGGTGCCTCCTGGGAGCCAGCCATCTTGGGATGGCTGAGATGAGTCAGACAGGACCCTACTCTCAAGCAGTTCACAGCTGGGGAGACAGAAAAGAAAAAGTAAATAAATGAACTGGTCCTGGACAACGTGTTTATAAAACCCTCGGTCTTGACCAATCGTGAGCCAATCTATAAATCGGGCCTCACGTAGAGGAGGGAATTGAGGCTCAGAGGGAAGAGACTCGGCCAAGATCCCCTCGCTGTGGCGCGGGGCCGGGGTTTGCCCAATTTGTCGTTCTGGGCTGTGGTTTCCCTCTGTGTCTGGCACACCCTGCAGGGGTTCAGCTGAAATGTGGCAGGGCCTTTGGTGAGTGAAAGGGAGCTGGAACTTTGCATAAGAAGGATTTAGTGAAACCAGACCAGGGGCCACCGCCAGCCTGCTGGAAGGCCAGTTATCACCATCTGTATTTTGGAAAAAACAAGTAATTGAGGCGCTGCTATCTGCCCTTTAATTGGCAGACCTCTCAGGAGTGCTGCGGGCTGCCCCGGGGGTATTCAGCACTGCCATCCCCCTTCAGGGAGTCCTGAGATAACTCTCTCTGTCTCTCCCTGCACACAAATTCTTGGCCCCACCGCCCTCCCCTTTAGATGTGATAAAATCCAAACTGTTGCCAAGGCCTGTAGGTCCTACTAGTTTCTGACCACCCTGGTCTTTGAGGTGCTCCTCGAATGTGCTGATCTCATTCCCTCTCCAGAGCCTGTGCCCTTTGCTGTCCCCACTGCCCTCCTGGAGTGGCCTTCTCTCAGAGCCTGGCATGGCGGGCTCCTTCCCATCCCCCAGTCTCCGCCCCAGTGGCACCTCTTCAGAGAGCCTTCTCCCACCTGCCTGTCTTCAGTTATGTCTCCAGTCACTGTCTGCCCCTGACTCTGTCATGTTACTACCTGGCATGTATTACATGTTAATATAATTATATAACCTGCTTATGTTTTATTGGCTGTTTCTCCCGTTAGAAGGCAAATTCCATGAGGGTAGGGACTTTGTTTGCTGCTGTTTCTCCTACACCTAGATCAGTCCCTGGCATAGAGGAGGCACTCAAGAAAATCTTGTTGAATGAATTAAACCCACAGGGCTAGAGGGACTCCACTCTTTCCCATCTGCCACTGAGTACTCCAGTTTTCCAAGGAGAAACTTCCCCTTGTTAGAAGAGGTGACACCCCTCACGTGGCATCCGGTGTGCGTGGCACCCCCTGGAGCCCACACAGCTCTGGAATTCCCCGTGAACCCCGCTTCTCAAGGCGAGCCAGAAGGCATCCTTGGTCGTGCGGGAGTCCTGACATCAGACAGCTCTGGATGGGGATTCTGCCTCCCCTACTTACTGCCTGGGTAAACATAGGCATGTTTTTAACCTCTCTGTGTCTCAGCTTCCTCATCTACAATATGGGGATGATGATAGGACCCGTTTCTTAGCGTTGTTACAAGGATTTAATCAGCTAATACATGCAAAGTGATTAGCAACATGGCTTGCCTATGGTTAAGTGCTCCAATATAAAAATAAAACGGTATATGTTTATGCCTGATAGGAGTATAAGTCAGATGTGGAAAGGTAACCCTTAGAAAATATAGGCGCTAAGCTAGATAATAAGTGGCAACCGCTATTGTACTCTAGCACTGGGTCCCAAATTGAAAGGTTTCCAGGGCTGGGCAGGTCCCATAAAAGAGTGGAGCTTGCAGGCTCGCCACTGCAACGGGGTGGCGGGGTGGGGGGAATCTTGGCTCAGCACCGCCAAGTGTCCTACTTTTCAGAGAAGCCGGAGTCTTCCTATTTTCCTGAAATCTCACAGGTTTTAAATATTAGCAACTACTTCATTCAGTTTTCTGCAACCAGCCTCTGCGAGGGTCCTAACCATCTCTGTCATTTCTTGGTATGAATTCCAAAAATTTCTTTTTATTTTAGCCACCTGCATTGAGGTATAATTTACCTACAGTAAAATGCACCTATTTTAAGTGTACAGATCTATGAGTTTTGACAAGTTCATGTACCTATGTAATAACAAAAGTAATCAAGAAATAGGATCTTTCCATCACCCCAGAACGTTCTCTAGGGGTCTTTTACCAGTTTTCTCTGCCCCTACACCAGCCCTAGACAACTGCAGATCTGTTTTCTGTCACTACAGATTAGTTCTGTCTATTCTAGAATTCCATGTAAGTGGAATTAATACAGTATTTACTCTGTGTCTGGCTATTATTCTTTGTGACACAGCAGAATGTTTAAAAATCCTTTAAAATGTTGTGAGACTTGTTTTATGGCCCAGCATATGGTGAATGCGCCGCATGCCATTGAAAATAATATGTATTCTGCATTGTTTGATGTAATTCTCTAGAAATATCCATTAGGTCAAGGTGATTGCTAGTGTTGTTCAGATCCTCTAAGTCCTTACTGGTTATTTTCACTACTTATTCTATTGATTGTTGAGAGAGAAGGGCTAAAATCTCCAAGATTGTGGAGTTGTTTGCTTCTCCCTTTCATTCTCTCAATTTTGCTTCATGTATTTAAAGTTCTTCCATTTATGAATATTTGTCGACCAGATGAGTTGACCATCTCGTCATTTTAAAAGTCCCCATTCTGCTCTGATATTGCTCCTGTCTTCGAGTCGATTTTATCTATGTTCATAGAGCAGCTCCTGCTTCTTATGTTTACTGTTTGCATACATTTACTTTCCATCCATCTGTGTCCTATCTGTTTAACAGCATATAGTTGAATAGTTTTCTTTTATTCATTTGGAAAATCTCTGCAGTAAAGTTGTAGTGTTTAGTTCATTAACAATTAACGTAGTTGATGATGCGGTGGGATTTAGGACTACTGTGTTATCGTGACTTGTTTGTTAGTTTCTTTTAAGTTTTTCAGTTGTTTTGTAGTTTCTTTATTCCTCTGTTTCTGCTTTTTAAAGAATTATTTGAATATTTTTAAGGTTCCATTTCATTTTACATATTGGCTTTTTAACAGCACTTCATTGCATGAATTTGCTTTAGAAATTTTAATAACTTCTTAATTTTTCTATTAACAGTCTGTTTAGAATTAAGATTGTACCACTTCACAAAGTATGCAGAAAAAGCCTTGTAAACATCTGGGTCCATTTACTTGCAAACCTTATCCCTTATAGTAAAGTTGTTATTCATGTTACATCTGGGTATATTATAGATCCTACAAGATGTTGTTGTAGTTTTTGTTTCAAACAGCCTTGTGTATTTTAAAGAAATTAGAAAGAAAAAATAGATTTTAATATTTGCCTAGATTTTTACCATTTCTGATGCTTCTCATTCCTTCTGAAAGATGTGAGTTTCCATCGACTATCATTTCCCTTTAGCTTGAACAAATTCCTTCAGTTCAGGTCTGTTGGTGATAAGTTCTCTTAGTTTCATTTTATTTGAAAATTCTTTACTTACAAATAGAAATATAATTCACATACCATACAATCATCCATATAAAATGTACAATTCTATGTCTTCTACCATATTCAGGGATGTGTACAAACATCACTATAGTCAATTTTAGAAGACTTTCATTAGCTCAGAAAGAATCCTTGTACCCTTAGCTGTCAGCTCTATATCACACTATTCCCCCCACCCCAAGTCCTAAGCAACCATGAATCTATTTTCTGTCTTTATAGATTTCCTTATTCTGGGCTTTTATATTAATAGAAATATTTGCACACTTATGACTGGCTTCTTTCATTTGCCATAATGTTTTTAAAGTTCATATAAATTGTAGCATGTATAAGAACTTCATTCCTTTTCATGGCTGAATAAATCATTCTATGGATTTGTCACATTTGTTTATTTGCCTACTGGTGGACATTTAGGTTGTTTCTACCTTTTGTGACTACAGTAAAAAAATGCTGCTATAAATGTGTGTGCAAATTCTTGTCTGGACATATATATTTTTTCATTTCTCTTGGTTATATACTTATGAATGGAATTTCTCTTTCATATGGCACTCCAATGTTGCATTATTTGAGAAATTTCCAGACTGTCTTCCAAAGTGACCTCAGCATTGTACATGCCCACCAGTTGTGTATGAATGTTACTTACTTCTTCACATCCTCACCTGGCACTTGTTATATTATTTGACTTTGATTCTAGCCATCCTAGTGAGGATGAAGTGATATCTCATTGTGGTTTTGATTTGCATTTCTCTGATGACTAATGGTGTCAAGCATCTTTTCACGAGCTTTTTGGCCATTTGTATATCTTCCTTGGAAAATGTCTATTCAAATCCTTTCTCTATTTTAAAATTAGGTTGTCTTATTATTACTGAGTTTTAAGAATTCTTTATTTCAGATTCAAGTCCCTTATCAGATATATGATTTGCACATACTTTCTCTTATTCTGTGGGTTGTCTATGCGTTTTCTTGTTGGTGTCCTTGGAAGCACACAGTTTTTAATTTTGATGATATTCAATTTATCTATCTTGTTCTTTTGGGATCATCTAAGAATTCTTTGTCTAATCAAGGCTATGAAGGCTTATCTCTGTCCCCTTCTAAGAGTCTTATATTTTTAGCTCTTAAATTTAGATCTTTGATCCAGTTTGAGTTAATATATGGTGTGAGGTAAGGGGTCACTTTCATTCTGTTGCATGTGGCTGTCCAGTTGTTTCACCATCATTTGCTGACAAGAGTGTGTTTTTCCTCCATTGAAGGATCTTTGTACCCTTGTCAAAATGAGCTGATGATAATTGTATAGGTCTCTTGATCCTATTTTGTTGGTCTCTATGGCTATCTTTGTGTCTTAATTATCATTGCTTTGTAGTAAGTTTTGAGATTGGGAAGTGTGTGTCTTCCTACTTTGTTCTCCTTTTTTCCAGGATTGTTTTGGCTACTCTGGGTCCCTTACTGTTCCATATGAATTTTAGATTCAGCTTGTCCATTTCTACAAGGAAGTCAGCTGGGATCCTGATAAGGGTTGCATTGAATTTGTAGATCAGTTTAGGGAATATTGTTATTTTAACAGTGTTAAGTTTTCTGATCTAGGAATATAGGCCTTAGGTCTGTGGTGACCAGGGCAGCCAGTCAACGATGCCAGTTGTGTGCTTTGCATGGGCTGGTTAGAAAATGCTGAGTGGACCACCACAGACCCTTGGTTACTGCAGGGTTGTTTGATCCTGGGGGAAGGACCAGGAAGCCAAGGTCTTCTCTATAGCCTTTTATTGGGGGTAGTAGAGAAAATTTCATCAGGCCAAGGATAGGATCCATGCAGGTGACAGAGACCAGGTTTGCCTGGGGTGAGGGCCTGTTACCACCGTTGGCAGTATCTCCCACAGCGCTGGCCAACTTGCTACTTCCAGAATGCAAATCACTCAGTAGCCCTGACCGAACAGACACCTGGGGGGGTCTCATGGGAGGGACCCCCTGCTCCAGCCTCACACAGATGTGGTTGTTCCCTCTGGGGAAGGGAACAGGAGAGAGCTGTCCTGTCCAGGGCAGGAGCAGGTCTGACACTACCTCCAATGACAGCGAGTTGCCTAAATGCCATCACTTGCTTGTTTTCATTTTGGTTTGGCATTGTTTTGTTTCAGCCCTAATCATGTATTACCTATACCATCATTCACACAATATTTCCTTTTTAAATCAGCTCACTTTTTTCTAAAGTTTATTTGAACACGATCCTTTAAATCATTATTTGGGAAAGTGAACCGGCATCACTTGCTATAGAAAGAAGGTAATTGTAAAAATAAATACAATATAACACTGTTATTCAATTATTGGGTACCACTTCCTCCAAGGGCTTTGAGCCTTTGTTCCGCAGGGGGATTAGCAAGTATCAGGAGGTGCTGAAGACAGTACAGCACCCAGTGGGGAAGGGGGATTTCTTGGCTGAAACAGGGCCTGAATGGAGAAAGGAAAAGCTTTCTGCCTAGGATCAGTGTCCTTTAATGCCTTGTCTACAAGTCACCCAAAGTCATCCATGTGCCCAGTGCTGGGTGTCTCACAGGCTCAGAAATGCTGTTGTACCTCTTGTAGTTTTCACAGTCACTCGGCAAATTGGTGAGGAGGGTAAAATGCTGCCCATTTTATACATGGGAAATTGGAGGCCTCCCTGATTGTCCAAGAACAGTGGCAGGAGACAAGGTTTGGAGTGGGGTGGCCACTTTCCAAAATACACGGTCATTTCGTTGTCTGCTGTGTCCTCTCCCCTAGCAGTTCAGCTCTGGGACCCCGTCATGGAAGAGCTGGACTCAAGAGCTGCCTCTCAGCTCCACTGGCCTCAGGTTGATTCCATATCTTTCTTTGTGTCTATGGTTTCTTTTGCACACGGACTGGACTGAACTGGCCAGGCCCTCACCATTCATAGGTTGAAGCCCTACCCCAGAGTGATTGTATTTGGAGGCTGGGCTTTCAGGAGGTAATTAAAATTCAATGAAGTCGTATCTAATCCAACAGGACTCAAGGTCAGAGATTCTCTCTCTCTGCCCCGTGAGGGCACAGCAAGAAGGCGACAGCCTGCAGGCCAGGAGAGAGCTCTCCCACCACAAACTGACCATGCTGGCGCCCTGAGCTCGGACTTCCAGCCTTCAGACCTGTTGTTTGGGCCCTCTAGTCAGTGGTCTGAGCAGCCTGAGCAGGCTAAGAACCAAATTTGGGGGTTTGGGTCTCTGCAGTGCCCCTGACATGCTCTCACCAATCCTCTGTAACAATGCAGACAGTGCACAGAGCTACGTTGGTGCCTGAAACCTGCTGTCACCAACGTAAGGCCTCACCTTCTCTGTGCCCATCATCCGGGAAATGGAGATAACACCTGTCCTCATCTCCCTCCCAGGGTCTTATGAGTATGAAAATATGATCAGGGCTATGAAACACCAGTCAAAGTTACAGGGAGTTAGACAGCATTCTGTCCTGCCCTTTCCTCCTCCAAGGGAGTGAGCTCAGGTCCCAAAGGGCCTGAACCACATGAAGAAATGCTCGGGCAGAACTCGGGCACGGGACGACTCCCAGTCCAGTGCTCTCTCCAGGGCACCGCATGAAAAGTAAAAGCCACCAGAGAAAGTGAGAGCAGGGCTCTTCTCAGCAGCAGCAGAATCTGTAACCTCGCCCTGTCTTGGACAACACTGTCTTCCTGTGGACTCCCCATGCTGGCTGTAAGACGGCTGGTTGGTTCACTTCCCACAGCCATCCTGGAGTAGCCATTCCTCTCCTGTCTCTTGGCTGCAGGTGTCTGACAGCAGAGACATTGCTCCTACTTGCCTCAGATCCAAAGGAGCAGCTTGCGTCCCTGTCCCATCAAACTCCAGAATCTGGACAGTGCCCTCCCTACCCCTCATCATCCCAGCAAAACTCCTGCCTAAAGAATATCCATCTTGTGTCTGTGGCGCTGTTTATTTCGCATCAGTTTTCCTTCAAAATGCATGGCTTATTCTAAATAGCCACCTTCACTCCTTTCTCCCCAGAGGTGAGGCAGGTTGAGAAAACTGGCAGGACAGGGTGCATGCAGCTGGGACAGAGGACCTGGTCCCAGACCCAGCAGGATGGAGGAACCTCAGTTAGGTGTGTCTGGGTATCTGGTACTGACAAACTTGTTCTGAGCTCCATGGCCTTTCCTAGGCAGTCCTGGCATGAACACCATGACCACTGCTGTCTCTAGTATTTTTATTGTTGAAAGGACCTTAGGCTTTTGAGCCAGACAGACCTGGGTACAAGTCTTGCCTCTGTGGTAATGTGAGTAAAACCATGTCTCTAAGATACCTTCCCTTCCCTTTAAACAGGGATAATAATGCCTACCCCATAGAATTCAGTGTCTGGCTTATAAAAATGTAACAGTTGCTAATATAAGCCCTTGCTGGTATCTAAGATTTCTAAAGCATTTTACATCCAACATCCAAATTCATGCTCATTTTATAGAAGTGGAAACTGAAGCTTTGGGAGAGAGGGGGTGCTTTGCAGTGCACAGCGTTAAGTGGCAGGGGTGGGACTGCCAGCTGTGGCTGTGGATGAGGAGTCAGTACATCTGGGCAGCTGGGAGCCTACTCTCTTTCCTGGTCTCTCCATCACAGGAGAAGAAGCAATGGCTCACCCACTCTGTCCTCCTGAGCCTTTTCTCCAAGGTTAAGCTGGCAGATGGTTATTCCCAGGAAATTTAAACCTGAAGCATGCTTGAGTCAAAGAGCTTGAGAAATTCTGCCTCATTTATTTCCTTCAGTACTGTGGGCTGGGAGCTCCAAGGATTGTTCTGGATCTTGGGGGCCAGAGTTGGGAGGAGGGTCCTTAGGGGCCGTGGGGCTCTTGAAGAGCTGGCAAGAGTTCTGGTCTTCACTGGGGACAATATAGGTCACTGAAGCCCAGTGCCCATATGCTGAAGTTCAGGACCCGTGCAAGGCCAAGAGGTTGGGGAGAAGCCTGCAGCCTCCTCTCAGGTGAGACAGATGATATTCTAAGACCTGCATCCTGTCCTCAGAGCTCACAGTCTGTAGGAATCCAGACAAAGAGAAAGAAAATGATGACACATGGTAAGGGTCTCTTGCTATAAGACCCACCGGGTTCTACCTTTGCTGGTCAGGACTGGCTTCCTTGAACAAGCGACCTCTTAGACAAGAATTAAAGGCCACTGAACAGTAGGAGACTGGAGAAGAGGAAAGGAGACGGACAGAGAGACTCACGAGAGCTGATTGCTAAGTTTTCAGGAGTTTTATGAGCCAGTTGTTAAACACAGCTATTATTAAAAACTAATTTAAATAAACTTGCAGTTAAGTTAAAAACAAAGGTAGTAAATACTGAAACTCATCACTTCCCAATTATTTTACTACATTTGAACATTGTGTAAGCTCTTGATGTTATTCCTATTTATTGTATCTTATAGTGGAAATACTACTTAATGTTCTACTTCATGTATCTTCCCACCTCTGCCTTAGGTCACATCACATGGGTCACTTGAAATCAGCCATAAAGGGAGTATTTACACTATGCAAATGGGCAGATGCTACAAACCTGGACCCTCCATTTCTTCTCCAGAGAGCCAGTGGTTAAACATTTACCTGAATTTAATGAACATACATAAAAATGCAGAAATCACAAGTGTAATCTTGATGCATTTTCCTGAAGTGAACATACCTGTGTGTCCAGCACTCAGATAAAACAGTAGGAGATTACCAGCACCCCAAAGCCCCCTCACACCCTTCTCCATCGCTAGGCTCCCTACTCACCCCCCACAGGGGTACTGACTATTCTGACCCCCGCAGCACCTTTTAGGAATTCTTAGGAGGGCTTCTGCCAGCCTCTCATTCCCATAGGCCCCCCCTCCACATTTTGGGGTTAGCATCTGGGTATTTATTTTCTCACTAACCTGTTTGAAATATTTTTAAGTTACACTACAAATACAGAATCACAGAGAATAAATTAGAAAACACGCATGTGGAAGCCATCTCTTGAGGTAGCCGCCTGCTTACATGGGTTTCCCTGGACAGGTAAGGGGGGATGTGAATCCAGTTTGGTCTGATGCCAAGTCCAAGGCCCTAACTAGAGAAAAGCAGTGAGTAGATCATGATGGGTTGTGTGAGCCATGCAAATCAATGTGCATCTAAAGGAGAAAGGACTACCGAGGAGGAGGAGGAAGGTATGACCCACTTTGCCCCTGGAAGCTCATTCCCTGCACGGGAAGGGAGATACTGGAGGCAGGTGACCATCTGGAGGCTTCGCTGATCAGGAATGCAGAAAGGACAGTGGCCTGAGCTGGCCAATATCTTTCTGAAGACCATTCTCCCCCATATCATTGTTCCTGAGCCTGTGAAAAGGGAACTGTCTGTACAGGTAGGACAAGAGGAGTGGGAGCAAATCTGCTTCCTGTGGGAATAATGTCTCCTAATTCTCAGACCATGAGCTCTCTCCAGCATCCAGGTGAAGAGCATGAACTCTGAGCCGGGTAGACCTGTGTTTGAGGTCTGCCTCTGATACTTACTGGCTGTATGAACTTGTGTAAGTTACTTAACTTCTCTGAATCCTGGTTTACCTTCATACCAAATTATAAGAATGGCAGCTCCATCCTCAAAGCTCGTTGTAATCATTAGCTATGAAGTACTTAGTTCATAGTAAGCACTCAATAATGTTCCACGTTCCTGTAGGCTCGGCTGCCTGGTCTGAAAGAGAGGAAGGAGAATTTTCCAAAGAGCTGTACCATTTTCAGGACAGACCCCGCGTTTTTGGTCTTCTGAAAGCCAAGGTCAGTCTCGTTGGGATCCCAGTGGCTTCTGCAAAGGAGGATCAGATGTCCAAAGGGTTCTTTGGGGCCTGCAGGAGCCTGGAGGGAAACAAACAGTGTCTGCAACATTGCGGTGTTTCTGCTTCATAGAACCTGAAAGGAAGCCCCAGATTGAGATCAGAGACAACGGACGAATCCGTGATGATTTTGTGGGAGCCCAGCCTGATAGGCAGGTAGGCAGAGAAGGCAGCTCAGGCCTCTTTCCTTCTGGGCTGGAATGAATCAGGCGGCAGGGAACTAGCTAAGCCTTCCACAGGACAAGCCTGGACCCCCGGTGGGTATCATGGCTTCACTTGATTTGGGTGCTGTGCACCCCATGTCCCTCCAGTAAGGAGGTTTGGACTGGTTTGTTCACAGCAAGCCTCAGTGTCCCTTTCCAGGGGGTGTGTGAGCCTGAGACTTATCACATAGCCCGGGATCTAAATCTCTGTACCCCTGTTACTCACTTGTGAATCCTGAGGTTTCCTGAACCCCCGCAAGCCCCAGGGCTACGTCAAAAGCACACAACAGCAGCACGCAAATCACACACTGCCTTGAGGATGACCTGGCTCCTCTGCAGCCCCACCCCTCTGGCCTTCAGCTCTGTCCTCTCCGTTAGGCACCTCTCTCCCGCACATCCACCAGGGGCGCTAAGGAGCGCCTCTTCACCTGGGTGCCCAGGAAACTCCAGCCAGCCTGGCATTAGCATTTCAGGGACTCTGCCCCCTCCTGTTCTAGATAAGCTGCTGACCTCCCACTGATTCCGCTTGCTTTCAGTGCAGTTCTAACAGCGCCGCCTAAGGGCCATGCCTGCTCTGAGGGAACCTTTCCTTGGCCACAGGAGCCCGAGCTCAGCCTAGCTGCTGTCACCCACTACGGATCCGCGTGGGAGGCGGGGCCTCCGAACAACAGGGGGGGGGTCTCTGGGGCTCCACTGTTGCGGGAGCTGGGTTCTAGCAAAGGCGGGCTGGGCTGACAAAAGGTTCACTGCGCAGAAGATAAGCACAATGACTAAATCATCGCCTAATGGTACATCCCCCAGACAATGACTTAATATGTGCATGCTGTATGTCTTTTCCCCTGGCAATTTTATGTCTTAAAATGAAGTAGATTACGATATATTCATATCTTATACATACATATTCTGCTTTGAGGTGTACTTTTTACCCCCTACAGGACTTTAGACATTTAGACACTCTGACTTAGGGTTTGGGAGGGTTGGAGTTCCGTGGTTGAGGGTGAGAGTGTAGTGGTTTGGAGACCTTTATAGTGGCTCACTTCCACCCGCCTTGGGCTCCAGTCTCAGCCCTCCATGCAGCCTTCCTGAACACCTGCGGCATAACCAGCCCTCTGTCATCCGTCCCTCCCTACCTGCTCATCTTTCTTCCCTCCCTCTCTGCAGCTCTCATTTCTTCTCAAAGGAAAAGAGCCAAAAGACGGGTAGGAGGCAGCCCATGGAAGCTGACCGGGGACACCCTCTTCCAGCCCTAGGTCCGCCTCCTGCAGTTCGCACTAGGCCCCTTTCCCAGCGCCCTTCGCTTGAGCTCCTTGCATGGCTGCCAGCAGCTCCTGGTGCCCACGTCACAAACAAGAGTTGGCAGGGTCTTCCTGGGTCCCTGCAGACATTCCCTTTACTGCTGGGCCCATTCAGTTCTGGGCTGAAGAAGAATGGAGACTTGAGTGTTATGGACCTCAGTTCTAAGTCGCCACCTCCCTTCTGAGCCAGGCTGGTTTCTCTGGGCCCTTCCGCACCCAGTGCCTCAGGCTACTGCACCCACAGGCCTGCTGTGGAGGAGTGGGGCTTGAGGAGCAGACTGTGAGCTCATCTGTAGGGACGGTGGGATTGCAGGGTCAGGTCTGACAAATTTGGTGGCAGCGGGATCTAGTGAGACGGAAGGTCCTGGTCTGGGCTTCAGAGACCTGTATTTCACCTGTGTCTCGGATGCCATCTTCCCAGTGACATTCGTGGAGACCCTTCCTCTCCCAGACTCAGGCTTGCTTTCTGTGCAGCAAGGCAGTAGCTTATGCAGGCTTTCTAAGGCTTTTCATGGCCTGATGCGAAATCGCCTCCCTTCAACTCCCACACCCACACCCACATGCACCTCTTCTGCCAGGAGAGGTCTGGCTCCCTGCAGAAGGGGTTCCCCAGGACAGAAACTGAGTGGTTTCTAAGGAGGCCCACTTTTTCTCTTCTCTGTTTCCCTGCATTTGTTCTCTCAGGTGAGTCCTGGGCTCCTCGGCATGGGGTACAGCAGATGAGTCTCAGTCCTGGCTTCAGTGTATCCACATTTGAATCCTGGCTGTGTGTTTTTCATCAAGTTACAGAACCTCTCCAAGCCTGTTTTCTCACCTATAAAATGGAAATAATAGTATTGATTGCCATGGATTATTTTGAGCAATAAATGCAATAAAATTTAAACGCAATAAAGCAGGTCAAGTCCCAACACAGTGCCTGACACGTAGTAAACCTGCAATGAGTGTAATAGTTGTGTTCATCCCATCATCATTGTTATTGTTATTTACTGCCCGCCCTCTGTTACTTCAGGGAAATAGACCCTTCCTGCAGGCTGAGTGGGCAGCTTGGCATGACTAGTCCAGGGGCCAGGGGACCCTGGCTTGAGCCCTCTGTATGTACGTCCCAGGAGCAGACTCCAAGGAGAAGCCCTCCTACTTCCATGCACAAGTCCTTTTGTGTGCATTGTGCCAGGCCCTCTAGTGAATCGCCACTGTACCCACAGGTGGGCTGCTGTGAGGATAAGAATCCCCATCTGCATAGCACTTGGGCCAAGGCCTGCCCATCCCTCAGAGATTGCAGCCAAGGGCACTGTTGTCATTGCCACTAGGATTAGCCACGTCTGAGGCTGTACTGCAATGGGATGATATGCAGGAGTCCAAAGACCTGGGCATGAACCGGCTGTGGACTTCAGGCAAGTCATTCAACCACTGTGATCCTCAGGTTTCTTTTCTGTATAATGGGACTGTACCATCCCCTTCACAGGTTGTTAGAGTGTTAAATAATCACAGCACAGGTGTGAGGATTGCATGATCTGTAAAGACTGGGATATGCCAATCCATGTTTTGTGTTCAGTATAGGTGGTTACCTAGTACATTCTATGCACCTATGCCCTTTGCAAGCTCCCCTCTTTTCACTGGGGGCCTTTGTCCTGTCTCCACGCCCTTGTGGAGGAGGGCAAGAGCCTGGATACCCATTTTTTCTCTGCTTCCTGTCTCAAAAGCTTTCAGCTCCAGGCTGCACTTGGCCCCATGTTGAGTCAACCAACAGCTGAGAGACAGGAAAACTCACAAGGAAGGGACACACGCAGATTTGTTTTTTAATTAAAAAGAAAATAAGAAAACAGACACTTCCCCGAGTGTGCCGTGATGAAACATCACAGGCATGTGAAGTACATACAAAACAAGAGAAAACCCCGGATGCTGCCTGCGCGGACCCTTGTGCGGCAGGCTGCCGGCCCCTCCCCTGAGGCATTGTTTTCTGACATTCACCTCTCCCGGACTGTAAAAAAGGAAGGGCTTATTCAGCCTTGTTTCTCTTGGAAGACCCAGGCACCTCTAGCTCACTGGTCCATGACGTGCACACAGGAAGCTGGGCTTTACAAGACTTTAGCAGGTGGGCAGCGCTGGGTTGGGGTAGGGAGCTTGGGGTGCACCCTCCTCTCCTGCTCTGCTTAAGGTCTCCAGGGCTGCTGGAGCAACACCCCCCTGTGGGGAGAGGCTGGACATGCTGTCGGGCAGGGATGTGGGACTCCTTGAGTGGCAGCAAAAAGAGTCACAGAGTAAGGACTTGGACCACGATGAGATGTTCCCAGGGCTGCTGCTAAACGCAGACAGCCGGAAGGCAGTGGAAATGCTTGCCATCATCAGTTTCACACTGACCTTAGCTGCTCAACTAATTCCTCCATCTTGCCTTTGTTGGCCCAAACTTTGGGGGTCACATAGACCCAGACTTAACTCCTGGCCCTGCTACTTACTAGTTTGTATGACCCTGGGAAGTTACTTAATGTCCTCAACCCTCAGTTTCCTCATCTGTTAAATGGGGAGGATCATATGAATCCTGCAGGGTGACTTTAAATAGTAAGTGTGATTGTGCCTTTAAAAAGCCTGGGACAGCACCCAGCACATAGTAAGTGCTCAACAAATGGCGGCTACGGTTACTGGTACCCACTTAACAGAGTTTCCATTACAACGTTGAGTGTGTGTGTGGATGTATATATGATAAACAGAAGGTTTACACAATATCCTAGAAAAAGGAAGAATCGCTCTGAGCCTCCTGTCTATGGATGGGCAGTTCAGAGGCCTTGGACATTAGGGATGCTGGCATGGAGGACCCAACCACTTTTCTCTTGGGCATGTCCATCTTGCTCGGGAGCCTGTTCTAGACCTCGGTGCCCTCCCTGGGGTAGAGGACGGTGTTCGTGTTGATGCTGTTGTAGAAGTGAGGACTGAACTGGTTGAGGACAGAGCTGCTGTAGCCGAGAGCATTGGTGGGCACGGGGTTGGTCCACTCACCCCCCCCGCTGTGGCTGCTGAGGTTGGTGAGGGGGGTGTAGGAGCTGAAGTTCAGCAAGTTCTGTGCCATCTTGTCAGTGGGCTCAGGACTCAGCCCCGGTGTTGCCACAGGGCGGCTCATGGGGCCCGACCCGCTCACATAGGCTGTCATGGAGGAAAGGAAGTTGTTGAGGCATGGGGTGCCTGGCGGGGGAGGGGAGGGACGCTTGTCTGTGGAGCTGGTGGCCCCCGGTGAAGTGCTGTCCAAGACGTCCTGGGCCTCTGTGGCCTTGGGGCTGCCCACCAGGAGACTGGAGTCTGTTTTCTCTGAGGCCAAGGAGCCTGCGCCAGAGGAAACATCCGATTTTCTTTTCCTCTTCCTGCGGAAATTTCCATTATCAAACATCTTCTCACAGTTGGGGTCCAGGGTCCAGTAATTCCCTTTGCCTGGTACAAAAGTGGGAGAATGAAAGAAAAGAGACAGACAAAATGCTTTGCTTCTGTTGCTCCTCTCATTGTCATAAACTAAAAACAAAGGAAACAAATGCAGAAGACAGAAAAAAGGCAGGGACACAGAAATGGAGAAATCCCACACACCAACCACATGGATCTTTATTTAAGCACCTGCCTTGCAACTAGGCACTCCTGGGGCACAGAGGTATAAGCCATGAAGGAGCTGATGGTATAGGTCTCTGTAAGTTCAAGTGCCAGGGGAACAGTAGGAGAGGGGGTTCTTCCTTTGCTGGTGTACAAGAGAGCTCAGGAGAAGATTCAGGCTCCTGGGAAGTCCTGGGCATTGGGTTTGAAGATGGACTTGAGTCTGAGCTTTGCTCCTAACTGGGGGACTTTGGGCAAGCCTCTGTTTCCTGGTCTGAAAAGTGGGCCCAGTGTAGCGGACCCTTCTTCTTCAGGCTGAGTGTGGGAAAAGATAAATGCTAGATGTGCAGAAAGGTTTGTAACCAGTAGGTGTAATCTCAAGGTAAACCCTGAACTCTGTTTGCCACCATATCTCGGCCACGAGTGAGGCCAGGCCTTGGGCGAGACATTTCCTCTCTTCTGAGGGACTAATAGCCTGGCTCTTGTGAGCCTCAAAGGGCAGAGGTGGGGCTCCTCTGAACTGTACCCTGGCTTCCTGCAGTGGAACAAGAATGGACTTTAATTGTGGGAAATGCATGAGGATTTAATCTATTACTCTATGTATATCTCTGTATTTTAGAAATTCATCATTAAAAAGAAAAGCTCACAGTCTTTGGTGTTAGAGAGACTTCCCTTCAGACTCACACTCCATCAGTCATTTCCTTCTGGGTCGCCTTGGACAGGCTGCTTTACCTGAGTGCTATTCTCCTCTGCAAAATGGGTTTAGTAAGAGCTGCCCTGCAGGAGTGGATTAAAGGGGATTTTGTAACTAGGGCAGACAGCACACCATGGCCCTTAGTGGTTATTCAGCAAAAGTCTCAGTAGGCTTGGGATGCACGTGAGCTGTGTGGACTCCAGTCACTCATCCCCAAGGACTTTCAGTAACTGGGTGCCAGGGATTCAGATGCACCCTAACAATCACTGCAGTCCCATGGGCACTTGTCACCGCCAAAGACTGCATTCATTACCTTGTGGCCATCACAAGCCTGCAAAGGAGCCACTGCTGCCACCCCTACTTAGGGGGGATCCTCCCTATGGATGCCGTTCCCTCTATGAGGAAACTGAGGCTCGGAGGTCTAACCTGCCACAGGTGTCTGACTGGTCAGTGGCCCACCCAGGTTGGAGACCCAAATCTGTCTCCAGGGCCCACCTCTCCCCTCAGTCCCCAGTCCTGGGGTCACAGGCATATCAGAACTTTCTAGAATGGGGTGTTGGGGAGGAATGAAGTGAGCCTTCCCTGGGGGCACCAGTGGCCGGCCTCATCCACCCCCTCGGAACCGCGCCAGCAGCCCCCTTACCCGGGTCATCCTCGTCGCGGGGCACCTTCTTGAAACAGTCGTTGAGAGACAGGTTGTGGCGGATGGAGTTCTGCCAGCCTGCCTTGCTCTTATTGTAGAAGGGAAAGTTGTCGGCCACGTACTGGTAGATCTGGCTGAGGGTGAGGCGCTTGTCGGGCGCGCCGTGGATGGCCATGGCAATGAGCGCCGAGTAGGAGTAGGGGGGCCGCACCAGCTTCATCAGCTCCTCCTGCGAGGGGATGGGCAGCCAGCCCAGGTCGCCGCCCCCCAGCCCTGACATGCTGGGCAGCAGCGGCCTCTGCACTCCGTAGGCCTGGGGCAGGAAGGGGCTGCCGTTGGTGCCCGGCAGGTAGGGTGGTGGGGTCATGGCTGGCCCGTTGAGCCAAAGGTAGGGGTTGGGGGTGGCCCCATACTCGCCGCCACCCTCGAAGGAGGGGGGCCGCTGAGGGCTGGGCACCCCCTGTGGGTGGAAGAAGTTCTCATAGTAAAGGTTCACCTCCGGGGGCTCCTGGCCGATGCTGGGGAACTGGGGACCGCAGCGAGGTGGGGAGGGCGCCTGGAGGTCGAAGGAGCTCATGCTGGGGCTGGGCTGGGGCTGGGCTGGCCGGAGCCACCTGCCTGTCACCTGCACAGGGGAGCCGTCCCTGACAGGTGCTCGGCAGGCCCCAGCCTCCCAGTTATACCCCTGCGGGCTTGGCCGGCGGGCCCCACCCAGGGGCGGCCACCTGCCGCAGACCCGCCCCTCCTCCGCCGGCCGGAGCCAAGGGGAGGGGGCTTCCCGCAGGCAGGTCCCGCTGGTGCCCAGCTCAGCCCCGGGCACAGCTGATGTTAACAGGACTGCCGTGCGCTTCTTTCTGTCTCTCTCCTTGGATTTTCTTTCTCGGTCTCTCTCCTCACCTTTCCCCGTGTTTCCCTGCATTCTGTCTCATTTGCCTTCTCTCCTCTGGTTTCCCACCCTTTTCCTTCCCTCTTCCCTTGGAGGCCAACCTCTCTGCATCTTATTCTTTGTTTCTTTCCCTCTTTGACATTTTCTTACCCTTCTCTTTGCCTCTTATTTTCTTTCTCATCCTCCTGTTTCTTTGCTCTGCTCTGGCCCCATCTCCCTTCTTATGTTCTCTGAGTTTGTTTCTAGCTCTTTCTGCTTCTCTGTCTCCTCTTGCTCCCACCTTGTCTCCTCTTCTCTCCTTCCTTCCCATCTCAGTTTCTCTCTTTCTCTGTGTCTCTTTCCCCGTCCCCTCCGCCTCCCTCTCCATTCCCACCCTGACCCCTGGGGATGAGGCACATCTCAGAAGCCACATGTTTTGGTCTTTGAAGTGAAGATACACTTTCTGGATTTTCCAGGGGAGAGCCTGGCCCGAGAGAATATGAAGAGCAGAAGGGAACTTGGCCTCTGGCCCAGTTTCAATAAGGCAGCCAGTCACTGGGGACCTCCCTCCCCTCGCACACACTGCAGGCAGGCAGAGAAGGTGCTGTGGACAAGGCCTGGGATTCTCCCAAAGGAGCACAGGGCTCATAAAAATAACAAGAGGGAGAGAGTGTGAATGGGCCTTCAGGGAAAATGAGGGAGAACTGGCTGGCACTCTCCAAGTTTCTTTTGGCTGTAGGGACAAAGCCGGCTCCCGGGGCCTTATCTGATCAAAGTTTTTGCATGTTTCAGCTTGCAGAGGCCCTGAAAAGCCAAAGGCCAAGAGAAAGGCCATTGACTGCTCAGCTCACCCTTCCCCTCACCCCATTTCTTCCTCAGGCTCCAGAAGCAGGAGCTCCAGCCCCTCCAGCTTCTCTGTTCTTGGTGACCAGGCCCTCCCTCTCTGGCCTCCATTCCCCATCCACGGCCTGGAGATGACCTGTCCCAGCCTCTCCTTCATCCCAGCGCAGACTCTGGGCCTGGGGAGTGTGTGGTGGCTGCCTTCTCAGAGGGTAGGCAGCTGTCCCCTGAGATGACTGAGGTATTCAGGAGCAGACAGAGATATTTCTCTGGGATCAGCAAATAGGAAAAATGTTCACGCCAGTTTCTCTGACCACCACCTTCCTCCTGCCCTCCTGCCTCTCCTTTATTTCCCCATTCCACTTCCTCTCATTTCCTCCAGATCGCATATGTCTGTGGGGCTGAAGAAGGAGGTCATTTACTGCCCCAGCTGGAGGAGGGCCTTCCCAGGGAATCCTCCCCTGCCTGTCTCTCTGCTTTTCTCTACAGTGGCATCAGGACACGTATGGAAAACTTGAATGCCACGGAATGAATCTTATTTGCAGCACATTGGTGCCCAGAGGATGAGTTTGGGTAACTGGGTGGGAGGGTTCCTTCCAGGCCCTGAGGACCCACCTGTCCCCACCAAGGAATAGCAAATGAGGGGTGATCCTGAGAGGGCCTGATGGCCCCGTGAGGCCTGCTGTAAGCATACTTGCACTTTCTCTCTGAAGAGTAAAGCAAAAGAGGCCACATTTTTGTTTAGAGGTTCTCTATCAGGCCTGGGTTATTGAAGGTGGGTCCCTGGTTTTTCAAAGAACAGTCACGCTGGAGCCCACCAATACAGACCAACAGCCTCACAGGTGACCTGGCAACTCCATGTCTGATAGTTCATCACATAGAATTAAACAGAGCAATGAATTATCTACAGGGGTGTCCACCACAGCTTTCTTTATGACTGCAAGAAACTTAACAAACCTGAAATGCATTGGTTAAATAAATTGGGTATTATCCAAATGATGAAACATTATGCTGCTATGAAAAAATCAATTGTAGAATATTTAGTGATATGGAAAGATGATATGTTCTAATACTATTATTTGGAGAAACAGGCTGCAAAATACCATGATTTTTTTTTCCTGGTAAAAACATATGTTCATACATGTATATGAGTTTTATAAATACAAATACCAAGCTGTCAGTTATTATCTCTGGATGGAGAGTTGGGTGTGATTTTTGCTTTTATTTTCCTGTAGTTTCTGATATAAATGATTAGAGAAAGTCAAGCAAGCAGTTGATTTGTTTCTGAGATTCAATAAAAAAGCCCAGCGAGAGGCAATACAGCAGACTTCTGGCAGACATGGGCACTGAGATCAGGACCCAGGTTCAAATACCAGGTTTGCTGCTGAATAGCTATGCAAATCCTGACAAGTGTTTTACTTTTCTTGGCCTTGGTTTTCTCTTGTGAAAATGGGGATGTTTCCACTTAACCCATAAGGTTGTGAGCACTTACTGAGGTAATCAATGTATGTCATTTCACATTGAGCATAGAAAGCACCAGTAAATATTAGTGATTATACAGCATAGTTAATACACCTTTGATATGTACAATCCATTGCTGAGTTTACAACCTGTCAGGTTAATCGTTCCCTTTCAGCAGCCTGGGGTTGGAAGGAGGTGGGAAGGTGGGGGTTACAGTGAGGAGCAGAGAGAGGGGTACTCAGCACAGATGCTCACTGTAGAGTCAGACCCTGCTACCTGCAGCTGATGGTCAGAGAGAGCCTTGAGTCACATAACAAGTTCGTGTGAGCTGGGCAGGACCCTTGCCTGCTGCTGTGGGGTCTCCTCCCTAGAGGTGTTTCTTAAGGAATGCTCACACTTGAGCCTCCCTGTTGCACCAGGGTCCTGGCTCTTTCTCCTGGGGATCAGGGAAAGCCTGGCCTGCCTTGAGAGGCCTTGCCCATGGGGAGCCTCTGACCTGGGAGCCCAGTGGCTGGGTTACAGCCTCTCATGCCCTCCCTGTGCCTGGACCCAGGGTCAGGCCTCCAGGCCAGTGGTGCCCAAAGCCTCCCCCGAGGCCCTATTCCCAATCTTCATGAGCTGCAGTCCTTGGGCCAGTGACAGGAGCTGCCTGCTCCTATCTTCCCTGGAGGTTTGGGAGTTTACAGTTCAGGAGCCCCCTACCAGTCCCAGGGCCTCTGGGAAATGAGTCAAATGTCTCTATTAACTGGAGTCATTTTGCGGATGAAATTATTTCAGACTTTTCAGTTTCCTGGAAGTGGAGATACCAACTCAGGAAGGTACACCCTGCTTAACTTCAGGGGAAAGAGGGCTGGGCGGTGGGGGCCTAAGCCCGCCTAGGGACCGCTGGGCTGCAGCTTGCAATTACAGCCCAGAGGGAGGCCTTCTTAGTGAGAATGACCATATATGCTGAACCCCAAGTTGGGATATTTGGGATGAGGCAACAGAACATGAAAAACATGGGCTCTGGGATTTGGTGGAGCTGCGTTCAAATCCCTGCTTTGCTCTTTGGTTTAGCTGTGTAAACTGGCCACATTTCCTAATCTCACAAGGCCTCAGTTTGGTTACCTATTAGATGGAGCTACAAATAGAACCTGGCTCATTTGGATTTTGCAGGGAAAGATGATGTGGTATGTAAAGTGCAGAGCCCCAGATCTGGCAAGAACTGCTGCTACTGAGGATGAAGACGATGAGTGTGGGGATCCCAGAAGTTGGGTATTGACAAGGAGGTGGCTCTGGGCAGGAAGTCTAGCATCTGTGCTCCTCCTTCCAACATTTTGCCATTTGCTCTCTGCCTGGGAAGATCTTGTCACCTGGGGGTGATGCCTGGGGAGAGAGGGAGGCCTGGTACTCTCCTGGAGTGTGTGCCCAGCAGTCAGCTCTGTGCTCTGCCAGGTCCAGAAGCCCAAGCTGACTTATGGCCTGGCCTGCAGGAGGGGTGAATGTGCCCAGGCCACCACCTCTGGCCTTGACTTTCAGGATTATGTGAGGAAATCAGCAGGGAGATGAATAACCAGAGAGAAAAAGGCCAGTGGGGCCTGAACTGGCTGCTGCTGCGTCACAGGGCCGTGCAGGCGGCAGCCGGCAGACGCTATGGAGCCTCTTCTCATTAGGGCATCAGATAGCATCCGATTGTTTACAGTTTCCTCATCTGTAAAATGGGGAAAAACAAAACCCTCGAGCATTGCTTTGAGGACTAAGTTCCAGGCACATAGTACAAACTCAGTAAATGTGAGCTCTTGCTGGGGACCCGAGGGTGAGGGGGAAGCCGGTGGTCCACCTGCTAGAGGGGACCACATCCCCAGACTCAGGGACTTCACCTGCCTGCCCCACAGTTCTCCCTTAGAGGGGCTTGGCTTCTAGGGCACCTCTCCTTTCTACACATGAAACACAAATAGCTTCTGAGTTCCAGGGCTTCTAGAAGCCTGACAGGGTGGAGATAGGTTGGGAGGGGGAAGCAGGGATTTGGAAGTAGCTGACTTCTAGCTCAAACCCTCTGCCCCAGTTTCCTTATCTGTAAAAAAGGGGCTGAGAAACTGCAGTTTTTCTTCCTATCGTCTACGAATAATTCTCTGTGAATGGCTACGAGCTGTTATTTACGCTTCCTGTGCCACCTGGATGACAACGTTCACGGCAGCTGTCTCAGTATTCCTACTTTGGGGCTCTGGGAAGCCTGGCCAGGCCGTATCTAGGCCGAAGCTGCTCGCGGTGCTCTGTTGCCTTTTGGCTTCTGGCTGAGCACGAGGCTGGAGAAACACAGATCAATACCGCCTTCTGGTGGCCATCTCTTTAGAGGCAGGGAGCAGAGTGCAGAGACCACAGGACATTTCAAGGCAGTGCCTGAGGATTTCTGAGCCCCTGTTAAGGAACAAGCACTCAGAATGAACAGCAGCTTCAAAGAGAAGATGCTCCCCTAGAGAAAAAAAACACCTTAGCTCCACTGTGAAGGATATTGTGGGAACTGGGTTGGCAATGGGGCCGAATGACTGGCCTGGATTCAAACACGACTCCTCTGGTTATATTTTCTGAGTGCCTTGCTGTTGTTTGACGTCAGAGCCTCTGTTTGCTCATCTGTAAAATGGGGGTAACCAGGGCTAATGCCCTCAGAGGGCTGTTGCAAGGACTGAATGAGACAATGTAAGAAATGCCTCTGAAGTGATGCTTGGCAATAATTTATTCCTTCACTTTTTCTGCAGATACCTATCAATTGTCTCCACGGTGGCATTTCCGGGGTGTGCAGGATACTGTCATAGTCAGAGTGTTGAAGCTCACACCCCTTGTGATTTGACATCTTTGTGCAGTGTTTGAACAGTTTGATTTACTTGTAATTTTTAAATTGGCTCTTGCACTCTTTGTTCTTAATAAATTTATTTTAAGGATAAATTGCATATGACTTCTGGAAATGACATCAGTAATCAGTATCACTTGGCATAAATAAAGTGAGAATGATTCGCCTTTATATGGTGCTCACATTGTGCTGGGCACAGTCTGAACTCCACCGTCTTATCTCCTTCAGTCCTCATGGCAACTTTGGAAGGTATATACTGTAATTATCCCTACTTTACAGAGAAAGAAACTGAGGTAGTCCAGGCCTGAGCCTGCTTACTCTGCTGGAAGGTGAAATCAGCAAGTACTATTAGGGAGGTGATGAAACACACTAGCCAAGGACTTTCTGCTTGAAGAAGGCCAAAGGATTGGAAGAGAATTGGAAAGGGAGCCATTTTTCTCATCATGACTACGGTGGGCAGAATAATGACCTCTCTCCAAAGATATCAATGTCCAAATCCCCAGAATCTGTCTTCCAAGGGACCTTGCAGAAATCACCATGCTCAAGATCAGATGGAGCGATTACGCTGAATTAGCCAGGTGGGCCAGTGTAATCAGAATTGTCCTTATAAGAGGGAGACACAGGGAGGTTTAACGATGGAAGATGTGACAATGGATGCAGAAATTGGGCAATGTTGTCATGAGTGAAGGAATGCCAAATGCCTTCAGAAGTTGGAAGAGGCAAGGAAACGGATTGTCCCCTGCAATCTCTGGAAGGAACCAGCCCTGCCATCACATTGATTACTCATAAGACTTATCTTGGATTTCTGACTTCAAGAACAGTAAGAGAAAACATTTGTGTTGCTTTGGCCCTTAAATTTGTGATAATTTGTTACACTAGCAACAGGAAAACAACTGGATTCTATGTCACTAAATCCGCTAAGGCTTCCCTCCCACCCCCCCAGTGACCTTTGTCCTGCGCCTAGGGAAACAGTCTGCTCAAGAAGGGGTTCCCCCTCCCTCTCCTCCCTTCCAGCCCTCCCTGTCTGCTCAGGTCCTCCACCCATTTTTTAAATCTGGTTATTTGTTTTTTGGTGTTGAGGCCTATGAGTTCTTTATATATTTTGGATGTTAACCCCTTATCAGATAAATCATTTATGAATATTTTCTCCCATACTGTAGGATGCCTTTTTGTTCTGCTGGTGGTGTCCTGATGGTGTCCTTGGCTGTACAGGACCCTTTCAGTTTGGTGTCATCCCACTTGCTCATTTTTCATTTTGCCTCCTTTGCCTGAGGAGATGTGTCCAGGAAAAAATTGATCATGTTTATGTTCAAGACATTTTTGCCAGGCGGCCACCTTTCAAGGAACCTAACACCTTTCTAAGTGTTCATTGTTTTAAACATTTTGTAATTAACATTAGATTTTTTACAACATTTAGCATCAAATATGTCGTTCTTTTACATTTTCAATTCTTTTTCAGATCTGTGTGAATTTGTAGGTCTGTCATGGGACTGATTTTTCATAAAATCTACTTTCCTCCTCCAAATTTATAAATATTCATATACAAGTGGATCCAACTTGCTGAAGTTTTTCACTAGAGTCATTAAGAGTTGAGTCTGTGAAAAACAATATGGTTAATTGTGCTTATTAGTATAAGAGTTTAGGTTATAAGCCCTTATTATAAGGGTTATTTATTGGAAACCTGTCAGTGAATAGAACACATTAATATTTTGTAAATCACTATGGAGGTCGTCCAGCACAGTACCTGCTCTGCCGTTTGCCTCTTCTGCACTCTGCCCTGGGTCCCTGAGGGCAGAAGGAGCCCACCCTAAACTGCCCTCAAAGGGGACAGTTTCCTTCAGGGCCAGGGCCTCTGTTCTTCCCCTGACCCACTCTCTTTCTTCTTGAGTCTACCTCTGACAAGAATCCATGAAGAGAGAACTGGTCCCTCCCTTTTCTGGTACCTCTTTCCCACTCCGGGGTCTCACCCCAGTGGTCTTCCTCTGAGCAGTATCTGCACTTCTCATCTGCCACTCATGGCGCTGCCCTGTGGTGTGTTCCTGTCCTTGGAGCATTTGAACCTTGGACAGCAAACTGATGGTTGCTTTGCATTGACTATCCCTGATGCGTGAGCTCCACACAGGCGGGGTGCCATTCTTCAGCTCTTGGTCTCAGGATGGTGATCTCTGATGCGTGCAGTGGTCAAGCTCTCCTGGATTATCTTTCCTTTGGGAGAGCAAAAGTGAATTATTCTGGACCCAGTGGCCCTTTATGATAATCGCAGCATATACCTTTAGGAATCTAAAGCAAAGCTATGTTCTCCTTGATCCTGTGTTTAAAAAATAGCTCCCGGAGTGCTACTGGGTCGTAGCAGAGGCAGAACCCCTCCCTGGAGGACACCAAACACCAGTGCAGTGTTCACCAGGGGTGTCTCCGAGTCATCAGGCGGGTAGACATGGCAGAGATTCATCATATTATGGAAGTGGAACATTTGGGATCTGGATCAAGGAAGTCTAGAAGGTATGCGTTAGTTATTGGCTCAGAATCAAATGGTATCTACTTTTGCTTCACTGATGTCTCTCCTTCAGCCCACACCTGTGGCCTCCTGCAGGGGTTACCTGTGGGGAACAAAAGGACTAACACCTTGCTTATGGACAGGCAGATGTACCGCACTGGTGCTAGTCAGGAATGGACTGATCCCGCTCAGGGCTGGATGGAAAGCCTCCTAGGGGCAGAGCAACACACAGTACACTTGGCTGTCCCCTTTATTAGTAGAGGGAGAAATAAGCTGAGCTATCCTGGGCAGTAGAGAAAATGGCTTGGTTTGTTGGTCAGAGGACTGAAAAGGAGAGTACTGGAAGATTGCTGAGTGGGGTCCAGGGAAGAGGTACAGGCATGGTCCAGCAAGGAGATCCAGGTTATAATGCCCCCAGAAGGACTGCAGATCAGGGGAGGGGAATGACTGGTCCTGTCAGTCAACCTTGCTGCCCAGCTACTGCCTGCTTGCTCAGTGGGCTCAGGAAGCAAGCAGGGATAGAGGCTCTGCTTGGGCCCAGCAACATGGGATCCTTTTCATCAAAGATGATATCATTATTGCTACCTTGCATGTCCCGCCTGCCAGCAGCAGAGACTGACACTAACGAGCTGTGACTCCATTCCTCAGGCAGCATAGTAGCTCAAAAGCATGGGCATTCAGTCATTGCCCAAGGATCTGTTTGCTTGGGAACTGGAGCTAGGACAGGAAGGCAGAGGCACCCAGGGTTCAGAAGGAGCAGCAGATAGATGTGTTACAGGTTAGGATGTCTGGAGGGCAGAACTCAGCCTGGTTTTAGATGCCAGGAAGGCCATTTGCTTCTCTGAATTTCTCTCCTACTTGCTGACATAAGCCTGAAGACCTAGAAGAAGGAAGGAAGGCTTCCAGTCTCTGCTTAGAGAGAAGGCTCAAGGTGCCCCTCCTCTAAGGAGAGGAGACTTAGTGCCTCATATCCCTCTAAAGCATGAATGACAGGTACCTGCCCTGTGTCAAAGGCAGAGAAGGGAAAGCAGAAAGCAAAGGTCTCTGGGTGCCTAAAAAGAGGGTGAAGGAGTCCACCGAAGGCCAAATACCTGGAAGGAAACCAGGCCGAGTCAGGCAGGCCTGACTCCAGATCGGGTCCTGCTGGTCACAGCTGTGTGGCCTTGGGTGAGACATTTAACTCTATAAAATGAGAGGGTTGGATGAAATGGCCTCTAAGGGTCCCTAAGAACTGCATCAGAAAAGGCAAAGATACAGCAAGTGACTCCTTCCTCTCACTCCCCCACCATCCCAGACTGTCCCATCTTCCCTCTCTGGGAGCTCTGAGGCATCCATACACCCTTGCTTTTGGACAGACGTGGCTTATCAGAAGGGAACAGCCCATGGCACAGGGAGCGTTGCTCTGGAGACAGAGCCCCAACCCTCACTTATCCTGGGTGCCATGATTGGCATTGTGGGGAAACTTTCAAAATGTGTATGGGATGTGCAGAATCTGACATTGCTGAGGTCAAAGGTCAAAAGTGAACAGGTGGATTAAGGTCAGAAGTGAGATTAAGATAAGGATTAAGAGCCTAGAAGTGGATGGAGCTGGCTGCCCCCTGCTTGTCGGGTGACGAGGGTGCGAGGCAAACTCCCCAAGCCTGGGTTTCCCCATGAGTGGTTGGAGCTCTGACCTTCCTGGTGGGATTGGTGTGAGGATCTGGGGGAAGGGATGCACGAGCAAGTGTCCAGGCCATGGCAGCTGTGTCATTAGTGTTGTTTGGTTATTACTGCTGGTGGTGTTGCCTTGTACCCACAGAACCCGGAGTTCTGCCACAGGGCTGGGCAGGCAGTCAACCTGGGGACTGTCCTGATGAAACGAGATTCAACTCACAGTTTAAATGATCAGCCAGTTTCCCTTTTTCCTCCATTTCTGTGGGAAAAGGAGAAGTGCCCAAGGCCCCGTCAGGCTTACTAAATAGCCCACGGATGCTGGCAATTTTCAGAAAAGGGAACTCAGAAATATTATGACCAGGGCCACACGGTGTCGAGTGAGGAGATCAGAGCATGGAAATTTTGCAGGTTAAAGCTGATTTTCCCAGGACGTAGCAAGAGTCTCTGAGTCTGGGTGTTTTGCAAGACTCCTTAGTGCGAAATGACACCTGCACTTTCAAGGCATAGGATCTGGTTTTCTGCAGCGGTGGGAAAAGGGGAGACCGCTTTCTTGTCCTTGCTGAGATTTTTTTCCACTGGTTGGAAAAACAGACATTTCAAGATTAAACATTGGGATTTCATTACCGTGCACTGAAGGCAAAAGCGGGGCTCCAAAGCTCAGTGCTGCAGCCTGGAGAGGAAAGGGCAGAAGAGGACGGACAGGGGCGATGGGGACTTACCAAAGGGGAAGGTGCGGGGATGCCCCAGAGCTGTAAGCTCCTCACCTTCTCAGGACATGCCTCTGCCCACGTGCACTTTCCTTGTCCGCTAGAAAGTGAATTCAGCCAGATTCCCAGCCTCCACTGGACCCCACCCTAGGGAACCCTTGCTGCAGACAAAACCCCACCCACCACCATAAAAGAACGTTTTGGAGTTCAGGGAATTGGAAGCTGGGCCAGCAACAGGTCTGGGGCTTGACGAGGGGACACGGAGACACCAGGAAGACACTGCAATGGACAAAGTGTACGGGACTCAGGATGTTCTGTCATGAAGGTGCCAGCAGATAGCACAGAGTGGGGGCTTCCCATCCTGCTGTCCAGTTTGAATCCCAGACTTTCCACTGACCAAGTGTATGACCTTAGGTCACTTTATGCCTCTCTGCTTCAGTTTCTTCATCTGGGTAATAACCGTACCCACTTCTTAGGGCTGCTATCAAGATTTGGGAAGTTAATTCTTTTTTTTTTAATTTTTATGTATTTATTTTTATTAAGGTATCATTGATATACACTCTTATGAAGGTTTCACATGAAAAAGATTGTGGTTACTACATTCACCCATATTATCAAGTCCCCTCCATACCCCATTGAAGTCACTGTCCATCAGTGTAGTAAGATGCCACTGTCACAACCTATCTTCTCTGTGCTACACTGTCTTCCCCTTGACCCCCTTCACACCATGTATACTAATCATAACACCTGTCAATCCCCTTCTTCCACCTTCCCCACCCACCCTCTCCCTCCCCTCCCCTCCCCTTTGGTAACCACTAGTCCCTTCTTGGAGTTTGTGAGTCTGCTGCTGTATTGTTCCTTCAGTTTTGCTTCGTTGTTACACTCCATAAATGAGGGAAATCATTTGGCACTTGTCTTTCTCTGCCTGGCTTATTTCACTGAGCATAATACCCTCCAGCTTCATCTGTGTTATTGCAGATGGTAGGATGTGTTTTCTTCTTATGGCTGAATAGTATTCCATTATGTATGTGTACCACATCTTCTTTATACATTCATCTACTGATGGACACTTAGGTTGCTTCCATATCTTGGCTATTGTAAATTGTGCTGCAGTAAACATAGAGTGCATATGTCTTTTTGAATCTGAGAACTTGTTTTCTTTGGGTAAATTCCTAAGAGTGGAATTCCCAGGTCAAATGGTATTTCTATTTTTAGTTTTTTGAGGAACCTCCATATTGTTTTCCACAATGGTAGAACTAATTTACATTCCCACCAGCAGTGTAGGAGGGTTCCCTTTTCTCTGCATCCTCACCAGCATTTGTTGTTCCTAGTCTTTTCAATGTTGGCCATCCTTACTGGTGTAAGGTGATATCTCATTGTGGTTTTAATTTTCATTTCTCTAATAATTAGTGACATGGAGCATCTTTTCATGTGCCTGTTGGCCATCTGAATTTCTTCTTCAGAGAATTGTCTGTTCATATCCTCCACCCATTTTTTAATAGGATTATTTGCTATTTGGGTGTTGAGGTGTATGAGTTCTTTATATATTTTGGATGTTAATCCCTTGTCAGATATGTCATTTACAAATATATTCTTTCATACTGTAGGATGCCTTTTTGTTATGTTGATGGTGTCCTTTGCTGTACAGAAGCTTTTTAGCTCGATGTCGTCCCATTTGTTCATTTTTTAATTTTGTTTCCTTTGTCTGAAGAGATGCGTTCAGGAAAAAGTTGCGCATGTTTATATTCAAGATATTTTTGCCTATGTTTTCCTCTAAGAGTTTTATGGTTTCACGACTTACATTCAGGTCTTCAATCCATTTTGAGTTTACTTTTGAGTATGGAGTTAGACAATAATCCAGTTTCATTCTCTTACATGTAGCTGTCCAGTTTTGCCAACACTAGTTGTTGAAGAGGCTGTCATTTCCCCATTGTATATCCATGGCTCCTTTATAGTATATTAATTGACTATATATGCTTGGGTTTATATCTGGGCTCTCTATTCTGTTCTGTTGATCTATGGGTCTGTTCTTGTGCCAGTACCAAATTGTCTTGATTACTGTGGCTTTGTAGCAGAGCTTGAAGTCAGGGATCGTAGTCCCCTCTGCTTTATTCTTCCTTCTCAGGATTGCTTTGGCTATTCAGGGTCTTTTGTGGTTCCATATGAATTTTAGAACTATTTGCTCTAGTTTGTTGAAGAATGCTGTTGGTATTTTGATAGGGATTGCTTTGAATCTGTAGATTACTTTAGGCAGGATGGCCATTTTGACAATATTAATTCTTCCTATCCATGAGTGTAGATGTATTTCCATTTTTTGGTGTCTTCTTTAATTTTTTTCATGAGTGTCTTGTAGTTTTCAGAGTATAGGTCATTCACTTCCTTGGTTAGGTTTATTCCTAGGTATTTTATTCTCTTTGATGCAATTGTGAATGGAACTGTTTTCTTGATTTATCTTTCTTCTAGTTCATTTTTAGTATATAGGAATGCAACAGATTTCTGTGCATTAATTTTGTATCCTGCAACTTTGTTGAATACAGTTATTAGTTCTAGTAGTTTTGGGTTGCATTCTTTAGGGTTTTCTATGTACAATATCATGTCATCTGCAAACAGTGACAGTTTAACCTCTTCCTTACCAATCTGGATGCCTTTTATTTCTTTGTGTTGTCTGATTGTCATGGCTAGGACCTCCAGAACTATGTTGAATAAAAGTGGGGAGAGTGGGCATCCTTGTCTTGTTCCCGATCTCAAAGGAAAAGCTTTCAGCTTCTTCCTGTTAACTATGATGTTGGCTGTAGGTTTGTCATATATGGCCTTTATTATGTTGAAGTACTTGCCATCTATACTCATTTTATTGAGAGTTTTTATCATGAATGGATGCTGAATTTTGTCGAGTGCTTTTTCAGCATCTATGGAGATGATCATGTGGTTTTTGTCCTTCTTTTCATTGATGTGGTGTATGATGATGATGGATTTTCAAATATTGTACCATCCTTGCATCTCTGGAATAAATCCTATGTGATTATGATTGATGATCTTTTTGATGTATTTTCAAATTCAATTTCCTAATATTTTGTTGAGTATTTTAGTATCTGTGTTCATCAGGGATATTGGTCTGTAATTTTCCTTTTTTGTGGTGTCTTTGCCTGGTTTTGGTATTAGAGTGATGATGGCCTTATAGAATGAGTTTGGAAGTATTCCGTCTTCTTCTACTCCTTGGAAAACTTTAAGGAGGATGGGTATTAGGTCTTAACTAAATGTTTGATAAAATTCAGCAGTGAAGCCATCTGGTCCAGGAGTTTTGTTCTTAGGTAGGTTTTTGATTATCAGTTCAATTTTGTTGCTGAACAAGTCTGTTCAGATTTTCTGTTTCTTCTTGGGTCAGCCTTGGAAGGTTGTATTTTTCTAGAAAGTTGTCCATTTCCTCTAGGTTATCCAGTTTGTTAGCGTATAATTTTTCATAGTATTCTCTAAGAATTCTTTGTATTTCTGTGGTGTCTGTAGTGATTTTTCCTTTCTCATTTCTGATTCTGTTTATGGGTGTAGACTCTCATTTTTCTTGATAAGTCTGGCTACGGGTTTATCTATTTTATTTATTTTCTGGAAGAACCAGCTCTTGCTTTCATTGATTCTATTGTTTTATTCTTCTCAATTTTATTTCTGCTCTGATCTTTATTATGTCCCTCCTTCTACTGGCTTTGGGCCTCATTTGTTCTTCTTTTTCTAGTTTCATTAATTGTGAGCTTAGACTGTTCATATGGGATTTTTCTTCTTTCTTGAGGTAGGCCTGTATTTCAATATAATTCCCTTTTATCACAGACTTTGCTGCGTCCCACAGAGTTAGTGGTGTTGAATTATTGTTGTCATTTGTCTCCATATATTGCATGATCACTATTTTTGTTTGGACATTGATCCATTGATTATTTAGGAGCATGCTGTTAAGGCCACATGTGTTTGCGGGCTTTCTTGTTTTCTTTGTGTAATTTATTTCTAGTTTCATACCTTTGTGGTCTGAGAAGCTGGTTGGTAGAATTTCAATCTTTTAAAATTTACTGAGGCTCTTTTTGTGGCCAGTATATGATCTATTCTTGAAAATGACCCATGTGCACTTGAGAAGAATGTGTATCCTGCTGCTTTTGGGTGGAGTGCTCTGTAGATGTCTGTTAGGTGCATTTGTTCTAATGTGTTGTTCAGTACCTCTTTGTCCTTACTTATTTTCTGTCTGGTTGATCTGTCCTTTGTAGTGAGTGGTTGTTGAAGTCTCCTAAAATGAATACATTACTTTCTATTTCCCCCTTTAATTCTGTTAGTATTTGTTTCACATATGTAGGTGATCCTGTGTTGGGTGCATACATATTTATAATAGTTACATCCTCTTATTGGACTGACCCTTTTATCATTATGTAATGCCCTTCTTTGTCTCTTGTGACTTTCTTTGTTTTGAAGTCTATTTTGTCTGATACAAGTACTGCAACTCCTGCTTTTTTCTCCCTATTAGTTGCATGAAATATCTATTTCCATCCCTTCACTTTTAGTCTGTGTATATATTTGGATTTGAAGTGGGTCTCTTGCAGGCAGCATATAGATGGGTCTTTTTTTTTAATCCATTCAGTGACTCTATGTCTTTTCATTGGTTCATTCAGACCTTTACATTTAGGGTGATTATCAATAGGTATGTACTTATTGCCATTTCAGGCTTTAGATTCGTGGTTACCAAAGGTTCAAGGGTAACTTCCTTAGTATCTAACAGTCTAATTAATTCACTTAGTATATAATTACAAACACAACCTAAAGGTTCTTTTTTTCCTCCTTTTTCTTCCTTCTTCATTCTTTATATATTAGATATCATATTCTGTACTTTTTTTTCCCTTGACTGACTTTGGGGGTGGTTGATTTGATTTTTTATCAGCTTAGTAATTAATTGGTCTACTTTCTTTACTGTGGTTTTATTTCTCTTGGTGATAGCTATCTAGCCTTAGGAACACTTCCATCTATAGCAGTCCCTCCAAAATACACTGTAGAGATGGGTTGTGGGTGGTAAATTCTCTCAGCTTCTGCTTATCTGGAAATTGTTTAATCCCTCCAAATTTAAATGATAATCTGGGTAGAGTATTCTTGGTTTGAGGCCCTTCTGCTTCATTGCATTAAATATATCATTCCACTCCCTTCTAGCCTGTAAGGTTTCTGTTCAGAAGTCTGGTGATAGCCTAATGGGTTTTCCTTTGTATGTGATCTTTTTTCTCTCTCTAGCTGCTTTTAGTACTCTGTCTTTATCCTTGATCTTTGCCATTTTAATTATTATATGTTTTGTTGTCGTCCTTGGATCCCTTGTGTTGGGAGATCTGTGCACCTCCAGCCTAAGAGACTATCTCCTCCCCTAGATTGGGGAAGTTTTCAGCAATTACCTCCTCAAAGACACTTTCTATCCATTTTTCTTTCTCTTCTGGTACCCCTATAATGCGAATATTGTTCAATTTGGATTGGTCACACAGTTCTTTCATATTTTTTCATTCCTAGAGATATTTTTTTCTCTCTGTGCCTCGGCTTCTTTGTATTCCTGTTCTCTAATTTCTATTTCATCTACTGTCTCCTCTACTTTATCTAATCTGCTTTTAAATCCCCCATTGTAGGTTTTTTTCAGATACTGTATTCTTGAATGTTTGTATCTCATTTCTGAATTCCTCACTGAGTTCTTGAATATTTAGCTGTAGCTCTGTGAGCATTTATGATTTTTATTTTGAAATCTCTTTGAGGACGATTGATGAGTTCCATTTCAGTTGGCCCTCTTCTGGTGTTTGTGGGATTTTGGTTTGAACCAGGTTCCTTTAAGATTTCATATTTTTATGTGGCACCCTTTAGTGCCCAGAAGCTCTACTCTCTGGAGCTGTTCAGCCCCTGGAGTGATGGTGGGGGTCGCAGAGGAGCAGTGCTGGTACCTGTCAGGAGGGAAGAGGTCTTTCCTGCCTCCTGGCTGCAGTGCCTGTCTCCACTGCCAGGGCCAGTGGGCTGAGCATGCAGGGAGAAGCCTCTATGCTTTGCACTTGTAATTGCCGTAGGCGGAGTTGCCCTCTGGTTGGCCTGGGGCAATGGCAGGGGCAGCCAGTTTGTGAGCCAGTGCCGGCCAGGAGGAAGGCACAGCAGGCTTGGTATCATGGTGGGGGGGGCCTCAGAGCTCCATAGCCAGCCAGGGGGATAGGTGCCTGAAGCTCCTGAAAGTTCCCAATCTGCTGGGTAGAGTGCACATGGACAATTTTGTCCACCTGTCCTTTCCCCTGAGCAGCAAACCCTGTGCAATCCTTGCCCCTTTAACAGCCTTCTCATTGTTAGGAAGTTTCTCATACTGCCCACCTTACATTTGTCCCAGAGTAGCCAGATGTGGATCTCTGTTTTCCATAAGCAGCTGGCATCTCAGTCTCTCCAAGTATTCCATCTGTCTTAGCTTTTCAACCCCAGGAATCTCCAGAGCACCATGTAATGTGTGTGCTCCCAGAGCAGATCTCCAGAACTGGGTGTTCAGCAGTCTTAGGCCTCCACCCCTTTCCTGCTCCATTTCTCTTCCTCTCTCTGGTGAGCTGGGGTGGGGGAAAGCCTTGGGTCCCTCCGGATCATGGCTTTGGTATATTACCCTTTTCCTTGAGGTCTGCTAGTTTCCCCAGTGGAGACAGTCTGCCGCAGCCTTCTTTCCTGTTTCTCTTTCAGGATTTGATGTATTTGTTATTTTTTCATATTATATGTGGTTTTGGGAGGAGGTTTCTGTCTCACCTCTCATGCCACCATCTTTAATCCCCCACTTCCCCACCCGCACTGGGAAGTTAATTCTTGTTGTGTCTCTAACACTGAGCTGGGGGAAATTCAGAGCTCAATAAATTTGAGCTATTATCATCATCATCTCCCATCCCTCGTTATCTCCAGAGAGTCAGCCTCTAAGAATGAGCATCTGCTCCATGGTCTCTAGATGGCCCCAGCTCTGAACCCTGTGTTGCCATGCACATCAAATCCTCCCAGAATTGATTTCCTCTCCAAACGGTGTTCTCAGCTTCCTGCCAAGACTCCTCCCAGCCCCCTGCAGGCTGTGAAGATGGGCCTCTACTCCCAACATCTTTTCTTTACCTAGATGAGCTCTTTCCCACCCTTGGGCTTCATGTGAGGAACCTGGGGGTTCCTCCAAGAAAAGCTACCACTTCTGACTAATTGACAAGATACAAAGCCTGGACTATTAGCCCACTGGACCTCAGCCATCTCTTTTATTAACTCTTGAGCATTTGGTTGGGTGGTTTTGCCATCTCTTTCCAGCAGAGAAAAATGGGGGTATCAAACACTCCACTATGCAGATTACAGAAAGAAGATTCTGGCATCCCTGTGCCCCAGCGTTCAGCCTCTAAGGAGCTGGAGTCCTTAGGATTCTTAGGGGTGGCACAAATGAAGTGGAGAGATTCTGCAGTGGGACAGGCTGGAGCCAGGTCCCTTAACATCGCTGCAGGACTTGGGCTGCCCGCCTTCCTGACCCTCACCTGCCCAGGCCTGGACTTGAGGAATTCAGCTGGAATAATTATGCAACAAGACGTACTTGCACCATGGAACTATTTTTATTGTCAGTAAGAACTAGCAACACTTTGGGGACAATCAGCTAAGAAAAAGACTGGTTGGTTGTATTAAAAAATGTAAAGTACAAAATCGTTAACCAAAAATAAAATAAAAGACTACTTAAGAGGCTTTCTGTTAAGTGTTAGGACTTAGAAAATGAAATAAAAATACAGCTCCTTATACCTAAGAAACTGGGTTATAAAAAGATATGCCTAGGACGTTGGGGAGAGTATACTGGGAGAAAGCATTGTTGGTTCCTCATGTGGCCAATGGTCGTGGTGGGCTGTCCTTGCCCACCACCTGGATCCCTGCCCCCACGGCACTGGGTCTGCTGTCACTCAAGTTCTGGGGCCTGGATCAGTGCTTGTATCCTCGTCTAAGTGAGGCTGACTGGTGGAGGTCTCTCAGTCTTTGAGGCATCAATGTCCCGTGGTAGCTCCCTTCTGGAACTTCCTCTCCCTGCCCCCCAGTACAGCTCTGGTCCACAGCATCTCATGGATCAGACGACAGGAAGTCAGGGATCTGCTTGCCTTCTTCACCAGATTTGCTGGCCAGCTTTCAGGGGGAAGAAAATAAACACAACACCAAGAGGGATGTCTCATGAGCACCAAGGCGCGGCTTCTCTGCCCCAATTACACAGGCTTCTAAACTGACCCCACCTGAAGCCCCTGGCACGTGATCTATTGTGCTCTCGAGTGTATGCAGAAGGGCAGTGCCATGCAGTAGTTAGAGTACACACTTTGCTGCTTCATGGACTGTGTGAACTTGGGCAAGTTGCTTACTTAGCAAGGTTGAGCCTTATGAAATCCTCACAGGGACAGTGAAGGGTCAAGTAGGGTCATGTTTGGAAAGTGCCTGACCCACTGAATGCTGGCCGTAAGCTTGCGGAGGTGGCAGTAGCTGAGTTTTGCTTTTATACCATCTTGAGGATCAGAAGTGTTGACACTACCATCTTAAACTCAGGCAAAGACCAACAAGGAACTATAGGAGGTGGGACTCGAGAAGTCAGGGCTTGGGAACTGACTTTTAATTCGTAGGATTTTGTAATATACATTGAAAAGGATCTGTTTCAAAAAAATTAAAAATCACTTTCAGCTTCCAAAGACAATCGTCTCCTGCGGCTCTGACGGGTGTATCAAATGCCAGTTAAGGCAAAGGACAGCCCTTCACATCCCTTTGGCATTTCCTGCAATCCAGCTGGGGTCAGTTCTGCTCAGAGGAGTGACCAGGGCCCAGGAGAAGAGCTACACCCTGGGCATTGCTGACCAGGGCCCCAGCCCTTGGCAGCCCTGATCTTTCCCTGGGAGTGACCACACAAGGGCACGCACACCTGCCCCCATTTCTTCCTCTCTCAGAACTGCTCTCTTCCCACACTTCCACCCATCTGGCTCCTCACCATTGTCTTGAAGAACTGATTTACTTTTTTCCGCTTGAGCGTCTTCTTGTCCCCATCTGAGAGAGGAAGGAAGGTCTGGCTGAGGCGGGGGGATGAGCTGGCATCCTCCATCCCGGGCACACCTGCCACCGAGGTTGGGAGGAAAGCAGAGAGCTGGTGTGAGCAGGTGGGTGGAGGACAAGGGTGCCCAGGGAGGCACATGGGAGACAGTCCAGGGGACAGAGATAGGATGTAGGGAGCATACATCATGGTGCTAGGCAGGAGGTGGGTAGGCCCACTTCCTGTGGTGCTGAGGGCCCATGAAGCTGTTCTCTCGGGGGAGGCTTGCCAAACCCCATGGTGGCCTGCCTGCTGGTCCCATTTAAACCTTATCCGAGAGCTTCTGTGCTGGAAACATGGAGGCTGAGGTGGAGGAAGGCCATGGCCACTGGGACCCTGGCTTCCTCAGGGAGTAAAACCTTTTGCCTCAAGGGAGAGAGACCATGGCAGCACACTCTTCCTTGGCGTCCCAACACCAAGAACCTGGACTTCTCATCTTCCCTGAAGGCAGGGACCTGTGGGGAGTGCTGGGGGTTACAGCCCCAGCATGGGTCACACAGACCTGAAAAATCAGCTACCTCTTGACCCTCAGACTTGACACTGGTAAGTTGGGGGGAAGAGCATAGCCCTCCTGGATGCTGAGAGGGCAGCAGGGAGAGACTGCGTGCTTGGCTGCACACCACCGCCGTGTAGGGGTCATCCTGCCTGGCATGGCTGGGCGGGGGTTGGGGGCATGGTTCCAGCGCACAGGGTCTGGGTCTGAACTCTGCCTCTACCACTTACTAGCTGGAGACAGGCAGGAGATGGACATCTACAGCGCCTCGGCCTCCTCACCCACACAGTGGGGCCGACGACATTATTCACCTCGCAGGTGTGTGTCGAGGTGTAAGTGAGATCACGAAGGAGGAGCGTGAGCACGGGGCCTGGCCTGATCAGCGCCCAGGGGCGGGGGCGGGTCTTCACTGAGCCCTGCCTTTGCCTTGTCCCTCTTTGCTCTGGCCCTTGGCACACAGAGCCCAGCGCAGAGCGTCAGGTGCCAGACTTTCATGGGTGTGCACATCCCCGGGCAGGGCCTCAGGTTCCCTCCTGGGAGTTAGGACAGTCATCTGTGTGCGGCTGGCCTCTGCACCAGGCGTGATGAGTGGCAGGAAATAGGCAGCACCCGTGTAGCAAATGCTCGGCAATGTAGATGTGGCAGCAATTACTGTAAATTCCAGAAATAGTCTTCCAGTCCATAAAGGAACCACAGGGTTTAGGTACATGTCAGCGATGGACCTCTGGCCTCTGGGGAGGCCTGGCTAAATGAGAACGCAGGGCCACCTGGTGGGACAAATGGCCTCCCACTGAATCTGGAGGACCAGAATAATAGCAGGCCTCCACCCCCGCCCCAGGTACAACCTGCTGGGGTGATTTCCCCCATAGGAGGGGTGGGTGTGAGTGGGGGTTCAGAGGATGGGGCCTCTGAGCAGAGCTTCTTGCCTCCAGGATGCCTGGCCAACTTTGCTGTGTAGACACAGTCCCCACCCATCCTCCACCTGGTAGGCTGGTGGTCTGGACTATATATTGTGTGCTCACAGGGTGCATACCTGGGATGGTGGGCATAGACTGGCTGGCAAAACTCATTTGAGAGAGGATGGATGTCCTTTGGGGGATGGCCGCATGCTCCGAGAGGTTGGTGTCACTCATGAACTCATGCTTCCTGGAAAGCTGAATGAATATAACACACACACACACAGGCTTAGCATGAGGTGATCCTAGGCCCTGAAAAGTCAGTGATGAGGGCTTGTCAAGGCTTCTGTGGACCCAGCTCCAAGTTCATTATTGTTTTACATCATGCACTGCCAGCCTGCCATGTGAAGTTGCACAGATTGCATACTATACGACTCCAGGGGTTGGGGCAGGTGGGCCAGTCACTTAGACTACCATGTGGATGATATCCCATAGAACTGTAAAACATAGAACACTTATTTCTAGTCTTCTCTCTTGGCAAGCCTCTGAATCTACTGGGAAGTGTGCAAAGGATCCTTTCTCATGGGAAGGCATCTCAGCTGGCCCCTTGCCCTTCAATCTGGCACCCCTCCCTTGCCAGTACAGCTAATCCTTCTCTACTCCCAGAATCCCAGAATGTCTTCAACAGATCTCTTTCAGGGGGAAGCTATGGTTTGAACCCAATGCTATTAAGTCTCGTTATTAAATAGTTACTAGTTTACAAAACAAAAGCTCTCTAAGTCAGGGCAGTGAGATTTTCCTAACTGTATCCCCAGCGGGACCTCTGGCGCTGAAGGAGCCTAGTGGAGTCTAAGTGTCAGGGGTTAGAATAGCCCTGAGGCGGGGGGGAAGAGGCCCCAGAGAGGTGGAAACAGCAGCCCAGCACAGGGAGGGCTGCTCGGCTGGGCAGTGGGTGAACAGGTGGCCTCACCCCAGCCTTGCACAACCCTGTAGAAAAGACACACACAGGCTGGAGTCTGACAGCCTGGGTTCAAATCCCGACTCTGTCATGTCCAGGCTGCATGGGCAATGGCAAGGGCGTCAGCTCCCTGCTCCCCAGATGCCTACCGCCTCTATGACGCCCACCACACCGCAAAGGTGAGGCTTGGGCAGGACAGTTTCTCGGCGTCTGGTGTACAGCAGCCGGCACCCATCAGAGACTTGCCGACGGTGCTGCAGAGGTATCCTGCCACGGCTGCTCACCCGCTTCAGGTCTGACTCGGCCGCGGCCTTCTCGTCGGCAAACACCACGCTGCTCCTCTTGGCCCGCTTCTTGGACCTCCGCAGCTTCACCTCCGGCAGAGTGTTCCCCGGGATGATGGGCTCCATCTGCTCTGCTTTTGGAGTTTTGGGGGATGCTAATTCCAGGTCGAAGCTGAAGGGCAAGAGGGACAATAGATAGAAACTGCAGTTAGAGCTTTAGTGGAACTGCCTTGCAGGGACCCAGCTGTCACTACAGGGGTGGGGACAGATCAGCCTACCTGGCAGACTTTGGGGAGCTACTTGCTTAATTTTCAGACATTCAAAATACAGGGTAAAGTGAAATTGAAGGAGGTGAGCTATTAGAAAGACAGACTGCAGCAAGAAGAGAAAACTGGTTAAACATATGGATTTGGATTCAAATCCAGACACTGCCCCCCTTTATTAGATGCATTTGAGTTAATCACTCAGCCTCCCTGAGCTATTATTTCCTTTCTGTAAAAGGGGACCTTGCTGTGACCTTTCAGCATGGCCATGAGGTGAGTGTGAGGCCCCCTCAGCACATTCTGCATGAGCACAGGCTCAAGATTCATGGTATCTACTCTAAGAGCAGTCAGGTTGGGTCGGTAGAGCAGAGCGCTCCCGGAAGGTGGGAGGGAGAGCTGTTTCTCGGGGTGGAGGCCGGGGCCCCTGACAGATGGGTGGGTGTAGGAGGAGGAGCTCTGTGGTGGTAATCCTGGAGGACGGGCCCCCTACAGAGGCAAGAAGATGCAGGACTGAGCAGGCCGTGTGGGGAGCTCTGGTTGGCTGAGAAAGATGGCTTGGCTGGGAGAAGAAGGGCTGTGGGCAAGTCTTGCAGGGCCTGCCTCAGGAAAAGCTGCCTTGCCTCTCAGGCCTCAGATGATCCTCTCATAATACATTAAAGTCAGCAGCTTCACAGGGTAGTTGTGAGCGTTTTAATGAGGCACCAGCTGGGGAAAGGCTTTTAAACAGAAGGGCCAGGAGGCAGCCTTAGACACAGAAGTTGAATCAGCGAGGCTTTGCTGGGGGCTGAGAGGGGACAGGGCACAGGTGCAGGACCTGCCTGGGCCGGGGACTGACCTCTCAGTGGGCGTCTTGCTGGGGGTGCTGCAGTCAGGGCTCATGGAAGCCATAGAGATGATGGACATCTGCCTATAGGAGCGCAGCATTGACCGGGGGCGGCCTACTCTCCTGTCCTCGAAGTCGGGCTGCAGGTGGGGGAGAAGAGCGAGGTTAGCAGTCAGGCCCAATGGTGGGGTAGGAGTTAGATAATGCGGCTTCTACCTTCTTGCTGTATCCTCCTCCATCTACTGGTTCCTGCTTCCCACATCCTCCCAGCTGGAGTCGCGGGGCAGAACACGGCACTAGTACAAAATCTTTCTGGCTGGCTGAGGCTAGGGGGAAGTTGTTTGATAAAGAATTTGGCTGGCCTTTATTCCAGGTTCCTGGGAGGTGATCTCTTCATTCTTGTAATTTCCCCAGTGACAGGAGTGTCTTATTTGCGGTGGCCCCTTTATGCTAATGAGAAGACAGGATGGAATCTGACCGGACCAAAAGACTAGACTTGTGACTACAGGGCTGGGGCTTTGAGCCAGGTCATGTCGGCTTGGCCACCACTGAGGGCACGGGGCTGGAGACTGATTTCAATCACTAGACAAACAATTCATCCCATTGTGACTGTGTAATGAACCCCAGTAAGAGCTCTCCGCACGGAGACTGAGGGGAGCTGTCCCGGCTGGCGACCCACACTGATATGCTGGTGGGGGGTAGGGTTATGCGCTCTGAGGATACAAGCTATGTGTGCGGGACCCTCCCAGACCTCACCCTAGGGGTCTCTTCACTTGGCTGGTCCTGATTTGCATTCTTTATAATAAAACTGTAATCACAAAGGTAATGTGCTTCCTTGAGTTCTGTGGAATTCTTAAACCCGAAGGGTTAGTGGGAACCTCCAAATACGTAACCACTTGGTTAGAAGTGCAGGTGGCCTGGAAACCCCTATACCTGAAGTGAGGAGAGTTTTGTGGAGGGCTTAGATATTGACCTGTGAAATTTGACCTAATTCTGAGTAGTTAATATCAGAATTGCATTGCAGTGTCATATAACTGTTGGGAGAGACAACTTGCCTCATGGAAAAACTCGGACCAGAAGATCAAAGACCTGAGTTCACCTTTACACTCTTCCAGTAACTTGTCTTCCCTCTCAGAGCCTCAGTTTTCCCATACATAAAATCAGAGGATTGGGCCAGATGGCCTCTAAGGGAATGCACAGCCTTGATGTTTTATGACTCCACTTTCTGGGGAAGAGGATAATGAAGATGTCCCTGAGAGCACCAAGCCAGTGGCCTCTTTAGATCATGGAGCTTATTGGTGGCCCAAAGCACTGGGAGGCCAACAGAGACAGTGAAAGGTCTGCCCTGTGCTCACTTGTTATGCAGTCTTTGTGTTATTACTTAACACTTCCAAACCTCAAGTAGAGATACAAGGGGTTGAAAATCATTCCTACTTCCCAGGCTTGTTGTAAGGACTACATGACCTAGTAGATGAGACCTAGATCAGACCAGGCACATAGTGGGGATTTTGTCAATGTGACTTTTATTATTAGCACGGACCCTTAAGAGCTAAGGGCTCCATTTGCACCTGGTGTTTATGTGGGGGTGACTTTCGAGGGCACGTTTATAGGAAGGTCCCCTGGATCATTAGCTCCAACAATGCTGGCCCTCAGGGTCTGCACCTTGCAGGCAGGCTCATCTGCTGGGCGCCTGCCAGTTCCATTCCCATCAACCACCCCCGCCCCACTCCACTCTGTCTCGGCCCTCCCGGCCACAGGGACCATCCATACCATCTCTCGGACACCATACTCCTTTTCCACTTTCACTTTCAGGTTCTTGAAACATTCTTCCATCCGGTCATGGAAGGGCCGCAGATTTTCTGACACCCTTTTCTCATGGATCTTAATCCCAGCTCCCAGGAAGGGGATCTGGGGAGAAAGGTGGTGAATGGTGAGCCAGAGGCTGGCTACCTGGCCTCAGCCTGGGACCCAGCCCAGATGGTGGGAAGTCAAGACTGCCTGCTAAGAATTCATCAAGGGCCTTGGGGTCCTCGGGGACCTTCACACAGGTTTGCCAGTCCTGAGAAGTGGGAAAGCTGAGACCTTGGGGTTTGCTCTGGAAATGGGAGAAAGAGCTCCAGCTACCTTTGCCAAAAAGGATGGTTGCACCCCCCTTTAGAGGTTATATGTTTGGGAGTGTCTCCCCCTTTTAGAATCCACTGTGAGGCAGACTTCAGGACCAGAGGGGGAGAATGTCTGTTGCTCTGACTTAAAGGTTGCCCAAGAAGTTCTTAGTCATGCAGAAGGGAAAGTATGACTGTCAGAAGCTGGGAGATAGAAGGGAAGGGCTGAAAGGCAAAGGAGGGGTGGGCACAGCCTCTTACAACACGGGAAAACCGGTTATACTTTATGTGGATGCTGGAAAAAGATATGGAAGTGTTGGCACACTAAGTTAAACAGCCAATAGAGAATTTTTAAAAACTGATGTAAAAGCCTTGGGAGGAGGGTGGAGGAGATGACTGACATGAGGAAGTTCAACTTAATTTATCAACAAAGGAGATCAATGGATACTGTCTAAATGGTAGATAGAAGGGAGACCAGCCAAGCTGAGGTGGCCACTACTAGAGGCAACAGCCGAGGAAGCAGTGTGGCCTTGGGGAAACATAACTAGGGGTGCGAAGAGATAGAATATATATTATTTTGAAGAAAAAAGTCTCCACGATGGTGACATAAAGACATTTCTGCCTCTTCTTGGAGGTATTCCCACAATGACGAGGTAAAGGAGAAACTGAAATCTTCAGTGAAACTAGGAGACATCTGTGAACTTGACCCACAATCTGTCAGGTGGATGGAGTATGGAAAGAGACCTTCTAGAGCAGAGGAGGGAACTGGTGATAAGATAAGGCCAATCTGCCTCTAGGAACCCAGGAGGGGCTCAAGGATTATAGACACTAGGAACCCCAGAAAAGCTAGGGTGAATGGAGGGGCTGAACAAAAAGGCATGGGTTGAAATTCTGTGACAGGAACAGTTAGAGCTGCAGGTTCTTACCAGGTCACCTGTAGCCAAGCATTATGCTTTCCCATTTCCCCAAGAAGCAGGAACTAATCCTCTAGAACAATTAGAACAAGGAGATGTAGGCTTATTGGTACCAGACATAACAGAGGACAGAGTGAGGAGCTGCATGGGAAACGGGTTGAAGGGAAAGTCTGCATACTGGCAGTGGGACCTTCACTTCCCAATCCCCAAGTTCCAGCAGTACAGCAGCCAGGTTACCTTCCTGTGCAGCAGCTTTAAGGATCAGTCTCTGGAGAGTAACTGGCCCAATACAGACATTCATGGGTCACTCAGTTACCACACAGACACCCCAGCTGACAAAGCCATCTCTCGTGTACACAGAGTCTCATTCAGCTCTTAGTGCCTTGTTCTTAACTATGAAGAAACTGCCAAGGATCACCTGACATTGGAGGAAAATCTTAAATATGAAAGACAGAGATCAGAACCAACAGGTAAGAAAGAAAGCAAAAAGTAAGGAAGGAATGATGGAATGAATGAACTAACTTGGAAGAAACAGAGAGAATGAAGAGGGCCTAAGAAAACATTATTTAAAATTAGTTAACATATAGAAACAGAAAAAAATTCCTCCATCTATGAGACAAGACAAAGATTTAATTAAAAAAGAAAGGAATGATAACAGATATATCACATATAAAAACTAGTGAGATATAGTTAAAGTTGGAAATGGAGGTAAGTTTATAGCTGTGGTTTTACATATTAGAACAGAAAAAAGTTAGCTAAACATCCATCTCAAGATATTAGTAAAAGAACAGGAAATTAAACCTAAAGAGAGTCAAAGAAAGGAAGTAGAAGTAAGAGTAGACATGAATGGATAAGAAAACAAACTTATAACAGAAAAGATTGACAAAGCCAAGGTTGGTTCTTTGGAAAACTTCCTTGGTATTCAGTAAGGCTAAAGATGCATGACCTGGCCATCCCACCCCTAGACATATACTGAGGGACTTGAGGCTTATGTCCACCACCGGACATGAGCAAGAACTTCATTCATACTACACAAAACCTGCAAACAGCTCCAGTGCCCACCCCAGAAGAATAGAAGAATAAATTGGTATATTACTGGTATATTGTGTAGTCATACAATGGATATTGGAAACAAAATAGACAAACCTCTGATATATGCAGCAGCCAGGATAAATCTCAAAGGCATTGTGTTGAGCAAAGGAAGCCAGATATAATAGTACCTGCTGTACAGTACTATTTATATGAAGGTCAAGAACAGGCAAAACTAACCTGTGCTGACGGAAGTTTGGAAGCACCTACTGGAGCCAGATATTTGCATATAACATAGCCAGTTCCATGCCCAGGTACACACCCAACAGAACTTGGGCATGTGTGTGCCAAAAAGACACATAAAAAGATGTTCAGAACAGCATTACCTGTAATAGCCTCGACTAAAATCAACCTAAATCTCCGTAAGTTGAAAAATAAATAAATACATTTTGGTACAGTTATATAATTCAGTTAAACAGACTATTAGATATCAATGAAAATGAATGAATGATGGCTATATACAACAAAATGAATGAATTTTATAAATGTAATATTGAACAAATAAGTTAGACACAAAAAAAACCTATATATATAGGTCAAAAATAAGCAAGACCCAACTACAGCATTCAAGAAGAGTGCCTGAGTGGTAAACACTATTTTTAAAGCAAGAAAATGATCACTGTAAAAGCAGGATAGTGGTTGGCCTTGGAGAGGGCAGGCAATGACTACAGGAAGGCCCAAGGTGGGCTTCTGGGTGCTATCAGAATCCTGTTTCTTCATCTGGGCAGTGGTCAAAAGGGTATATGCTTTGTAATATGTCATCGAGCTGTATATTTCTCTTATATGTACTTTTCTTTCTGTAATATTTCACAAAATGTTTAAAGAAAAATATTTTGTAGACATCTTTCCATGCCAATAAATACAATCTTCTCAAAGAAAAAAATTTAGAAGCAACTGATCTTGAAATCTGTCCAATCTTGAACACAAAAAGTACTTTGAAAGCTTTACCTTTTGTTGGATTGCTAGACTGGATGCAACTACACTCCATGTTTTGAGAAAATCCAAAGCGTATCTGATTTTATGAAACCAAGATCCAATCTAGAATTAAGCTCCAAGAGAGCAGGGGTCATGCCTGATTTTGTCCAGCACCATCTTTCTGTTGTCAGCATACAACAGGGGCTCACTAAACATAAGGAGCAAGAATGAATGGAATGGATGAGGAAGAGCTAATTTGCTGTCTGTAATAATGTGAAAAGGCTGCCTGCACCACGGGCAGGGAAGCATCTTTTGGGTGCAAGTGCCCATAGTTAGGGAGCCTGGATTCTGGGCGGGAGGGACATGGTCCCTGGAAATCTTTGTGTGGCTGAGTGACCTTGGTAGCTTGGTGGCAAGGGAAAGGGGGCCGTGCTAGAAGATGGCGACCACTAGGGGGCGCCCTCCAAAGAGGTGTAGCCAACAGCTCTTAGAAGTTGCAACATCTAATGCTGTATATGCGTTCAAAGTCTCCCTTCTTTGTACTGTCCGTCTGTGACCTCCAAGATTTTGGCAGAATTTTCTTAGAAGGCACAGCCTGGTATCAGCTGTGCTGTGAGGGTGAGATCCACGCTTTGGGGGACATGTGAGCCCTCCTGGAGCACCTTCTGGGGAAGGGAACCAATCAAAGCCTGGCCTTCCTGCTTGCCAGGTTGGGGATGGTGAGGGGGGAATATCATCTTTGAATGTTCAAGGTCACGATGACCTTGGAAGGCTGGGGGCTCTGGGGGACGTTTGGGTTTCAAAGGTGGCACAAGGTAAGAAGGCTGAGAAAATTCCAGACACACAAAGTGCATTCAGGAAACTGCGCCTGTGCAGCCCTTGGTGTTTCATTTTTAAAGCTTCACTTTGCATAAATTGGCAGAGGCAGAGAGGGACCTGAATTAGGAATCCTTGTTTTAAGAAAAGAGGCTGCACCCAGTGCTTCTCGTTCCCTGATTTCCCTAGAGTAACAAAAACTCCCTACCACAATAGCTGGCTTTTCTCTGCATGGTAACTGGCAAGAAGAGAGGGAGGTAGGACAGCCAGCTGCAAACTGCTGCCCCTGCTCCCGCCCTTGCCTCCTCCAGCCCCTGCCCTCTGGAGCCCAGCCCGTGCTCTTGGGTGCTGAGTGCTCCGTGGAGAGTAGGTGGATGTTTGAGGAGGGCCTGCCGCTGGCCTGGAGGGGCAGCCTGTCCTTTGAAAGCCTCTAGTTGTTGGGGGGTGAGGGGGCTGGATCTGATGGATTGTTTCTTCTCCAGGGAGTGGGGAGGAGAGGAATAAAGGGAGAGAGAAATACAGGAAGAGAGAGGGAAACTCAAGAGATGGAGCCAGAGAAAGGAGGGGAGGAGATGGGAAGTGGAGGGAGAAGAGGAAGGGAAGCAGAGAGAGGAGGAAGGGCAGAGTGGGGGACAGAGGCAGAGAGAGGCAAAAGACAGGGCGGGGAACAGAAGCAAAGAACGTGTAAGAGATGGGCACAGAGAGAAAGAGATGCACAGAAAGGAAGTCAGAAAGGAGGGCGTGGAGGAGAGGGGCGCAGTGCATGGAGAGAAGGTTGGAGGGAAGATAGGCAAAGACAGGGGGGAGAAGCGGCAGGAGAGACAGTGCCTTCCGATTCTTTGGCTTGGCTCTGGAGGGCTGAGCAGCTCCTGCAGAATGCAGGACCTTTGATGGAAAACCAGCCAAAGGCCTCAGTTTTTTGAAACCAGATATCCATCTGAGCGTTATCTGCCACAAGCTGGGTCAGCCTTAGAAGGAGGAGAGGTGAGGCTGGGGGTCAAAGTCTTCTATGATCTGACTGGCACCTGCTGGGTGGGGGTAAGTGGTGTGGGTGTGGGAGTGCCTGGCTTTCATTTCATTCTGCTGGGAAAAGCCACCTCCTTTGAATTCAACACCCAAAGGTGCAGTTTTAGTGACATGCAGCATGGCGTTGCCACCTGGCACCTAGAGAGCACCCCAAGGGTATAGTGCCCCAAAGCCTGCTTCCAGGACGAGCCTGCTGAGGAAAGATGCAGAGTCAGAAGACAGGCTGAAATCCAAGGGACACAAGGAGAGGTTAAATGAGGCCATGGCAACCAGAGGCTACTTAGCAAAGGGCCAGGGAACCTGGGTGAGGGAGGGAGATGGCCTCTCCCGGTCCAGCTCTGCTTCACCTGCCATGCGATCAGGTCCTTGAGGTGGCTGAGCTTGTCCTGGTCCTCAGGGTGGTCCCTGGTATACTCTTCAGTGAAGAAGGCCTGGGGAGGACAGACAGGCATTTGGGGTTTCCTGCACAGTTGGCGTGGATCCCACAACCCACCTATGGCACTAGGAGAGGATTCCATTTGAGAGGGGCAGGAATGAGATCCCATGTATTTGGATGGAGCAGGGACCTTTAGGGACCCACAGTTTCTTCTTCCTGGAGGCTCAGATCAGTACCCATTGGGAAGGATCACAAATCCCAGGGAAGTAGTTCTCAAAGTGGGGTGCCCAACCAGAAGCGTCAGCATCACCCGGGAACTTGTCAGCGATGTAAATTCTTGGGTCCTACCCAGACCTACTGATTCAGAACCTCTGGGAGTGGGGGTATCTGGTGTCCAAAAGCCCTGCAGGGGATCCTGGTACACATTCAAGTTTGAGAGCATTGCCTTGGGGAGAAGAACTCAGGAAGGAATTTCACCTGGGGGTGTTCCAGCTCAATTCACTACTTCCCTCATTGCATGTGACCCAGCAGCCCCTAGCTCTTTCTGGGGTTCATGTCCTCAGTTAGTGTGTATATATATATATATATACATATATATATATATATATATACACACACACACACACACACACACACACACACACACACAAACGTATCTATCAAAGCTGAACAAAGGGTTACCAATGATGACTATATGGGCTGGTAGCTTAAAAACTGATTGCGTAACTGGAATTACTGTCCCCAGAATTATTCTACTGTGTTGTATTCTTTCTTTCACATCAGTGGATGACACATAAAAGATAACAGGGAATTCCTCATGAGATTTATTAGAATGAGGAGTACATTTTTCTCCTCGGTGACCCACTAATTCATGGTCTAAGTGAAAACCAAATATGGAGTTGCCATTCTGCTTCAATGCTGGGAAAAGCTATTGAGAAATTGGTGTTTTTCCTTCAGTGGGAACTGTGACTAATATAATTGATGGCATTTCCCTTTTTGCTATGGACACCAGGAGGATCAAAAATTCAAGCTGCAGCTCATATGTGTGGGGATTCCTGGAGAGCCCTTATGACCTGGATATCTAGATCGCTTGTTCTCCAATCCTATCTATATTTTCACAGATTCTTGGTTTCACTCTTTCCATTTGTAGAGGTCATTTCAATGGTCTGTATGAGACATGGGTTTACACAAGCGGCATGTACTTTGGTTTGTGGCTCCTGTACTTTTATGATCTGGCTTGTGGTCACTCTGGAGCCTTTCCTTGACAGAGGTGCCTGGATATGCCCAGTGGGGTAAGGGGCCCATGACCCCTGCTCCTTCCTGCCACCGCAGAGCATGGCATTGAGGGGGTGGGGTGGCGGGAAGGGGACACGAATGAGGCTGTTGATGCTCTGAAAGGCGTATGAGGTCGCAATCAAGCTGAAGTGTCCCTTTGGGGGTAAAAAGAGTCACAGAGATGAGTGACGTGCAGCTGCACCTGCCCCCTGGGCCCTCCCACCACGTCTCTCTCCCCATGGCAGCCTGGAGAGCAGAAGTCCTCACCTTCTCGTACTTGGCGAAGCCTCCCATGACAGCAGGGTCCACGATCCCATTGAGGAGCATGGAGAGCGGGTTAATTGGAAGGCTGTCGTCACTCTGGTACTGGTTTATCATCATCAGGATCTTCTCATTGGCTGTGGACATGGTTTCAATGGCATTCTCCAGAGGGCTAATCGTGGTCTGTTGAAGCGAGATCACCAAGAAGAAAGGGCCTTAGCAGCTCACTTTAAAAACAGATCATTATTGGTATGGGTTTCATCTGGAGCTGGAATTCAAATGAGGCAATGCTCCCCAAGGGGCTGGGGCAGGCTCTGACTGTAGTCAGTGAGCTCCGAGGGCTGTCTGCGGTCTGGGGAGAGACACACGAACTTTCTGCTTAGAGAGAAAGGGAGGTGGAGGCAGGGGAGGCGGGGACGTGGAGGCAGGAAGTGTCAAGCCCTTGCTAGGGTTTCAGCTCAAGGGAAGGTTTTCTGTCATGACCTGAGTGAGACACTCCAATTCAACCCATCTAGTATTGCTTGTGCACCTACCACGTCTGAGCTATTAGTTTGAGGCACCAGAACAACTGGCGATATGATCACCTAGCCTGGCCCATAGTAGGTCCTAGGACTGGCTGCTGTATGAATGCTCACAGCTCCAAGGTAGACTCGGTTTAGTTGGGAAGATAAAAGCAAACACCATAAACTAAAAGCAATATGAACAGTGCCATCAAATGCTAACTGGCAAAACAGTACAGTCAAGAGTATGGGATCTGGAATAAAAAACTAAACAAGGGGTCTGCAAACATCAGTGAAAAGGCCAGTTAATAATTATTTTAGGGTTTGTGGGGCAATGTTCTCTATTGCAACTACACAACTCTGTTATTGTAGGGAGAAAGCAATGTGTAAATGAGTGGCATGATTGCTCCAATCACAGTATTCACAAAAATAGGTTTGGGTGGGATCTGGCCCACAGATCATATTTTGCCCAGCCCTGAACTAAACTAAAGAAAACTGAGTGCAAATCTCAGCTCTGCCATTTTTTTTCTAGCTGTGTGACGTTGGGCAAATTTCCTGAACTTTCTGGGCCTTAATTGGCTCATTGGTAAAATGAGGATATGAAAATCTACCTTAGAGAGTAGCTGGTAGCTATTGTTATTAACTCCTGTAGGTGTGAGGACAGAGAGTAACAGCTTTCCTAAGAAGGGAAGGCTCCCTGGCAGAGGCAGGGTAGGGGCTGCCAGGAAGGGTCAAGCAATTGGAGAAAACTTCATGGAGGAAGGGACACTAAGTTGCGCCATCTGTGGAATGGTGGTGACACAGTGCCTGCCTCACTGGATAGTAAAGGTTATTTGAGGTAATATGGCTCTGGACTCATAGCACAGTTCTTTAAAAATTGTCATCTGATTGTTATTATAACTACTGGGTATATGAGAAGGGCAGAGCCAGTCTCTACAGCCATGTTCTTGGTCATCTTTTTAAACCATTTCTTTGAAGCCCTGTGAAATCCTAGCCTTTGCACCTCCTTTCTATTTTTTGGGGCATTTTTGAAGATGGCTGCTCTCTGTAGTAAGAAGGCCCTGGGAACAGATTCCCTTCTATCCGTGTCACTGTTATTCTCTTTCTGTCACACACTCACACACACACACACACACACACACACACAAATGTGCACATACACACACAAACGTGCACACATCCACGCACATTCACACACACACACCTCCAAACACGCACACACATGTGGGCTTACACATACACACGTACATATACATGCAAGGAGGAGAAGGAAGTGAAGGGGAAGCTGCTGGCTTGGTGGGGGCTGCAGTCCACATTCCACAAGCTGCAACCCATGGTCTAGTTTCTTTCAGGCACACAGACCGGTCCTGCAGGGGCTTTATGAAACTGAGGTCTAGACTGAGTTCTGAGGAAAATCTATCACGACCACTGGGATTGAACCCAGCACCACACCTGGATTTCAATAATAGCCTGGCATGACTGAAAGCCAGGCTTTAAGGTGAGTCATTAAAAATGGAAAGTCCTATTGATTGGCTTTTCTCCTCATTCCTAAAGCTATTTTTGAATTCCCACGTCTTTAACCTCATTAGAGCCATCAGGACCAGAGAATGAGAAAGAAAATTCTCTTGGTTTCTCACCTATGGGTATTTGTGGAGACTGAGTTTACAGCTTTCTGAGCAGTTATGGGGGTTATATATTTGGTGGAGGGCCTGGCCCTCAGGAGTTGCTAACAGGAATAAAAGCAATGATCATGAGAGTGGAGAGGGCTCCATTTGTCAGTTGCCTCCTGTGGGCCAGCGCATGCTGGGAAATGTCGCATACAGGCTCTCCTTTAATCCCCCTGATGGCAGGTTAAGTCCCTTGCCCAAGGGCAGATGGTGGCAGAGCTGGGGAGAGAACTCAGGTATTCTTGATTCCAAAGGTGAGCCTCTCCCACCACATACAGACCCTGCTCTGCTACCAAACTTGTCTTAATTTGGTTGTTAGGACTTAGTTAAACCCTCAAATCACTGGCCTCTTTCCTAAACTGGGTCTCAGTTTCCTTATCAGCAGTGTAGGTGGATAACCCTTGCCCAACTTGCTGTGAGGGGAAAATAATTATTGGGGGAAAGCACTTTGGGACCATCAGCCAAAAGATGACGTGCAGGTAATCCCTTGCTATCAAGTGGCGTTTCGTAGTCTTCAAAGGCATTTCGCCTGTTATCACCTTCTCAGACCCTCTCAGGAGCCCTATGGGCCGCACAAGACAGCAGCACCGTCATCACATCTTTCCACCATCTTACATGGTCAGAGCAAATCCAATCTGTAGGCTTTTTTTCCCTCATAAGCTAAATGATGGGACTGGACAAGAACCAGACATGGAGGCCACACTGCAGATCTGCAGGTCTATCATTCAGCCAGCACATGAGTTCTAATTTCTTAAAATTTAACACAATTGGTGGGAGTTGGTCACAGCTTCAGCACTTTCTGTTGTCTTAATGTGACTGTTTCACATATTTCCATTATCTTCTTGGGTTCCGAAGGTAATTTTTGCATTTGTAGCTCTTGGACTAAACGACCTCCAGAGGGTCTGTCCCCAGAGACATACAGTGCTGGTCTGACATCACACCGCCCTTTTATGAGCAAGTTGAATTTGGGTCTCTGACCCTCAGGTCAGGGCTTCTTGTAGAGATTACATGCTCTCAGGGCCAAGGACGAGGAAAGAAGCCTCAATAAGCAGAACTTACACTTGAATCCCATCAGAAAACACCTCTGTGCAAACAGTACTGTAGTCATGACGGTTCATAAAGGGAACCGCCGAGAATGAGATACGAATCCGTGTGACACAAAAACAAATGCTTGGAAATGAACTCACTCAGCAGGCATGAGACTTTTATATCTGAGATATCCTGAAATTCTTGGTAACTCAACAAAGGGAGGCTATTGAGAGATAAATTCACCCTGGTCAATTTTTTGGAGGTTTTCCCAACCCTTCCATCAGAAGGTATTGGAATAAGTGGAACAAAGAAAAAACGATAGTTTCCTAACTTCAGAATCCTGAGTTCAAAAAATAAGGTTACCAGTTCAGATATTATGGGTTTCTGCATGTTAATTAAGTTATTGATTGATGGGTTTACTTAACAAATATTCTTGAGCACGAGTTATGTGCCTCGGACTATTCTTTGCACTTGGAGATACGACAGGGAACAAAACAGACAAAAATCTGTCTTCCTGGAGCTTATGTTCTAGTGGAGCTTATATTCCAATATATTGTTATATTCAAAATCTACATAATAAAAATAAACATGCAGGCAAATTATGTGCCTATTAGGAGGTGATAGGTGCTTTGAGGAGAAACTCCGGAGTGGAGAGAGGTGGGGAGTGCAGGCAGGCACGCCTCAGTTCACCTACAGTGTGGTGGGGACAGCTGCAGGAGAGAGGCACTTTGCTAACCTCTGCCAGAGGAAAGGGCACAACCGGGCCAGTGGGCAGAGACTGCAGATTATCAGGAAGTTTCTGATTCCTCACCTCAAATAGTTTGCACTTCACAGGGTTTTATGAGGATTAAATAGGATAATGCTATAAAGCCCTTGGTGCAGTGCCTGGGACACTTGGTGAAGTTTATCATGTGTCACTGTGTCCCATGAGTAAAGGGCATGAATAGTTTCTTCTTTTCCAGGGTACGACTTATGGCTAGGGTGGCCTGGGGATCCCTGAGGAAGAAGGAGAGAGTAAGTCCAGTCCAGATGCCTGATATGACAGGTTAAAGTCAAATCCCACCTCTTTTATTAATCTTTGAGCAGCCAGCTAATTTGCTCTGCACCTCAGGTCCCTGATCTGTAAAATGGGAGAGTAATAATCCTTCCCGCATTGCTGAGGGGTTTAAATGAGATCATGCTGTGAAGATTTTAGCACATACTTGATAAATGTTTGTTGATGTCATCATCATTATAATACCTTCTCTAAGGTCTAGGCCATGCTTATGAAAAGGAGATTGGAGGACCACGTATGGAGAGGAGATTGGCAGGCTGCTGGTGCCAACCAGGAGGCATTAAGAGCTGGGGTGAGGTGCACTTGATGCTGATAATACAGTCACTTGAAATGTCAGACATGTCCCTCCTCTGCTCATGGCTCCAGGTAAGTCAGTGGAAAAGCCACAGTCCCTGTGGTGGCCTTTAAAGTCCTACATGATCTGGATTCAGACTATCACTTCTCACCCCTCACTTGTTCTGATTCAGACACAAACACGCTCTGCCCCAGGGCCTGTGCCCTTGCTGCTCCTCTGCTAGAACGTCTTTCCCATCAGTATCCGCATGGATCACTCTCTCAAAAGCCCTCCAGGCCTTTGCTCAGAAGACATTTTAGCAGGGAGGTCTTCTCTGGCCACCTATTTAAGATAGCAACCCCTCCTCCATCACCTTTTGCTTTTATTTTTCTCCATAGTGGCCATCAGCATCTCACATGTTATATATTTACTTTGCCCTTTTAAGTACATGTCTTCCCCACTAGAATGTAAGCTTCGTTGCAAAATCTCCAGTTGCTTGTCATGTGTTAGGTATTTATGAAATATTTATTGAATGAATAAATGAATAAGACATCCTGAATATGTCCCTACTTTTCAGGTTTCCTCACAACTACACTGGCTTTTCCTTTGCATCCTGGGAAATGTAAGAGCCTTGGCTATTTGAGGACATGGAGCCCCTGAAGTGTGTTGAGAAGCAAAATACATGCTCTCTGCACAAGGGAGTTCCAACATTTGTATTCTAGCCAGAATTTTTGTCTTTGCCTCTAGGATTTCTTCTCTTTGAGTCTCAGTTTATTCAATCATAAAATGGGTTCTTGGCAGGATTCTGTAGAGGTGCCTCAAGGGACTGCTGGGATGGGCGGATATTAGTGGGTGGTGGCGTGGATGGAGTTCCAGGCCCTCTGCCTTTGTCCTGCCCCCAGCTACAAAGTTCCCCGTTTATAAGCTTTGTTACTGGATTCTATGATAGGTTTCATTTGCATGAAAAACAAAGTTAGCTGAAGCTTAAAAGGAAAAATACCTGACAGAAGGTAATCTGGAGGCTGCCTCAGGTCCCTTCCTGCACTAGAATTCCAGAGCTCCCACAGTGGCTTCCAACAAAAGCTTGTCCCCTTTTTACAGTCAAAGAGGCCTTGGGAGGCTGGCTGTGTCCTGTCCAGCGGCAGGGAGTGGGTGTGCCCTGAAGGCCTGGAAACTCACCTGGGACATGTGAACCACTTCAAACCAGCGCAGAATCCCTGGAAGCTTGTACGCAGTCATGAAGGACGTTCTCTCGATCCACATCGACTGTCCCACGGGCAGGGGATGGCAAGGGCAGGAAAGCAACACACTTAGAAACCTGGCTATCAGGGAAGTTTGCCAGGAACACAGTCAAGCCCTCAGGCCTTCCATTCACCCAAAATCAGAATAAATATTGCAAGACCCAGAAATGCACTTCAGAGTTCTTTCCCAACAGGAAGTTTAAGTTTTCCACAGATTTAGGCCCAGAGAGTTTTAACCTGAGTCTCAACAGTCAGAATTTTTAGACAATAGTGAATGCATCCGCGTGAATTTTCTGTGGGGAGGGTCCACAGTGTTCATTAGATTCTCGAAGGAGCTGTGATTCCCAAAATATGACGAATCACAGTCTAAGACAAAGAGCTGAGAGAGACACTTGGGGCCACCTTTTCATGCCAGCATTGGCCCTTGGGAATAGAGTGCAGGTCCTACCTGGGAAACACATAGGGGACGGTGGGGACTGAAACCACTGTGGTTTCTTCCTGGTATTTCCTGTAAGGTCTGACTTCAACACCCCCGCTTAGCCTGAGGGCCTCTGCTCCCTGGAAATGTCTGAGTGCCTCTTGGTTGAAAAGCCATCCCACACAAGGCCTGCGTTATATCTTGAAAGAGAAGAGGCTCAGGAAATGAAAAACAAACTCAAAGGAAGAGACTGAAGAATGCGGGTCATATCAATGGATGTTAGTTCTACTTCCTTCAGCTTTGGGTCTAATGCCCCCGACATTTAGAATTTGGTGGGCACAGGCTCTGGCTGGTCAAGGTGACCTGAGGGAGTGATGAAGGCTACTGAAGGGTGGGGGATACTCACGGCAAACTCATTCTCGGGGTCGACAGCCCCCCTGCGTACAGGCCGAGAGTAGTGGAACTTCTGCACGTGGTTGGATTTATAAAAGCTGCAAAACAGGAAGAGGCTGTGGCTCCTGGTAGCATGCCTGGCTGGTGACACAGACCCTGACCTGGCCGCAGGCTGGCTGGGAAGGCCCACGACAGTAAACTTCAGGTTTGGCAGAGTCCTTCTGGCAGCATTTAAAACCGGGCTTTCCTTTCAAGGTGATTTTGAAGCTAGACTATTACTGTTTCCTCAGGAAAACATAGCACCCCTTAAGACACCCAAGGAGTTGGAGTCTAGCATTAATGCACACAGTGTTGCCTGAGTCATTTTTTCCTGTGATCTCAATAAAGGATGTAGATATACCTAAGGTCCTAGCCTAATGTCCCCGGGGCATTTTCCAAGGATTTCCTTAGGTGTCCCAGCCACCCCCAAATCACTCTTCCTGAGTCTCTAGGGCGACTCCAGCACTAGAGCAGGCAGGGCACTGTGCTAGCTGTAGAGTCCTGCTGCCTGCCCACGGTGCCCGACTGAAAGGCTGTGGGAGGCTGAGATCCCAGTCGAGCTCTTTCTACTCAGCCACCTGCATTGATGTGAGGCTGCTGGGAAGGGCTGAAACAGGATCTTTTTCCTCTCACAAAGGAGCTCCTGCCTCTGACTGGTCCTTCCAGAGGAGAAGGGTTTTACTAAAACACTCGAGGTGCCATATTTGGTGCCTGGGCCTGAGGGGGGCAGCCTTATAAGATCTTCGGGAGATAAGGTCTCATCCCTGACCTTGCAATCTGGTGTGAAGCCTTCATGCTGCTTCCTCTGACGCCCCTTTAGCATAGAGCACATCCATTATACATGCCTTAACAAATGCTGAAAAGAGTCTCTTTGAGAACGTGCTCAGCATGGGCACCATCTTCTCGTCCCCCACCCTGCCTGTTGCCCGCCCAGCTCACACTCTCTAGCTATTCTTTGGAGCTGTTCTGGGATCCACCTCACCAATAAGCTTTCTAAGCCCAGTTCAGTGAACCTCATATTGCTTACCGAGGATTTATTGTGCCGCGAGCGGAGCCATACCCTTGTTCCTCCCATCCATTGCTGACTCAGCCTTTAAGGGACAGAGCCCAGATGGATAACTGGGGATGATTCTTCTCCCAAGGGGGATAGGGAGAACAGGCTGGCTAAGATAGAGAAGGAACTAGAGGGCTCTAGGGCCTGTTCTGCCATCAGCTCAGCTTGGCCGCCCCAGGGGATTTCTCCCCATCCCTCCTTCCGGTGGGCTGTGGATCTTACTTTATAATCTGGTCAGGTACCGGCTTATTCTTGAACCTTGGGTGTTCATCCAAGACAGGCTGGACAGTGAAACACTGGATGTCTGGGATTCCTGCAGTTAAGGGCTCACAATGTGTCAGCTGGCCACAGCAACAACAGAGACCTCCTAGGACAGCACTTCAGGTGCCAAGTTGTCATTGAATGACCAACCTCAGGTTGCTGGCTGCCAACTAGGTCCTAATGACCAGTTAGCAGTTACCATGGTCCTTATCAGAGGTTCCTGTCACTTGAAGCCTATCCCAGGGTTCAGCCCCTGCTAATAGTTGGGTAGAGGTCCTTAATCATCATTATCATTTGCTATAGTACAATGATACCATCTAATGAACTTATAGCTCTCTCAATCAATAGAGCATGTCTCCCCATGGTCTCTTTTCATCTCTCCAATTCTACTAAGCAGCATTACTAAGGTAAATCATCCCTGTGTCATAGATGAGTTCATCAGGGTCAAAGAAAACAGCTTGCTGAAGGTCACACAGCTTGTGAGAACAGAGCAGAGGTTTGTATTTGGGTCTTTCAACCCTGTGTTCAGGGTTCTTTGACTCTCAACTGCTACTCAGCGCAGGCCTCTAACCAGCAGCACCAGTATCTCCTGAGAGCTTGTTAGAAGTGGCGAATCTCAGGCCCTACGAGACCTACTGAATCACAGTCTGTATACCTTCAGTTGAGCTCCTAGGCATCTCAAGTTTGAGAAGCACTGCTTCAGAGCATGCAAATAGATATCATTTTACACTCCAACTCTGAACGTTTGAAAGTAACTGCTTTCAAAAGTGTGAAAGTTTGGCAGGATTGTAAGGCATGTCCAAGTTCAGTGGGAAAGTGTTCCATGATCAATTAGTGATGCCTACCATGGGCACAGGATGTAGGGAAAGTGTTCCATGATCAATTAGTGATGCCTGCCATGGGCACAGGATGTAGGAGACATAATGCATTGGCCAGATCTCTGTCATACCTATTCTAGACCTTTATTCATTTTAAGCCAATAATATGGCAAGCCAAATGAACAAAGTCAGTCACCATTATTCCCATTCTTGACCTTGCCTCCCTCTCCCTACCTTCCATGTCTCTCTTAGCCATCTCTCTTTGTAAGGCAGGCAAGTTCTTTCATCCCTCTCTTCTATCCAATGACAAACCTAACTCCAAAAACTCTTTTCCTGGGCCTGATATTTCTTCCAACCAAGGAATCACAAACTCCTCTTGTTGGCATTCAAAGCTAACTACACTGTGACCCCCAACCCATTTCCCACCATTATCTCTGGATATAAAAGATTCTATCATTCCCTTTGCTTGAAATATTTTCCCATGTCACCACCTCTCCCCATGAGCCCTTTAGGGAAATGTCAAATACCACAGCCTCTATGAACATTCAATTTATGCTCCGTCAGGTGTCATTTTCCTTCCTTTGACTCTCCATACATTTTGTCTGTACCTAGGTCTCTTATCTCTCCAGCTCCCTGTCTTCTCTGCTCACCTCAACCCCTCCCCACCAGATGGTGGGCTTTCTGATGGCACAGGCTATGATTCTTTTACACATAAAAAATGGCTATAATATAATTCCAAGTTCAATTCCATTGTCCCCCTAAACTCACTCCATACTAATATGTAGGGGATTTAATTATTTTACCTCTGAAGAATATTTCCACATTAAATAAGGGTACCTTAGAGAGAGAGAGAGAGAGAGGGAGAGAACAATACTTAACACAAATGAACAAACCTCACTGAAAGGATTTCTGTAATGTTCAGGAGAGCCATTTTCTTTCTCAAACCATTCAGCCAACAGCCTTTTCTGGGAGGAAAACTACTCTGCATTAAGTCTAGGACAAAAGTTGGCACACTATGACCCTGGGGTCAAATCAGGCTCTCCACCTGAATTGTATGATTCACAGCTAAGAATAGTTTTTATATTTGTAAGTGGTTGAGAAAAAAGAGTATTTTGTGACCTGTGAAAATGATATTAAATTCAAATTTCAGTGTTCACAAAGTTTTATTGGGACATAGCCACACCTCTCCATGGCTTCTCTGCCACCTACAACATAGGTAAATAGTTGTGAAAGAGACCACACAACCCACAAAGAGTAAAATATTTTCTATCTGATCTACTGATCTCGGCAACTGGCCTTGGCCCAAGAGGACCTGTCCTGGGGAAGCCAGTGATGCCAGAGCTCTCAGGTCATGTCTAGGAGGCTGCATGGCTAGACTCACCACGTATTCCATCTATGCACAGAATTGTGGCTCTGGGGTCTGGAAAGAGGGGAGAGTGGAGGACAGGAGACACCCTACTAAGAGACCTCCGCTTTCAAATGTTTTCCCCTACTTGGATCCCTAAGTGAAAAGACCTGAGATTTGTCACCTTTCCAAATTGTTTGTCAGCTTTTTAACAAGTAAAGGCAAGAGAGCAGAGCATTCGTGTTCAGATTTGGACCTGAGTTTAAATCCTAGCTCCATCACTTTCTGGGACCTGATGCAAACTGCTTACATTTACTGAGCCTCAGTTTTCTTATTTGCAAGATTCAGAGAGTAATATCCAGCTCTTAGGATTATGAGAAGAAAATTAAACAAGGCATGAAAAATGCCTAATACATGATGTACAAATAATAAAGAACATTGTGTCCAGTAATCTTAAAATGATGGCATTAGAGAAAGAACACAGACTTTGAGATACATAGATTGTGAAGTTTAAATCTCAACTCCATTACTAACTAGCTTTGTAACCTTAGGCAAACCTCTTTACTTCCCTGCCAAACGTATTCCTTCTCCATGAAATAGGGAAAATTAATACCCATCTTGTAGGGTTTTATGGGGATTATGGAAATAATGGTGCTAAAGTATTCAGTCTTATGCATGGTATGAAGAGGACACTTAGCAAATGCCAACGCTTCCTGTTTCCTTTCCCACCTGGTTTCTGGTGCTGACTCAGGCTCTTCATAGGATGAGATGGCCCAGTAATACATGCTCTCTCCCATACCATGTGAAAAGGCCTGAGCTGTTCAACATCTGGGTGTCTACTTAGCAGGGCCTTAGTAATAATCCTTGTCTCACCTAAAACCAAACTCACATTCGTAACCAGTCAGCTCCACCACCAGTTCCATTTCCTCCTGCAAATAATCATGGTAGAGCAGGCATGAAGGGCAGGCAAGCATAATGAAAAGGTTATACAGATGAATATTTATCACCCGAGGGAAAAATATTTGGATTAACGTTTGGAAGACTTAGCAGACCAGCCATGCAACCTGTCATCCCCATTTTAAAGTCTATAACTTAATTTGTGCTAAGGGGTGCAAATTGGGGAGTCAGGCTAGGTTAACGCACCTCTGCTCAGCTGCCTGCCTTATCTTTGGGTTTATACTCTCCCTGCCTCCTGCCCAGCAAGACGTCCTGGCCCTGGGAACACCTTACCCAACCCCAACCCACTAGCACCGCCTTATGGGACCCGTGCCCTCCTGTGTACTCCAGGAAGCTGGCTGGCTCCCTTTTGCCTCCCTCATTCCCTTCTCTGTTTGTCTATCATGCATTTCTTTCTCTCTTGTTTTCTTTGCCTTTCTATTAATTCACAAGTATTTTCTGAGAATCAGCTTTGTGCCGGGTGCATTGGGAGGTTGGGGGGCTCAGGGGCTCAGTGCAGCAAACAAGCAGGGCCAGTCCCTTGCTACCCTGGAGCTTATGGTCCAGCTTCTGTGCAGCTTTAACGAACATAAAAGGATACAATGGATTGAGGTAAATTCTCTAAAGAAAACAAATGAGTTTGAGATAAGAGGCTCATGAAGATTTCATAAAAGGCCACCGTAGATTATGTGACCAGGAAAGGCCTCTTCTGGGAGGTGACACTGAGTTAGGATCTAATGGGTAAGAAAGGAGCTGGAGAAAGGCACCAAGCAGAGGGAACAGAAATGCTCAGGCCCAGAAATCGGAACAAGCTGGGTTTATTTAAGGAACAGAAACAGAGGGACATGAGAAAGCAAAGGAAGAGTTGGGGGAAAATGGCATTGGAAAGGCAGGCAGGGGTCAGAGGACAGAGAGCCTTGCAGGCCTCATTCAGGAGTCTTGATTTTATTAGAAGAGCCACATGGTGCCATTTCAGTTCTTCAAACATGCAATGCTCCTTCCCACACTCAAGGCCTTTGCACATGATGATCCTTCCCTCTGTCTGGGACACTCTTCCTACCGTTCGCTAACCTTTGGCTGGTTACTGACTTAGACATCATCTTTCTCAAGGAAACCTTCCCTACCTCCCAATCACAGTATCCTGCATTAAGGATACCGGCATTGATCACATTTTTATAAATACATATTTACTGGGGCAATGTGTTGTTCAGTGCTTCACTTGCTGGACTGTAAGCTCCCTGCAGATACAACCACTATGTGAGTGTAATATTCAGTGTCTTTCACACTGGTTGGCACAGAGTCAGGGCTTGATAGTGTTCATTAGGAGAATGAATGCATAAATGTGAATTAATCAATGGATGCAACATGTAGTGTTTTCTGAGATGGGCTTTGGGATCCCACTCTTGACACCAAAATCAGCACCACTGCGGTGATTCTGGTAGCTCTGAACTCTAAGGTGGGGTGCTGTGGGCTAAAGTCCCGGCAGAGCTGCCCGGCCCCAGGGCTGGGGCATTCTCCAAGGATACACTGGCCTAGGGCACTCTTCACATCATCCCCGGGGGCAGAGGTTGTGTTCATCTTCTCAGCATTGGGGAACTGGCTCATCAGCTGCATTTGGAAATCTTCTCTTCGCTCATACTCCTTCCCTCGGTAGATGAACACTTTGTTCTGCAAAGAAAGGACACTCATCAGGGATCTCAGGGCCAAGGCTTGGAGGAAATTTCCAAGCAAAGCTTGGAGGCTCGTGACATGAGCACTGGGCTATGGTGACGGTTATAGATCTAGCAGTTGTTGAATGTCTCTTTTACTTGAGGACTGTAAGATCTCTGAAGCAGAACCACTTTGTGAGTATAATTTTCAGGGCCTTGCACACTGCTGCTTCCTCACCATGGGAAGGAGGGGCACAACTCGCTGTCCTTCTCACTGGGCACACTGCTTCTTTAAAAAGATTGGTTTCTAAAGGGAGAGCAGATCCTGGATGCTAAGAACTTCTTTAAACCATCCTATGTTCAGCTTTCAGAATAATTCCTCACGCAACTTTTACGTGTCACACCTACTTTCTTATTTATACACTCACAAAATGTCCCTCCTGCCTTTAATGGGCCATGTGAGCTGGGCCTCTGGGATGGAAGGGACCAGCATTTTAGTCTTTTATTACCTGGATCCTGGCCCTAGCTCCATGGAAACACACTCATTACATTTCCCTGACCATGTTAGCCTCTTCTAGACCAGTCATTTTGATAGAGGCAGTGATTTCTCCTCTCAAGGACATTGGCAATATCTGGAAATATTTGTGGTTGTCACAACTTAGGGCAGGGGCTACTGGGACCTTGTGGGTAGAGGCCCAGGATACCACTAAACATCCTTCAACGCACAGGACAGCCCACAACCAGGAATGACCTGGTCCAAAATATCACTAGAGCTGAGGTTGAGAAATCCTGTTCTAGGCCATGGCTATACCATCTGTGCTGCCTCTAATGGCCCCTAAGTTCTTCTGTCCAAACCCACAGCTGTCATCTTTATGTATATCAGTGCTTCCAAATGTGGTGAATCATCAGATGGGCTTGGGAGACTTTCAGAAGTTTAGATCCCCAGGCCTCACTCCAGACTTGAAATGGAATCTACAGGAATAGGGGCCAGGTGCATGTATTTTTAACAGGTTCCCTGGTGGTTCTGATGTGAGATCAGGTTTGGGAAGCCACCTCTCCCACTGAGGAAACGCTCAACCCCTTCTGCCACCCGTGGTGCTCACTCCCATAAGCCCACTCTGATTCCCACATTGGCTGGTAACAGTAAGTGATTTATCTCTCAAATAAACCGAAAATCAAGCGAGGTCAGAGATCAGGTTTACGTGTCTTTTGTATCTCCCTGACCTCAGAACTGAACCACAGAGCACAGGCAGGAAGTGAGTTCACAGCTGACCTAATCCAACTCTCTCTGTGACACATGGATGATCCCTGAGAGCAAAAGCAGCAGTTAGGACACTGCTCTGGAGGTCCCTGGGGGTCCCCAAGACCTTCCCAGGGCCTCACAAGATCAAAACTCTTCTTTTAATACTTGTAAGCTGTTCCTTGCCTCTTTTGCTCTCATTCTGTCCCGCGTGTCATAGGGCACTGTGGAGGCTTTGTGGTGTGTGCTATCGCAACGCACTGGATGCAGAAGCGGATAGAAGATTCTAGCTATCTTCTCTTAATCCAGACATTAAAGGGATTTACATAAGTATGAAACAATATCACTGTGTGCACTGATTTTTTTATTGGAGAGCATAGCTATTTTTCATGAAAATACAATTAACTCATGGGGAGTTTGTTATTTTTAAGTAAGTTGATAAGTATTTTAAAAGTTTCTTAGTTTTAATTTTTAATTTGGTAAATGTAGTCTACACAGAGGGAAGTTCTTAGGGAACCTTGATACTTGTTGAGAGAAAAGGGGTCCTGAGACCACAAGTTCTGAGAATTAGTGCCCCACCGTGCTTGCTGGGTAGCAGAGGTCCTCCAGCCTGTCTCTGAACAACTCATTCCAGAGATCAGGAGCGCCCTTCCTCACAAGGCGATTCCAGTTGCTGTACTTTCAGAGAAACACAGGTCGGGGGGCTGAAGGTGGTGGTGATGGAGGGGGATTGAGGAGTGTGCTGGGTGGGGCCAGCACTCAGCAGAGGAGAGAGAGCTCAGCATCTGAGCACAAACGGCTACTCAAAGCACAGAAGGACACTGACCCGCCAAGGCCCCCAGCCCCAGCCTGTGCCCGAGTCACCCTCAAACCCACTCACCCGCAGAAAGGAGGGGAATCCCTGGCCATAGTACCCTACAGCAAAGTAGTCTGGCTTAGGCCTCAGAATTTTCATGATGTTTTCATAGAATTTTGCTTGCTGGATCTGAAAGAAGAAAACTCACAGCTTGTAACAACAGAGATGTGTATCAAAGATACATTCAGCTCAGAGAGGCCATAGGTAAGATAACGATCATCGTACCAGAAACCAACGTGCCAAGTGCACATATTTGCATCCCCATGGGTGTGTCTGTAACCATAACAGTAATAGGAGCTGTATTACCATATACCAGGCACCACATTAATCACTCTACCTGCACTAACTCGGTTACTTGCATCATCCTCGTTACATCCCACAAGCACTATATCTCTGTTTTAGAAATAAATAAATGATATCTCATAGTACATATAAACCAGTAAGCATGGGACTGAACCCAGTCAGCTGTGTGGAGCTCCCACCATCACCACACTGCTCCCACCTCCAGCACACTGGGTGTGTATTTGTGATCATCTGTCGATGGAAAAGCATCTAAGGATATAGATGTCTTCCTAACATATTTCATCAGTTCTGAGAGGTGTGTGTTTTTCATATTTTCATACCTCTGAAAATAGTTTATATCTTATTTTACACCTGATGACATCTTAGAATTGCTATTAGCCAAACAGAAATAATGGCAGGACACATAAAAAAGAACAGTGCGCCTCACAAACAATGGCATCTTAAATTTGATACAATGTGTAAGATTAATCTGCATGGACCTGGACACAAGACTGTGCAGTGTGGGTCTGGTGCACACATGTGCATGTACATCAGTGTGCATGAATGTGTGTGCACTGGGTATGTGTGGGGGTGTGTGCACATGAATACATGACATTAGAAGGCACAGGTGCCTCCACACTTAAAAACCTCTGTGTGGATGTGTGTGTGGGGTAGATATAAGTGTTTCTTGGTATGACTACATGTGTGTGTTTGCATCATATCTTAAGTGCAGACAGCTTGTAGCTCAGTTGTTTTTAAAAACGTGATACTCCATACCCAACCCCCACCACAACAACAGAAAGCAAAAATCTTCTCCAAATATACCGGCTCTCACAGCTCCCCAGACAGCTGGGCTGGCTGATTGTTCTCTCAAAGTAGGCTAAGATGGGGCCCTGCATCCTGGTTCTCAGGTCTCCAGGAAATATGGGAGGGGGAGGTGCTGGCGGGAGAAGCCAAAAAGTTTGGCATTTTCCCTGCAGAGGCCACCTCTCTGCCAAGCCTTGGCCTCTGCAGTATAAGTGGATAGGCGGCTTCCCCTACTTTCCACTTCTCCCACCAAACCACAAGCATCAGGCATTGAGGACCTAATGGGGAATGGCCAGATGGGGAGCATCTTAATGTGATTTATCTGTTAATCACAAAGCACAAATTTGTGTTTTTATTTAATTGGCTTTGTGATTTGTGGGACTTTTACTACAAATGGAGCACAGTGTTCACTGGGTGTGCAACAGTATCAGCCTCAGCGACCAAGTACTTAACACTTCCCCCTGAGAAACTGTCACTGAGTTTTCCCGGCATACCTCCCTTGGGAAATGTTCCCAACCAGGAGGCAGACGCTCAGCATAGCGTCTCTCGGCTCAGGCCCTGCTTCCCTTCTTTTTCTGGTGCCCTAACCCTGCCTGGCCTCCTGCTCCCTCTCCTCTGCCTCTCTGGTGAGCTGAGGCCCAGAGCGCTAGCCTTACCAGGTTCTGGCTCAGCAACTCATAGTCGAAGATGTCCATCTCGTACTGTTCTGCCAGCTCCTTGCACAGACTGATGGCCTCTTCCCACATCTGCCGGGAAGTCATGGAGACAAAGGTTAGGGGGCACCTCCAGGCTTGCAGCCTTTGCTGAGGAGTGACCTGGGCAGCTCTGCCCCCTGGGACAGAGCAGCAAGCCTCACTTTGGCCTAGACGTGGTCCAGAGCAAGGTTCTTCCCAGGGAGCACAACCCTTCCTCTGCCTCTCACCCTAGCTTCCCTGCTAAATAATGGAACAGCTACGCAGTAGGCTACATACTTTATTTACATGCTCTCTGGATCTTCACCAACACTCCGAGAGGTGACTAGTAGCATCTGAATTTCCCAGGTGTGAAACAGAGATTCAGACGAGCAGAGCAACTGCCCTGGGTCATGCCCAACCAAAAGCAGTGCCAGGACACACACTTGGGTGTGACCCACAACATGCACTTAGATGTGCTTAATAAATGAACATTTGCTGTCCCAGCTTCCCCTGTGCAGGGAAGGCAGGGAGGCAGTAGCCTGTTTTCCAAAGAGAAATGGTTCACAGAGAAGTAAGTAGGTGGCCTAAGGTCAGAGAGTTTCTGGAGATAGAGCTGCGGCTGGGTCTCCTGATGTTCACTCCTGGGATTTTTCTTTTCTGCCAGTTCTGTCACTTTTTTTTCCCCTTCCTTTCCTCCTTTCATGCTGCTCTTTCTCTCACTCTGGCTTTGGGTGTATGTGAGTGTGTGTGTGTGTGGGTGTGTGTGTGTATGTGTGTGTGTGTGTGTGTGTGTGTGGTAAGAACACTTAAACTGAGATCTACCCTCAATAGATTTTTAAGTGCAGGACACAGAATTGTTAACCATAGACCCAATGCTGTACAGCAGATCTCTAGAACATATTCATCTTGCATAACTAATACTTTATATCCATACTTATTAATGGGGTTATTTGGGGTGTGTGGGTGGGCAGGGGTAGCATAGAGGTGGAGCTGGGGTTGGTACCAGGGTATTAAAAAGAGTGATTAAAACTTGTTTTTTAGTTTTTTTTCTATCTTTAAAAAGAATTCTAAAAAAACAAAAACAAAAACAAAAAAACCCTGGACATACAGGGTATCCTTTCCCTCTGCTCTGTCTTTGGCTGAAGCCAATAGTTCATCTTGGACCAAAGGGGGTAGAGAACCTCAACAGAGTGGGCGGGATGCAGAGTGGGCTGGAGATCTGACACTCTCAAGGGACACCCATTACATATCACATGTGCTTTAAAATGGAAAAGCACCTAAATGAAGAAGCTGGGGGAGGTGAGAGAAGAGAGAGGGGAGGTTGCCAAAATGTAGTGTGTGTGTTGTAGCAAAAGTGCTCTCTCTGCATTCAAGCGTAAAAATAAATAAAAGCAAGTGCCGAGTGGAGGAGCCGGGGCTGTAGACCCATGGACAGCTTAGTGAGCAGCATAAAAATGCTTTATGTGTCAGGAGGAACTGAATCCGTGGGCCAGGCTGGGCTGGGACCTTCCTTCTCTTCTGCCTGAACAAGAAGATGGGTAATGCCTCTGGGCTGGGCCAGAGGACTGTTTGGTTCAAGCACAGGTCTTTGCCACCCATCCACCAGAATACACCAGAAATTCTTTCCCCATGTGTTAAGAGATAACCAAGGGGCCACAGAGGGGGCTAGTCAGGGAGTCAGATAACTGGAATTTCCTTGCATGTCTGTCCATGTGGTCACTGGGACCTCTGATAGTCACTGATCCCTCTGAATTTCATAAATTATTGAGCACCTGCTGGCTTCTAGGCATGATATCATCTACAATGATAGAGCAGATATAAAGATGGATAAGACACGGTCTCTGCTCTCATGAAACATAAGTGGGTAAAGCATATATATAAATAAATGTAATAGTTGGGTTTTGAGGGATGTAGAGGAGTCACCAGATGATGACAGATGGACTTATGGAGTACAAAGCCATTGAGTACATCTGGAGTAATTGGTCTCCATGAGAGGAGGTGTGGGGAAAGGAAATTAAAGGGATGCTAAAGAGTTTGGGCTTCATTCTAGATGCTTCTATCACAGTGGCTTTCGGAGTGAGCTGTACCCATCTTCTCTCTCCTCTCTGCCCCCAAAGTCCCTTGACACCCTTCTCCCCACCCCCACTTTGCACATCACCAAAGAATAATGTGCAAGAAAGAGCGTGATTGGTATGCCTGTTTTGCCAACTAAATGAAAAGCTCCTTGGGAACAGGCATCACGCCTTTCTCATCTCTGCTCAGCACAGGAGGGTTGAACTGGATACTTGGCATTGAACAAAGCTCAGTATGTCCTATTCTTTGAAGCTGTCACACTGCGAGCAACTTACTTAGCTGATAAACCAATAGTAAGTTCTGACTTGATGGCCAGCAGGGCAGGAGGTTCCAGGGATGGCAGAGCCTCTGCCCTCAAGAGGCTTACAGTTGTAAATTATAAAAACAGTGTTCTCCAACTGCTCAACTGGGAATTCATAAGCTCTTCCACAGACATTACCTCATTCTGTCTTCCCAGGGAAGGTGGGGAGATAAGACTAAGACAGATGTGATGAACTGCCCTGACAGAACAGACCAAAATTAAGTGTTCAAATAAATTTGCCTTGATGACTGTAAGAGTCTTTGCCATCTAGAGGAGAGGCAGGGCCGTAGGTAAACAGCAGCATTCAAGAAAGGTCTGATGGAGGAAGTGGCCAGTAAACTGGGGCCTTGAAGGAGGAGCAGGGTAATAATGATGAAAGTTCAGGTTTAGTAAGATATTCCTGGGGGATAATTCCTATGCCAGGTCCTCTACATGCATTTTTCTCAACTAATTTTCACAATATAACTAGGAAGTAGGTGCTACTGATATCTCACTATTATGAGTGGGGAATTGGAGTCTCTGAGAGGCTAAGGAGACTGTAAGCAGTAGAGAAGCAAGGTTTGGAACCCAGGCTATCTGGCTCCAGAGCCTGAGAACTTCCCTGCCACGCCTTGTCCAGTGACAGCATTGGGACTGGTGCTTCCTGAAGGTCCACTAGGGACGGGGGCATGGGCAGCAGCTGGCCTGGCCAGTCTCCTGACCAAACCCAACCAAGCACTCTGATCTCAACCGAGAGATCAATGATGGCACCATGATGTCATTCATATATTCAATTCATTCATTTATTCAATTTATATTTATTGGGCTCTGCATGTCAGGCTCTGTGCTGGCTACTGGGCATTCAGCAGTGGACAAGCCAAGTCTCTGTATTCACTGCATTCTGAAGTGGGGAGCCAAACAATGAACAAGTAGAAACAGAATGAATAAGGTGATGTCTGATAGTGACAAATGCTCTGAAAAGGCAGTAGGGGTAACCATGGCAGGGGTGCTGCTTTGTCTAGGATGGTCAGGAAAGACCTCCCTGAGGACATGACAGCTGAACAAAGCTCTAAGCTGTGAACAGTTGCCAGCCACAGGAAGCTACGGAGGAGGAATGTTCTAAACCGGGAAAAGCAAATGCAAAGGCCCTGAGGTGGAAAAGAGGTTGGCATACAGCAGGTGAGCAAGAGGGATTCTGGCATGGATGTGATGAAAGAAGCAGTCAGGGGACAGACAGCTCATGTGGGGCGCCTCCTGGGTCATGGGGAAGATAGTGTAGTTTGCTCTAAGTGTAATGGGGGAGCTATTGAGATAATCATAAGCAGGAGAACGGTATGATCCAATATATGTCTTCCGATCATTCTATTTTCTATATGAACGATGATATGTTGGGGGCAATAGAGGAAGTAAGGAGCCTGCTTAGGACCAGTTGGGTGTCCAGGTGAGCAATGATGATGACTTGCATGGAGATGGTGAGAAGATAGAAGCGATCAGACTTTGGCTTGGGAGGGATAGCCGACCAAACCTGTAGTGTGATTGGGTGTAGACTATGGGAGAGAACCACCCTTCCCAGGGGCCAGGGGCCCCACAGAGAGGAAGGGCAGGGACAAATTACCTTTCCTTTGTCAAAGTAGCCTATGATGATCTCATAGAGCGTCTCTTTCAGCTGTCGGTGAGTCTGTGGGTGCTGCTGGCCTGTCTGCATGACCTGCGATGCACACTGCTCGTCTGACCACTATGGAGAGAGAACACGTGGAGTCACCTGGGGCAGAAAGGCTGCCAAGGGAAGGTGTTTACCCCACGGAGGAGGGGCAGGAGGAAGCCCGATGAGCGCCCCTGCTGGCTTCTCCACTGCCCTGGGTGTCAGTGGCCAGAGAGCTGCTTGTTGTTTCCATTTGGGAAGCTCCTGATTTTTGCCAAGGTGTGCTTATTGGACTCTCCATTGGCTTGTGTGTGTGGTTTGTAGGGATTTTCTCTGAGTCCCTGAAAAACACAGTCTTAGGTCTTCAAAAGCCAAAGGAAATCTTTCAGACTTTGTCCAGCTACAGCACCATTTCCAAGAGGAGGAAAACAGCTCACTGGGCATGCTAATGATTTATTGTTGATGTTTGGATGTTACATAAAACGGTTTGGATATTATATAAAACAGCAAAACATATCTCCAAGGTTTATTGTTGCTGCTAAATGTGAAGGTCACTCAAAACCTTGTGAGGCCAGGCAAAGCAGTGCAGAAAAGTAACCAGCCGGGTCAAGAGTTTGAGGATGCAGCAGAACAAAATTTATTTGGCTAATTCTTTTTCTTTTCTTTATAAAAACTCCTTAACATGCTGTGAAGGCCCCATGGGGATTCCAGCACAAATCCCCTTAACTGGAAGGGCAGTACCTTGAGAAGCCAGGTGTGGAGAAGGAGAGTGTAGGCAGCCTCTGTGTGATTATCGCAGTCCAGGTGAAGATCACGGAGTTTGTACAGGTACCTGTTTGGGGGAAACATGCTGAGTTACCAAATGCAGTGATAAGAAGGCAGGAGGTAAGGCCAGGTAGGAGTCAGATAGCACAGCTGGGCACCTCTTGGGGGTCACAGGGGAGTCCTCCAACCCCATTAACCAGCCCCTCTGCAGGGGTGACAATGACGACCCTGAGCACTGGTGGGCACTTAGTGTGACAGGTACCATGATTAGTATTTTGAATGCCTTAGATCATTTAATTCTCATGGCAACCCTGTGAGATGGGTCCATTAAGAAGTATCATTTCCAGATGAGAAAACTATGCTCTGGAGAAGTTGGGCATCATCCCATCAAGCATTCAACTCAATACCAGTGAGTCTGGCCAGTGCAATATGACAAGCAAGGAAAATTAAGGAAGGAGAGATGAATAACTCATTAGAAGTCTGTGTTAGTAAACGGAAGAGTTGGAATGTAATCCCAGGCTAACTGCCTTCAAAGTCCATATTCTGATCATTGTACCATTGCAGGAGAATGAACAAACCATGGTACTATAAAGGGCAGCTCCTATCCTCTCTTTAGTGTTCTCTGTGTCTAAAAAGTACATTGTGTAGTAAGAAAAGGAAGTGGACCTAGAGATTGGATATTCATATGTAGACCTTGAACTGTCAGCAGGGAGAATCTGCTATTCAACCATAATCACATTTCCACTTCCAATCCCTTTGCAAGTGAGGTTCCAGTTCTGAACCATGGGATGACTCCACAGTTGAGGGGTGTTGAGGACAGAAACAAAGGAAGGGCACTTTGGTCAATTCTTAAATATTTGATACATAATAGGTATTAAGGGGCAGCAAATTAACTTTTCTGTGCCTTAGTTTGCTCATCTGTAAAAAGACAACATTCAAAGAACCTTCCTATAGAGTTGCTGCACATATAAAAGGCTAAACAGATAACACACTGAAAGCTCAGTGAAAGCTAGCATTGTTGTTAATAAATGCAGGTATGCACTGAAAGTGATAGCCCATAGCCAGCACTGAACAATGATGGCTGTTATCTATTATTACTGTGAACTAGGTTCTTCTACAAGACAGTCCCTCCTGCCACTGTTGGAAACAGAGTTCATAGCCAAAGAACTACTGCTTTAGTAAACTGCATGTCATCAGGATCGTTTATTTAAACCCGATTCTTGGAATTTGGTGAAGGGAAGATGTTGTGATAGGATGTCCTTGGTACCTTCCTATAAAAGGAAAGGCATTCTCCATAATCATTCCAAGATTCTGCCCAACTGACTAACGACAGGGAATAAAGACCTTTCAAGTATCTGCATTCAAAGGTCTCAATTCTTAGCCTGGGTTTCTCTTAGAAGAAATCTTTCTGCACAGAATGTCACCAGAGAAGGAGCTAGCATTTAATATCCCTGGCCACATAAAACATGGCTAGCGGGCAAAATGTGGGTTGCCTGACCTCTAGGTAGGGAATGTGAAAGACTTCTGATGGGAAGAAAGGTCCCCTAGGGGGTTTTGATAACTAATGAGCCAGGACACTCTAGTGACGTTTTGCTTATTCATTGATTTAATTTGCAAAGTTGTCTTGAGCACACAGACTCTACCAGACACTAGAGATAAATGGTGGCAAAAGCAGATACCATTCTCAGCATTTGGAATGTATTATCTAGGAAAAGAGACAGATGTGAATCAAATAATGAAATAATTCTAAAAATACAGCTGTGATCAATGTTGTACAGGAGAAGTCTATGGTACTATGACAGCAGGACTTATCTAGGTGGGTAAAGGAGGGACTTCCAGAAAGGTTTCCATAGTGTGACAGTTGGCTAGGATCTGAAGGTAAGGGGATGAAAAAGGAAGCATCCTAGGTAAAAATATTCATTCATTCATCCAACAAGTGGGTACCTTAAATATTATATTGAATCATCCTTCCAACAATCCTTTTGTAGATAAGAAAACTGAGATCTATGTTAAAATAGACAGCAAGAAATAGGTAGAACCAGGTTTCAGCATCAACTATTTCTGCCTTGACAGTCATGGCCATACCACTCTCCTCCCCACTTCTGATCTCCTCTGATCAATCAGTTATCAGTGAAATTGCACATGGCCTGCACATGGGAAGTGTTGAGCCTGTGGTCTACCTTTAGAAATCTCTATGTACATGGCTGAATTTGGTCCCTTAGATCCCTAGAGAGTTGGGTCCAAAAACCTTGGAGAGAAAAGCCAGAGAAACAAATTCCCTGTTATTTTCAACTCTTTAATCAGCCAAGGCATCCTCTCCTCTCCCTTGTCAACTCAAGGGTTTGGTGATCTATGACAGCCCAAAGGAAGACATCCAATGGGCTTGACTAGGGATTCAAACACAGACACCTACAGATGCCAGATGGGCAGCTTGAGTGAGGTGGGTGGGGCAAAGCTCAGGGGGAATAGAGACAGTGTCATGGCCAGAGCACTCCAGCTCCTTCAGGACAGGACAAAGGCCTGGTGTTGCCATACCTTCTGAGATTTCCAGGAGAAGAAGGAAATTTTGATTTTGATGTAAAATCTCTAGATTTTCAAATTTTGGCAACAAATTCAAAAATGTTTTTAAATACTATGCCTGCCAAACAGAACAGGTTTTCAGACTGTATCTTGTTTACAATGTCTGGTTTAGGCAAATATGGTTTTCCTAGATTATTATAGAACTCAAATCTCCAAAGCTTATGGAGATGTGGGGTTTGCCATCTGTGTTTCTAAAATGAGAAGGAGAGAAAAGGGGTTGGGGGTGGGGAAACCATGTGCCAGGCACTTTACCCATGGCATCTCGTTTAATCCTCAAAACAGAAGATAGAATGGTAGAATGGAAACATTCTACAGCAGGGGAAGCTTAGCCCAGAGAGACTGAGTGACCTATCCAGGGTCACATAGAAAACCAGGTGAAGACTCCAGGCTTTCCCAACCCCAAAGCTTTGTGCTACTACAATATGTCATGTCTAGTGATGTTATAAGCACTGAGTTCAGGACAACCTATGGAATTATCTTTTATCCAAATGATAGTTCCTATTCCTGGAATAATGCTAAACTAAGTATCTAAAAATATCTGTAGTAATAGCAGAGTAGGTTCAGTCTTGGAGTCTCTGGTCTTTAACAGAATGGGTCAAAAGCCTTAAAAACACTGTGCTTGTTAACCTTCTAGTCAGTTCCACTTTGAGGGCTCTTGTCCCATGAGGATACGTGCCTATCTATATCTATATCTGTATCTATATCTATATCTAGATAGACAGATAGATATAGATACAGATATAGATTGTCACTGTGCTATTTAGGATAGAAAAAAGCTGATAACAAATGTTCAACAATATAGGACTGGCTATATAAATTATGTTATATTCTGGAAAGAGAACTTTATAGTTTCCTTAAAAATTATGTTGAAATATATCCATAGACATGGAATTCCTGTTAAGGAAAGAATAAATTATGAACAATATGGTCCCATTTTTGCAGAAATGTGAATGCATAGAATGTTGTCTATATACAAATATAAAAGGATTTGGGAGTATGTATGGATTATGGGAGTTTATATAATTTTTTTGATTTTCTTGTCTGTATTTTATAAGGCTATTTTGATAATAAGTATGCATTATTTTTGTAATTAGTAAAAATAACAATAATAAAAAAAACTTCAGAGAACAAAATAAGAGATTCTGAGAAAAACTGGGAAGGGAGTTTTTTGCTTCAGGCTAATATCCCCCAAAAAGCCCTTCATGATATATTCAAATAAATATCTTTCAAATGCTTACAAAGAAGCAGGTACCGTGCATCCTGGTATCTCTTCCCTTCGAAACTGGGCTGGCCAAAGGTTAACTACATGCCTTATAAATCCTGGAATGGGTCTTCACAGGCCAGCCCTACAACAAATGCAAATGCTATTTGCCAGCTCAACCCACAGGGTAGGCTAAGGAAAGTATGATCGGTGGAAACAGAAAAATAGCATGGCAGGCCGGAGGCCTCTGAGTGGTTCTGGAGGCTGATTGTAAGAGAGTGGAAGGGCTGAATCTGGGAAGATTGACAGGAATCAGAACACAGTGTGACAGAGCATCAAGACTGTAAGTTCAAATTCTATCCTGGAGGCAGTGGGGAGCCATTGGTGGATATTGAGCAGGTGAGTGACACAGCAGGTATGGGTTTTAGACAACAAAAATCTTACCTTATGTACATCTCTTCCCGATTGTTATCTTTGTAGAAATTCTAGGTAGGAGAGGAAGAACAGTGATGAGTATTTTTCTTTGCAGAGCAGCAGGGGTGGAAGGTGTAGTGATAGAGATGAGAGGAAGATTGCTATTTACTATCTGAGTGCCTTGAGATAGGAGCAAGAAATTTACTTCCCTAGAATGCATCAAATAGGCTCATTAGAAGATTCTGAAAGTCACTTCCCTGATCCTTAAGACTATAAAGGGACAGAGGAAGCATCTCAGCGTGCAGGCGTGTAGTTGAGCTACTTGCTGCACTGAGAGGTGGGCTGCTAAGAGTGAGGCAGTCCCCTTAGACAGCATCTATTATGAAAGGAGCCCAATTTGATGCTTAAAAGCTCAGACCCCGAACTCAGATGGACCCGAACTGGAATTGGAGTCATAGTACTAGATCCCAGTAATAAGAGCAGCTCACAACTCCTAATAGAGCAGAACTGTCAGGAGTTATGATGAGATTTCGCAGCCAAAAACATCTAAACTTTGTAATACCTAGGAAGTACGATTCCTCCTCCAGCTCAGGGGTCATTTAAACGAGCAGTGGTCCTGGGCTCCACCACCAGAGAGCCTAATCCTTGACATTTTTAAACAAGTCCTTACAATTCTGAGCCAGGAGGTTATGATCTGATCTGTGAAACACACATTGAGAAAATTCATTCTGGTTTAATTCAGTGAAACCCATGCACCTGAGGCTCAGAGAGGGAGAGCTGTATGTTCTAGGGCACACAGCAGGCGGCAGAACCACACTAGATCTGGCTTTCCGGACAGCCCCACCCCTTACCCCATGATCCTGTCCTCCTCTCTGATACCATATTCAAGCCACAGACTGGAAACTAGCAGGGTCGCTGCTGGTGGCACTGCCGGTCCCAAGCTTCCTCTCTGGCCAGAGTCTGACTATTGAGCATCAATGTCTTCAGCCACCTTCTGCCTCTCCATAGACGAAAACAGCTAAACTCCTGGAGAACCCCTCTTCATGCTCTTTATGTAAATTGGACCTGGTGGAATTATCACGCTGTAGCAATGAATTTCTTTCTGCTGTAATCAGGATTTTTAAACTACCCTTGGCATTTCAGAGAATCAATGGCAATATCTAGGCTGTTAAAAAGGAGCCCAGGGAAGGTAAACAGAGGTCACACAACAGAATTGCAGGGATAGGCTTTATATTTCTGGAGCATCAGAGATGGCAAGGAGGCTGATGGGATTGATGCCACATGGCCTTTTGGTCAACTTTATTCCTTTAAACTACTTGAGGGTGGACTGGAGTGGGTATGAAACACTGTGGTTGCTACTTCCTGTCTCATGACCACTTCACAGGATGTATTTGGGAGCCGGCCTATGGCAGGTTGTGTGGTTAAGAGCCTGGGTTTGGGATTAAAATATGGTTATTAGTATTACTCCATTCTGTAAGATAAGGAAATTAACATGTAGTAAGCATTTAACCATGGGCCAGGACTGTGCAACATAATGGAACAGGTAGTGTTACTTTCTGTATAGAACAGATGAGCAAGCCAAGCCTTTAGAAAACTTCCTTGACTTGTCTGTTCTATCAGTTATCAGAGGCAGAGTAGAACCCATGGGCTCTGTGACTTCAAGGCTCACAGTCTTAACCATTTTATCCTGCCACCTTCCTCTCATGTGATGTGTTAAGTGCTAAACTCATTCCCATTTCATATATAAGGAAACTGAAGCAAAGAAAGGTGAAGTGATTGGCCTCAAGACACAGAGCCAGCAGATGGAAGAGCAGAGATTCAGTCTCACGTTTGCCTGATTTCCAAAGCCCTTAGCACGAATGCCCTATGGAAAGCAATAGTGAAACTCAAAGCCAGGTCTGCTCCCAGGCTCTGGTCTGAACTTGGACCCTGGGGAGAGCTGGCCAGCCCCACATACCAGCAGGTTCACAGTGCAGCTCATGCGGTTATCCTTGCTCTCGTCCGTCATCACACCTCGGTAATCCAGCAGCTTCTCCAGGAGGCCTTTGACCAGGTTCACGAAATTCTCCACCGACTTGGAAATAGTTGGGTGCTCTGTAACACACTCCATCAGGCTGTGGGCAGGGATGGGAGGGCAGTGAGCTCACAGCTAGCAGGGAGAGCATGTGTCAGGGGCCAAATAAACCAGTGAATCCAAGTTCCTCTGGTTCATGTGTTGGCTTATTTTATTCATTTATTCAATTACTTTTTATTTATACACTTATTTATCCATCAAGTGTAGCAAGTAGTTTTTCTCCCTACCATCAGAATGGGAAAAAATAAAAATAAAAATAAATGATCAGTGTGGACAATGACATAGGGAAATGGCTGCTTTTAAACACCCACATTAGGAATAAATCAGTATGATGTTTTGGGTAGCAATTTTCACATCTATCAAAATTGTAAATGTATATATCCTTTGACCCAACAGTTCTGCTTTAGGGAATCTATTCTATATATATATTCCTGGAAGTGTGCAAAGATATATTTATAATACTTATAAATTGTGCCCAATAATGTAGTTGGAACCATCTTAAATGTCAATAGGCAAATGGTTAAATAAATTAAAGCATATTCACAAACTGTAATTCTATGAAGCTATTAATAAGTATGAGAGGCCAATATGTTTTGACACAAAAAGCTCTATAAATTATACAGTTCAGTGAGAAAAATATTCTCAGAACAATATTTGCTCTTTTTATTTAATCAAATCACATACAGCCTACCATGTCCTGGGTGTTGTTATAAATATCTTACAGATTTTTAACTGCTTTCCATCACATTTTTAGGAGATAGGATGTTTGTAGTTGGGGGACTAAGTCACAGAGAGGTCAACTAACTTGTCCAAGGTCACACAGTTGGTAAATATCAACATTCTGGCTCCAACGTCTGTGCTGTCAACCGCCAAATGCTATATGTGAATGGAAATGCATATATGAGTCATGTGTCTCTGCATTGAAATATGTACCAAATACGATCAGGAAAGATAAACACCAAATTCCTAATGGTGGTTTCTTCTGACAAGGGGTCTATGTAGGAGAATAGAGGAGGATAATGTTGTCAATTTAAATCTACATATTTATTTGAAAATTTCACAATATTTGTTGTAATATTAATATTCTGAATTTTAAAAGCAAAAACAAAAAAGGTGACATTCCTTAAATATCTGTTAGGTGCTAAGCACAGTGCTAAGCATTGTGTGGGGTTAGGATGGAGAGTAAGATACAAAATTTAAAAAGAAATATAAAAAGAATCCTGCCTACCCTCAGGCAGCCCACAGGCTAAGTCAGGAGAGACAGATGGATTAAAATTTTGATTAATGATTGCTTCTTATTAAATCATTTATTATGTACCAGATGCTGCACTAAACACTCTTTTGTAAGAAATCATCACAGTAATTCTGGTAAGTAAAAATTATTTCCCTCATTTTATAGATGAGGAAATCAAGGTTCATAGAGGTCAAATGACCCTCCCAATATCACTCCGGTAGTAAGTGGTGACCTTGGGGATCAAGTCAATCGCTGTTCAAAACTTTCCTACAGAGAAACATTTCGGTGTGTCCTCAGGGGTCTCCAGTAGACCAGCATTATCCAGGCTGCTCTCTGTTTCTGGCTACCCTTCCCCATGACAGTTTAAATCCCAAGGGGTCCTAGGAGGGGACAGGTGAGAGAGGCAAGGACTTCGGAGAGTCATTTCCTTCCAGAAGCCAAATCAGGCTTCAAGGAGGCGACATCTCAAACTGTGGCTGTGATCAGACAAATCCATTTTCACCATGGGAGAAGCACCTGTTCCCTGGCTTTTGGTGAGAGATGCCAATTGCCCTGTGATTGAGGCCTGTCTCGCCTAGTCCCAACAGTGCCTGACTCCTTCTGGTACGGTCACTTCCAGCCCTGTTTCCCACTGTAATGATGGGGCTTCATGCCAGTGATCAGGGTGTGATTCCTCACAGCCTCCCAGGCAGCTCATGCCCCAAAGGCGCCTCCCTGCCTGGGCACAGCCAGACCAGTGGTTCTCAGCCATGGCTGACAGGTGAATCACCAGGGGAGCATTTACAAAGCTCAATGCTCACTCTAGGTCGGTGATTTTGTCTCTGGGAGTGGGAATCAGGCAGCAGAATTTTATTTTTTTTCAGTCCTTTAGATGATTCTGCGATGCAGCCAACATTAGAAACAAGTGGGTTAGTTGAATGCTTTGCACGCCCCAGTGTCCATGGGAATCGCATGGGTACTGTGTTCATTCTGATTCAGCAGGGCTGGGTGAGAGCCTGGAATTCTGCATTTTTAACAAGTTGTCAGGTGCCGCAGATGCTGTTGGTCCTTTCAGAAGCCAGGGTTTAGAAAAACGGCCCTGGCTTTGTTAGTCTCTCTTTTAGGCATGAGGTAAGAAAGCTGCTCATATATCATTTGGATTGGTGAGGTGGAGTGGTAGATTGGCTTGAATCACCCATCTACTCACCATCCACCATCCGCTATCCATCCACTCAACAAGGACTGTTCTAAGAACTACAAATTTAGTGTCATTATGATACTGACGGGGAGGTCACAGTCTAGCAGACAGAGACATAAAACTAACCACAGTATATAATTATACTACCACTTATTGAGTATTCCCTGTGTTCCACTGCTGCTAAGCCCATTTTATTGCTTATCTTGTTTAATACTCACAAAATCTCCTTACCGTAGGCATCAGTAAAACCCTGAGTTTATAGATGAGGCACGAGCTCCACAGGGCTGGGTTCTAATCTTGGTCCTGCCAGGGTGACACAGTTGTTCCTCTCCTTTGGGTCCCACAGTGGAGTACACGTGATAAAAAAAGAGCTGTGGGCGTGTCCAGCTGAGGCAGGTAATTCCTCTCAGTGGACAGGGCATGGCCGAGCCCTTGCCCCTCCCTCTGGGCTCCTGCCTGGAGGAGACTGGAGGGGGCTCACCCCTCCCCATGGTTTGTGATCAGCATCGCCTTCCCAGGGACGAGCCCAGCCCACACTGTCAGTGCTGACAGACAGGATTTCCACATATTCCTTTAAAAACCAGGTATGGATTGCTTCTTTTGACAGCTCCTCTTTCAGGTACTGAACTGGTTGGGTGGGATCCAGTTCCCCAAAACACACCTTCTCTGCCCCTTTCAGCCTTCTAGAAAATCCCCTCACCACTTCTAGTAAGATTCCCAGGCAGTTGGAATACAGGAGTATGAAAATGAGTGTGTCCCATTATCCCATTCAGCGTGGGATCCTCACTTTGAGACAGATGTGGCCTAATGGGGGTGGGCACTGAGGAGAGCTCTGAGGATAGGGAGGAATGGGATGTTATTGTAGGGTGTCCAGCTTGTGTCCTGCATGAGAGCACAGGAGGGCTGAAATTCAGCCCCACTCTGTGCCCTAAGCCTTGCACCCTCATGCAGGGCTACAGCCCCCGCAGGAAAATGGAAGCCCTGTTCTGTTCACGAAGACACCACTGAATTGCCAAGCTGTGTGCCTGTAGGATTGTATCTGCCCAGAGCAGACCCTATATTTCAGTGGAGGCCCTGAATGAGGGGCTGAGAAGAAAGGCTGGAAGAACTTGAGGATAATACTAGCCTGCAGTAAAAGTGACTTGGCTCATAGCTTCAAATAACCACCTCAGTGTTTACCCAGAGAATAATAATAATAGCTAATATTTCTGGACTACCTGTTAGGTATCAGAGACTGTGCCAAGCATTTTTACATGACTTTTCTTATATAATCTCAACAAAACTTTAAGAGCTGAGTAGTATTTTTATCTCCAGTTTTCAGATAAGGAAACTAAGGCTCAAAAAGCTCAAAGGAAGGAGCCCGGACTGGGCCTTGGATGTTCTGATGGTGCCCTGACTCCTTGGGTTGGACTTGATTAGTTTTGTAGAAATCATTCACACCTCTATCGCAGGAGAAAAAATAATTGCTGTTGTTTTTAATTTCCTTGATCTCTAAGGGCTCCTTTTATAAATAATCACTCAGGAAGGATTTGAAAATCCTGCGGATCATCTGAAGACTGCTGCACAGCCCCACCCACTTACAAAAATGGAAATTGCCAGCACTGTACACGGTTTCGCTTCTGGTCAATATTTAGCTTCTTAGACCTTTAAGATAAACATTGACTCAGGAAAAATGTCACTTTTCCCCTGGGCAGTCTCAATACCTACCAGAGAAGCAGGCAGTGGGTTTCTCCTGGCTGAGCTGCATCTGCATTCTAGGTGTTTAGTGAGGGCTGTGCACAGTGACGGGAAGCGGGGGGGCAGCTGGGACGGCGCTACCTAGGACTCCACTCTATCCCTGGGCAGGGAGCAAGCAGGGCCATATGGGGGCTGGACAAGGCCTTGTTTGCTTTTGCTGTTAAAGTTAAAACACTGAAAATGGATTGGGGGAAGAATCCAAAAATGAGAGTTATACCACAGAATCATATATATCAGAGAATAAACTAGGAGGAAATTTGGGATGCCTAAGCCACATTCCTAAACCTTGGAAGAAGTCCTTGCAGGGGAAAGAGGGCAATTACCATGGCATCAGAGACAGAAATTGGGAATCAGCCAATGGATCAAAGTATGTTTTTATTTACTGAGCTTTTATCTTCTGTGTGTTAGATGCTTTATAGTTATTCAGTATTTAAAACAACCACAGGAAGCTTATCTCCCCCATTTTACAGATGGAGTTACTGAGGCCAAAGATATGTAACTGGCCCGAAGTTGTACAGCTGCTAAGTGGTGCAACCAGGATTAAAACCCAATGTCTTTCCCCAAGGATATACAGTTGGCCAATATGCACACAAGAAGATGCTCAATATCGTTAGCCATCAAGGAAATGCAAATCAAAATGACAATGAGATATCACTTCATACTCAGTAAGTTTGTAGCAATCAGTAAGACAGATATTAACAAGTGTTGAGGAGGATGTGGAGAAATTAGAACCCTCACACACTGCTGGTAGGAATGTAAGTGGTGCATTCACTTTGGAAAACAGTTTGATAGTATCTTGAGAGGTTAAGTATAGAGTTACCATATGACCCAATGATTCCACTCCTAGGTAACCCAAGAGAATTGCAAGCATACATCCACACAAAGACTTGTACATGAATGCTCACAGTAGCGTTATTCCTAACCATCAAAAGTGGGAACAGCCTAAATGTCCATCAATGGATGAGTGCATACATAAAATGGGGTGTATCCAAACAATGGAATATTATTTGGCAATAAAAAGAATGAAGTATTCACAATTGGTACAGCATGGATAAATCTTGAAAACATGCTATGCGAAAGAAGCCAGTCACAAAGGACCACATATTGGATGATTTCATTTATATGAAATGTTCAGAATAGACAAATCCATAGAGACAGAAAGTCGGTGGGGACAGTGGTTAAGCGCCATAAGGTTTCTTTTGGGAGGTAGCAAAATGTGCTAAAATTGGTTGTGGTCATGGCTGCATAACTTTATAAATATACTAAAAGCAATTGAATTATACACTTCAGGTGAATTGTATGATATATGAATTATATCTCAACATGCTGTCAAAACAAAACAAGTGTCCTGACTCCAAGTTCAGTGCTGTGCACTGCCCACGGATTCCCCCAGACCTGTGAGCTAGAGGCAGGCAGAACTGGGTTCGAGTCTGAACTTGTCCACTTGACTAGCTTGTCCTAGTTTCCTCAGACAAGACAGTTTCCCTGAGCCTCTGTGAAACGGGTATCAAAGAGAGTAAACCCAACCAAACAGGACTCTACGGCAGAGCACCTAGCAGAGTACCCATGCACTGCATGGTCTCCATGCATGTTGCTCATGATAAATATCTGCCAACGATTAAAAAAGAAAAAAGGGAAAAGTAGCAAGAGTTATTCCACAGTTGAGAAAAAACAAAAGCAAGCATTTTGGGGGATGAATTCCCTATTCCCAACACAGCAAAGTTTCTTTTTATCTGGCCTATTCCATCAATATTTAAAAAATAGCTATTTCAGAGAGATTTGAGGTTTCTTCTAAAAGTGGAGTTTTTCCAATACCCATGAGCTGCCCAACCGATCTTCAGAAAAGGACAAAGCCATTGCAGCACCCCCAGAGTTCTGGTCCTTCTAGCCTCCGGCGACTCCCCTGGCCCCTCCCACTGGGTGTGAGCTTACATTGACTCCAGCAGTTGCATGTACTGCTCATCCCCGCGGCCTCCTTCCACCTCATGGTCCAGCTTGAGGATGATTTCATTTTCAAACTGAAGAAGTAGGAGATGAAAAATCGATAAAAACAACATTAGAAGGCTGAATGTTGAAATGTCAATTCATTATTTTAACCAAAACTTTAGGGGACACCTATCATCTCCCAGGCTTAGTGCTAGAAACTGGGAGTGCAAAATGGAACAGCATACTATGCCTGCATTTTAGTAGTTCCCAGAGAGTGGAGAAGAACAATAGATGAGCGCTGGAATAGAAAGACAGAAATGAGAGAGAGAGAGAGAGAGAGATGGGGAAGGGCAGAGGGCAGAGCATGTGCTAAGGCACAGAGGTATGTGACAGAGTACTGCATCTTCAGGGAATGGTATTTTGTCATGGACAACGATAATTTCTGCCTGCCTAGCATTCCTTTCTCCTTATTTTGGTGATCATACCGGCCCTATCTTGGTCTGGGGGACTCAGATAAGCTGACCATACTTCCAAAGCTCTAGGTGTGGGTACATGACTTGGGTCTAGTTCTCAGTCTTTCATTATCTAGCCACTAAGATTTATAATAAAGTCCCAGGCCAAGCCAGTGAGACTCAAATCTGAAACTTTGTTGGAACTCTTAGCTAAAGGAGTTTTCTGCTCTTGAAGTTGGGAAGTTGTAAGCCTGAGGCTACTGGAGATGATCACAGTGAAAGAGCCTGCCTGAGAGGATATATGATAAATGAGACAGAGGAAAGCAGAGAAGAGGAGACAGAGATAGACTGAAACCTGATGCCATTTTTTTGAGCCCTTGGATCCAGCCATACCTGAAATTGTCATATTTACACGAGCTTCTCCCTCAGAAACTGGTGAAAACTAAAATGGTCAGAGATCAGACTAGTTAAGTGATCTGAAAGTATATACCTATGGTTCCACCAAATCTTATTACACCGAGGCTAGAGAGTATTCTGTCTCCCTACTTTCAATGACAAGAAGCAACTTAACTAGTTGAATTCATAGCTTATTCAATATTTTGAAGAGCAGTGGATCTTTCACATGGCTGTAATGCAAAACAGTTAGTACTTTCTTAATACCATACCCTGATGAATCCATCCAAATCATGCCATCCACCCCTCTTCCATTTTATCACTGAATAAGAAACTGGCCCCTGGAGAAGGGAAGGAGGCCTTTGGTGAAGATCAGTAGGGTCAAGGGAGCCCTTGGGCACTTACAATAACTCTATCAGGTCTGCAGGCCAAGGAGTGCCTTTGAGTGTGAAAATGCATGAATAGCAGACAGCCTCTGCTTGGCACCATTCCTCAGAAAGTGTCAGTTATTATAGAAGAAGAAGTAGAGGCTCAGAGAGTGTATGTGGATTGTTGAAAGTCTCAGATGAATGGCAGAGACCTTGCATCAGGCTTTTTCCAGTGCACAAAGGATCAAGCCGAGTCCAGTTAGTTGGGATCTTCAGGTGATGAAAGCTAGGGACCAGGCTCACTTTCCTCCAGGTTCACATATCATCTGTGGTGCCATTGTTCTCTTACTTTTGTGTGCTGAGGGCCAAGGGAAAGGACCAGAAGCTCGTGCTGATGTAGCACAAATGAGAAAGAATTTCCTGTGAGTTTCCACTGTTGAGGAAGATACATGGAAGGAGATACACAAAGTCTGGCAGATGAATAGGGCTGTGATAAGTATGAAAAGGAAGGGGTTTCCAGATGAGAGGGATGGTTGAGCAAAGGTGTAGAGGTGGGAATGCAGAGAAAAATAAGGAGAGAGTTTAGTTGCAGCAGAAAGTTCAAGAAAGAAAGGAAAGAAAGAAGAACAGAGATCTAGATGGGGACCAATCCAGCAAGGGTCTGGGCTGCCAGTGCACATGAATTATGCCTCTTCTATGATGCATTTTGTTAAGCATTTCATATGTGTCAAGTATTATCCAGAGCTGGGGGCTGGATGCTATCATGAGCAGAGGTGTCTACTGGGCCAATCCTAGGGTAGGAAGAAATATCGCTGTGGGACTCTTAAGAGTGGGCTCTGGCGTTAGACTGTCTAGCTTTAAACATCTGCTCCATTCCATCCCATCTGGGGAAAACTAGTAGGTCTTTCCAATTCTCAGTTTCCTAGTTTATATCAGAGGTCAGCAAACATTTTTTGTAAGGGGCCAGATCGTAAATATTTTAGGCTGTGCAACTCAGACAGTCTCTGTCTCAATTACGCAGCTCTGCTGTTGTAGCACAAAAGCAGCACAGATAGTACATAAACAAATCGGCATGGCTGTATTCCAATAAAACTTTATTTACAAAAACAGGGAGCAGGGCAGATTTGGCCTGCAGGCCTTAGTTTGTCAGTCCTGTATCAGTATTAATAGGCATACTAACGGAACCTACCGCATGGGGTAGTTAGGACTGGAGGAGATTTTTAACTTCAAGTACGAGGGGAGTGCATAGCTCAAGTATGAGCTGGGTTTGCTCATCTTCTTATGAGTACTGCTAATGTTATTACTGCTGAATGCTACTGGAAAGCAGCTCCAGGGGAGAAAACCAGGCTTTTTTCTTGTCTGAGTTGTTCACTGGTAAATGTTGGCACAATTCCTCCTCGTGAGATGAACTTTCCTTTGGAGCTGAGAATGGATGGGGTAAATAAGCACTTGTCTCAGGGTCACAAAAGAGCCTGTGGGGAGGGAAATTACCGGGTGCCAGCAATTCTGCAGAGCTGGCTGATGCCTTGCCATGCCCAAGCCCTCTGGTGGGGGCTTGCAGGGCTTAGGGAGTGAAGGTCTCAGTTGAGCGTTTCCCAGGGCAGCCTGTGGCCCGTCCCTACTCCCCGGCAGGTGCCATGCTCAGAAGTGCCTGTGACCACAGCTTTTGGCATCAAACAGACTTGACTGGAGTTTTGCTCAGTCACGTGGCCTTGGGGAAGTCAATAGGCCTTTGTGAGGCTCAGTTTTCTTATCTATTAAGTGACAATTTAAAACAGCCCTAACTTTATATTGGTGCTGGGAAAAGTTAACAGGAAAACACGTATGCAAGGCCTAGCGCAGCACTTGGCCGTGGTAAGGGCACAGCGAGCAGCGTTAGCAATCGTCATTGTAGTTAGTAATCGACTCTGTTAACACTGTCATCATGATCTCACGTGATCTTTAGAACAGCCAAGGGAGATAGGTGTCACTATTCCCATTTTATAAGTGAGGAAACTGAGGCAAAGCAGGATGTTCATCTTGGGTTTCAAAGGGTGGATGAACTTGACTTGGGGTAGACCCAAGGGGTCAGCATATGCTCCCCAGTATATACGACACCATGCCACTGTGACAGGCCTCACCCCAAACACAGTCACTGTGCGGAGTCTAGGATGAAGCTCCGGCTCCTCCAGACTGATCCATGTTCATCCACTGCTACACCGCTGGGTACTGAGGGGCCTCGGGCTGGCCGCTGTGACCAGCATGGCCACACCCTGATCTGGGTGACCTGCTTGCTGTTCTTCCTGCTTGGGCCTGAGGCATATCAGTTCTCCCACTCAGCGTGATGACATCACAGGGCTTGATGTGAGCTGGGAGCAAAGGGCCTGCTAAGTTTTCTTCTTGGCTCTGTTATTTTCTTTAAGAAATCTAAATTTTAGAAAGGGAACTCAATTACCTTCCTGGTGCCTGGTTCATAGCTTAGCTGATTATTTTGGCATCATACGCTAATGCCGGTCTGCACACAACTCCTGGCTTCAGACCCCAGCGCTGGGGCTCACTCTGGGTCTGGCATCAGGGCTGCCTGGGGCTCCTGGGGCCTTGCCTTCTCCTTTTCCTAGGAACACTTTCCACGGCTGCTTACTCTTAACCAAGCAACCATGCTTGGGTCTGCTCATCCCACAGCTGAGCTCCCAGCAAGCAAGCCAGTGGGTTTTCACATGGGAAGCCACCGCATTAGTCAGCTCAATTGTCCTGTCTCCTTTGATAAGGGAGAAATGAAGAGAGGTGCTTGGGAAACATTCTTACAGTAAACACATGCCTGGAACAAGGAGCCCAGTGATGACTCCATTCATGGAAAACAAACTGGTACACATGGGAGGGATGCTGCAAGAAGGAAATCTTTAGGGCAGGAAAACCACATTACAGGCAATTTTCTGAAGCCATGAGGCCACCAAATGTAACTGTCATATTGTAATCCAGAAATAACCAGGGCTTGCTTCTTTTTTGGACCTTGTGTACCATCAGGTCAGGGCCAGGACATCTTCTGAGCCAGCTGGTGTGCACGCCCTTGGAGGGGGAGCCGACCCGAGGGTAAGCACGATGCCCTTCCTCTCATGTTGTGCGCCTGTTACATATTCCCAAGTGTCACAGACTTTGCTTCCCCCTTGAAAGGCAGCAGAGTCCACACTGCTTTCAAACTTAGTACCAGGTTTCACCTTCCACTCCTCCCCTCATCCCAGCTGGTTAGATATGGTATCTTTTTCTATTTGAACTCCTCAACCTGATTTCTTTCCAGGCTCTTTGCAGAAGGGACAGCAGGTCACAGGCATTTCTGGGACAAGAGAGTTCCCGTTAATTATCCCTGATGTGAGAGAGTGCCCTCTCACACCAGTATCACTACAGTTAACTACAGTTCTTCCTCAGCTTACGAGGGGATTACCTTCCAATAAACCCATCATAAGCTGACAAGTCAAAAATGCACTTAATACATCTAACCTACTGAATATCATAGTCACCCTAGCCTATCTTATACCTGCTTAGAATACTTACATTAGCCTATAATTGGGCCAAACCATCTGACCCAAAGCCTATTTTATAATGAAGGGTTGACTAGCTCATGTAATTTACTGAGTACTGTATTATAAGTGAAAAATGGAGTGGCCGTATGGAGGCAGAATCGTCGGAAGTGTATCAGCTGTTTATTTTTGTGACTGCAATGTGGCTGCTTAGGAACTACGGCTCAGCACGGCCACCCAGCATCACAAGAGAGCGGCAGAAACTGTATCATATATCACTAGCCTGGGAAAAGGTCAGAATTTAAAATTTGAAGCATGGTTTCTATTGAATATACATCACTTTCATGCACCATCATAAAGTAAAAAAATTTAAGTCAAACCATCATACATTGGGACTGTCTATAGTCTCTTTTCCCTCTTAGAACAATGTTTTCCAAAGTGATTGACAGAATGGCACATTCAATAGATGTTTCTTGCACAAGTAAATCTGACAAATAAACGGGTCTGTTTACTGCAGAATGTCTTAGTGCCTTGACTGAATCAACATGCACTGAAAATCTCCAAGAGCAGTTACGATACCCAGTGGCTTCCTTGGATATTGAATCTTAAATGCTCTTTCCTAGAGCATCGGGTTGGGTTAGTGCTTCATGAACATATTTTGAGAAAGCTCTGCTGGAGAGGATGCCGTTCATTCTTTCGCTCAGACGCATCCTGCTTGCTGTTGATGGCTGGATAAGGCAGTGGGTGCAGCACGGCTCTGAGACTGCAGTGACCGGTGTGTCACAGCATCTGCTCTGCCTCTTCCTTGGTGCATGACTTTGGGAAAGTGACTTCACCTTTCTAAGCTTCAGTGTTTTCATCCATAAAGTGAGACTGATAATGCTACCTAACTCATGGGGTCATAATAAAAAAAGATTACATGAACTAATATGTGGAAAGTCCTAATGGTGCCTGACACATAATAAACACCCCGTTTATGGCATCATCATTGTCATCAGCATCACTTTTGTTAAATGAGGATAAGGAAGATGCAGAAAAATGCTCAGAAATGAGTATAGTTTATACTGTACAACAGTATATAATAATCATGCCTCAGACAGATAAACTGGCATAGGAACAGAGAGCAAGGTCTCTTAAAGGACACAGCATTACAATGGGTTTTGCAGGATCAGTAGGAGTTTGGGTGTTGGCAGGCAGGACTGGGACCATGGCAGAGACATAGCAGAAAGAAGCAACACATGAAGGAGGATGCTCACCAGAGGCAACACAATTCAGGTGTGCAGCGAGGAGAGCGGAGATGGGGGAACGAGCTGGAGGTGATGGCTGAGAAGTTTGATTGAAGGCCCAGAACAAAGAAGGGCCCTGAATCCAGGAGGAAGGGTTTGGATTTTATTAAGTGAGGTTCAGAGGACCAATGAGCAAGAGAGGGGTAAGATCCAGAAGGATTTTAAGGAAACGCAATTTGGAATCTGCTGCCTTGTAAATACCTAACTTAAGGAAAATTGTTCAGTGGCAGGAAATGATGTAGAGTGAGAGGCAGAAATGCTGGGGAAGGAGGGAGAGGAGCCCATTGGGGTAAAACAAGAAGGCAGGGTAGAGAGGACAGGCAGATGAGATCTGGGGGAACTGCTGAGGCTGTCCTGATAAGACGTAAAGTCCGACCTTCCTAAACTTGGGGAAACCACTGATCATTGCCAGGAGCCTTACTGTGGAAATGGTGCTTATTCTACTGGCAGAAGTTTCCATAGTGACTGGGCCTAGGAAATGGTCTGCACCCTTCACATTTGACTGGATTTTCAATGAAAATACGTGGCCAATAACCCTCGCGTTTTATACAAGTTGTTTGCTCCCTCCATGCTGGGAAAAACCTGCTAATTCCCATGACAGATCCACAGGTCTCTCCTGGGCCAGCAGGCCTCTGACACCGTTTGCTGTCAACTCTGACACATGGCCCAGTGTGACACCCAGTAGGGCCAGCTTTTTCTAGGCAAAACAGATATTGCAAGTTGTCCCAGAAAAGGAAGTGCTAGACAGAGGTGGGTACGAGATGAGGGCAGGTGGGAGGGTGGGTGAGCTAAGCCCCTCAGGCACACCTTGAGGGAACTACTAGGTAGGAAAGTTGGATTCTTACACTACCAAGAAAGGGACACAGCAAGTAAGCGCATTTTAATCTTGGCCTTGGACAGAAAAGCGTGATAGAATACTGACCAAATCGGATCTGCCAGCTCATTCGGGGCATATGAATAAATGACCCTATCCTACCGTCAAGCCTCTGAATGAAGCTTAGGCAGATGGAATGAGGATATCATTATGCGGAAATGGGCTGGGGATTAGGGATGCTGGCATGAGTTTCCAGCCTCATTTTTTACCTTTTTGAAATCCCCATTCCTTTGATATTCACATAGCATCATGTCAAAAAAGATTGGTATGGTGGCTTTCCGGAGCTCAGCCTCAGGGATAAGTGTCATCTCTAATATAGGCCCCACCATGCCTGGGATGAAGCAGATTTTGTTCTGGCCTGAAAGAGAAAAGGGACATAGACACATAAAACAGCTTCATGATATACAGGTCCTCCTCAGACCAAGCCTGGGAAAAGGAAAAAAAAGAGAGGCAGAATAGTAAAAACAATAGTTACCACTTTCATAGTTGTTTGCCAGGGACCAGGTGCCATTTTGAACACTTTACATGTATTAATTCCTGTAAGAGGTGCATGTATCATCCAGCATGAGCTCCTTTACTAAGGATAATAACACAGGCATGTGTAAAGCATGTCATTGTTTACAAGGGTTTTCACCTGCGTGATCTCCTTTGCAAATTGGGCCCTAACAGAATATGTCAGTGCTGGCAAATCCCAGGGCTGTTTGAAGTTATGTCTGTCTGCAACACAAACCATGTTTCTGAGATTTGGAAAATGTGCCTTTACCAATTGTTTCATGAAACAAGAAAAGCAAAATTTACTACTAAGAATCTGTTACATTAGTACAGTCAGTTGAATAGTGAGGGTTAAATCATCACTTCAGTATCAGATGACTTACAACCTCTCATCTTATTTTTATTTATTTATTTATTTTGCCTCATTTCAGAGCATTCCAGTAGCCCTCCCCTTGTTCTTGGCATTCTAGCTATGCTGGCCTGGTTTCAGTGCCACAAACTCACCTGGCTTCCTCCATGACCAGGCCTGTGTACACACTGCTCCTTTGTTGATGAGAGTTTAAAGACAGTTTTCCCTACCTGTGCCCAGTCACCCCCCATTACCACTTGGCTTTTCCTGGATGGGTCCCACTGGATGAATGTGCTGAGAAAAGCCCTTTCCCCATATATCCATCCCACCCAAGCTGGACCAGATACTCTGCACTGGCTTTCTTGTGTTGTGCTTTCTTTCCCAACTTTGCAATGATGGCTTTACTTGTGGGATCATGTAAATAATGATAATCTTCCTCCTCCACTGAGAACTTCATGAGAGTAGCCCATGTCTGTTCTCACCACTGTATCCATGGCACTGAGCACAGGACTCGTTATATGCTCAATAAACATATGTTGAATGAGGAAAAAAATATCTAGTTCCTATACTCACTAGCTATATGACTTGGGTATGTGTCTTATAAAAATGAAATATCAAAACCCACTTGTTGAGAAGACCATGTGAAAATATGCCTGTGTGTACTTAGCAAAGAGCCTGGAAGAATCAGCATCCAGGGGTGTGGGTAGTGTGTCTCAGTGGTTAAGGCACTGATTCTGGAGTTGTATTGCTTGGATTTGTAAACTGATTCCATCCAAACAACTAGCTGTGTGATGTTGGGCAAGTTGATCTCACCTCTTCAGGCCTCAGGGTCCTCATCTGGAATATTGGAGAACAATAGTATTTATTTCATGAGGTTGTCATGAAGAGTAAATGAATTACTATTTATTAAGTGTACGTGGTACACTTCATACAGTGTTAGCTATTACTATTGTGATGTGTGGCCAAAATGAACCATGAAGGGCAGCCTTGCTGAGCAGAATGAGCAGCAGGCCACCCAAATATAACATTAGATGTGACAGAGAAGAGGAATGGAGAGGGTGCCTAGGAGTTGCAGGGATTTCCTGGGGCCTGTGAGGGCAAGCCTATCCAAGCAACCCTGACATTGAAGCTGACATCCAGATGTTTCATCATCAGAGGCCTCTTTCTCCTCCTGGGTTTCAGACCCCAAGGAGCCCATCCTGGTTTCTCCACTGTCATGACAAACACTGGTGGCCTCAACCTGGGCCAAAGAGCTCCTGGGGGTGCAGAAACTCAGGTGGTAGGGTGTGTAGCCTGGTACTGTTGCATTGATTAAAGCTGAGAAAAGGGGCCAAGAGGCAAGGCAGTAAGAAAATGGATTTTCATTCAGCCAAAATGAGGCTTAATTTTGGAGCATTTCCCCAGAATTCAGATAAAAAAGACATCATCCTAGGAATGTCTTCAGTTAGTGAAAATGAAATGGTGACATCAGACAGAGCTGAGTGAAATATAAAGAAACTTTTCTAGGATATCAGCTTCATTCTATAATGCATTTGGATGCTTGAGCCTCATGTCTTGCTTTGGCCTAAATAGAAAAAAAATCTTATTTTCTGGCAGGTTTATAGTAATTGCTAATCTAGGTTTCTGATCTTGTCCTTCAAGATCCTTTAAACCCCCAGTAGGGTTTTAAAATTCAAAGTCAAGTGCAATAATAAGTAGAAGATAAATGGGAAACTGTCAGATAGGACACCATGGAATGGAGAGATTGCTTATGCAACAAAGGCCTTTACAATACTGGAGGGCATTGGGTATGATCAGAATATATTTAAGATGGTTTAAAAGAAAGAGCAGCCATGCAGTAGACCACAGATTTCTGATACTTTTGACCTGCACTCTTTGCAGTCAGTTGAAGAGATGTTTGGAAGTACAGGGAAAAAGGAGATAGGATGGTGGTGATCTGTAAATACAGTATGAGCTCAGTGGCTCTCATAATGCTCCATGAAGAAATTTTATTCATCTGCATCAAAACCGGAATTTCAGCACATTGAATTTGTGTTCAAGTAAGCTGAATGTGTGTATATGTGTGTCTCTATATACACAGATGGCAAGCACACACACACACAGAACATAGTTATGGCTAATTGAATGAAAACTCATTTGGAAAAAAAAAATCCTCATTCAAGAGACACACCTGCTGCTGTATTCAAAAAAAAGGCATGGGAGGAAATCGGTGAGAGGGTCTTTTTTCATATAAGGGAAGCCGACTATCGCTGGGAACAGATACCAATTAGCCAAAGCTCTTAATGTACCAATAAGCCAGCAGGATAAATTCAAATGTCGAATTACATAGGCTTTGGGAAAGGATCTGCTGGTCATGAGAGTGCAGAGAAGAGTTTAGGTGTGTGGATGGAAAGGAGTCCTGTGTGTTCTCTGGCCTCGGTTTTTAATCTGTACGATGGTCTCATCTATCCCACCCCTCAAGAAGAGACTGTAAGATTGACTGCAAAGAGTCTGAGGGCATGAAGGAGAAGAGCTGGTGAAACAGAAAGAAAGAAAAGAGGGAGGGTGGGAGGGAGGGGTGAGACAATTTTGTGGACCCAGCTGAGAATGGCTGATATGGGATAGAAGGGGCACTCTTCTGAGAGTATATGGCTCTCTAAAGGCTGGCACAGACTCTGAAATGAACATGGATGAGGGCAAGTTATGACCCCCTGGATTTCAGAGTCCCACAAGCCTCCTGGGGACTCCGAAATGAAGCTGGGCTGATCAGAGAAGAATGGGCAGAAAGAACACAGCTCTCTGCCCCTCCATTCAGGCTGGGAGAAACTCCCTCCTGGCACCGCTCTGGACAGGCAGGCAGTTCTCTCTTTACTACTCAGAAAATGCCTGGCCCCAGCTTCCTTCCACGCCCTGTAGAAACTCCGAGCCCGACACCCTGGGTAAGGTCCCACCATTGCCATTCATGGCCACGTGGCTTTGTGTCTGTCATTTAGCTTCCCTGAGCCTCTGGGATCTCATCTGTAAATGGAGATAATAATTCCTGCCAGATAGAATTGTTGAGAAGCTTAAAAAAGAGTTAATACAAACACAGGTTTTGCATAGTGTCTGGGTCATAGTAAATGTTGATGATGATGGTGAGAACTGTAAGTTCAGCCTAAGCTGCATTCTAGGAAAAGCAACACGAAAAGAGCTTTCCACGGAACTTCTCAGGTCAGTCAATTTATTTGTTCACCTCTAGAGTAAAAAGCTGGCATTGGGAGAGGGTCAGGATGGATTTATTTTCTCTCCCATGGCTGGCATTCACCACCTTCCAAACCCTTCTCTATCCCATCTAAATATATGTCATAATTTGTCCCCAAAGATGTTTGAAAAGCTCCATCTAATATGTTGATCTACAGCATAAAATCCTTCCATGACTTCCATTGCTCTAGGGATCAAATTCTGTAGGTCCTAGGCGCCCCCTCCATCCCCTACCTCATCCTCTTGCTTGCCTGCCCTCCCTCCATGGGCCTCCTGGGGTTCTCTCCACACACCTTGCTCCAGGCTCCTCAGGCCTGCTTAGCCCAGCCCACCATCTCTCTGACCCCAGTCCTACTCTGAAACTTATACCCCCCATACCCTCACAAGTAAATCCTACTCGCTACTGGCCACATGTGTCTCTTGAGCACCTGAAATATGGCTAGTCCACGTGGAGATGTGCTCTGAGTATAAAATGCCCACAAGATTTCATAGAATGGGTTCTGGAAAACAAAAAAAGTAACATATCCCAATCATGTTTTATTTTGATCATGTGTTGAAATGATAACACTTGGAATTTGGAGTTAAAATATATTCTTAACACTAATTTTACTCTTTAAAAAATGTGGACACTAGAGCATTTAGATTTAAACAAATGGCTCATGTTCTAGTTCCATAGGACAGCACTTCCCTTGAGCTCAGAGCTCGCCACTCTTCCCTAAGGCCATCTTCAGTTCACTCACTAGGCAGGGGGCCTTTATAAACTCTCTGGGTACCCCCAGCTTCTGTTCTATAGTTGTTTCCCCTTTGCAACCATAATTAAATAGCTTTGTAAAGTTATTATTCGGTGCAGTGATCAGCAGTCCATGAGGTCAGGAGCTCTTGTCTCTAACCTGTTTTCAGCTGTAGCCCAGCCCCTAGAAGAGTACCTGGCATTTACAGGGTGCTTGTATTATTTCCTGTTGCTGCTGTTAGAAATCACTGCAAACTTAGTGAGTTACCACAATACAAATTTATTACCTTATATTTTTGGAGCTCAGGAGTCTGAAATGGGTTTCACTGGGTTAATATCAAGGTGTGATCAGGGCTGAATTTCCCTCTAGAGGGTCTAAGGGAGAAACTGTTTCCTTCCTTTTCGCAGCTTCTAGAGGCGACTCACACTCCTTGGTTCATGGCCTTTCAAAGCCAGATGCATATCATCTTCAGATCTCTGATTCCTCTACCTTCTTTCTTTCACTTATAAAGACCCTGTAGTTGCACTGGATGCCCCTGGATAGACCAGGATACTTTTACTATTCTCAAGATCCTTAACTTAATCATGTCTGAAAAGTCCACTCTCCCGTGGGAGGTAATACATATGCAGGTTCTGGGGATTAGGACATGAGCTATTATTCTGCTAACCACAGTGCTCAATATGTGTTCAATGAATGAATGACTAGATGGCTGGATGGGTGGATAGGTAGATGCCTCTCTGTTCCCATTTCCTATTTTTTCCCAGCAGCTTCTCTTCAATCCTAAGAAGTCAGACTTGCTCAGGCTGGTTGTTCTCCTGGAATCCCTGCACATCCCCCCTCTTCTTTCAGTTCTAACATGAGCCACCCTGGGGTCTAATTCAAGAGCCATTTACCCCAGTGGGGCCATTGTTATTGTCCTAACTTATCTCCCATTTGCCTGAACTCCGAAGTCTCTACTACACATTTCATGTTAAAGGACATACTTCTCATTTGTTCTTTAAACTCTTAGTTCGTTCTATTGTTAGAACTAGAAGGTGAGCTCTTCTTGGCAGGGCAGGGACCATGCCTTATACTCCCCCAACTCTCCCACCCTTCCCTGGAGCTTAGCGCTGAGCTGGGCACTCTGTAGATGCTTAAAAAGTTAATGGCCCAGTTGCTCTCACAGCTCTGCCAGGAGCAACCTCCTACATCTGAGGCCGTGATGCCAGCTGCTGGAATTTATGTTTCTTTTCCATAAAGACTGTTAACACAGCAGCCTGATGTTAAGCCAAGTGAATATGCAAAATGTGCATTGTTCCACTCCAAGCAGATATCAAATGTTATGATGCTACACTATCAGGAAAGTACATTTCATCGGGCATAGTCCCAGGATCCAAAAACACAAATGGCATTAACCTTAGTAGCCAGGTCCTGGTAACAACACGTGGTCCTCCTATTGAGACCTTCTTGCATGTACCCTCTCTCACAAAGGCACACACACACATTTGTCTAGACTTTTCCCTGAAGAATGTTAAATGATCTTAAAGCCTAAGATTATCTCTGCTATTAGCTTTCTCATAATCACCGGGTTGCTCACATCTTTCCAGATGAGAAGAACATGATACTGACGACCATGACGATGACGCCCTGATTGCTCCGGGCATGAAAACAAAATTTTAAAACTTAATGTGCAGTATGATCTACTCATTATCAGTAGTCTTTGAAAAACATAGTTGGTTGGCCATTTCATACCCTTTGAAAATAATTTGCATATTCAGAAAAAAATATTAGCAAGGATATTGAACTTGGGGTCAAGAGACAGGCTCTTTCACCTCAGTGGAGTCACTGAGTTGTTATTGAGCTTAGGAGTGTCCTTGTGTGTCTCTGAGCTTCAGTGTCCTCACCTATAAAATCAGGAGATTTGAATTAGATGCTGTAGCCATTAGGGACATAACAGAAATCTGATTACTATGGCTAAACTGAGTAAATTCTGCATTAGTGTTCTTCCTTAACAAGAAGTCAAGGGACAGTCCAGAGCTGCTCCTCCATACTTAGTCCATGACTTTTGTCTTCACAGATTCAAGGTGGCTTCCATACCTGCAGACATCTTGTTTTCCAGAAAGAAAGAGGAGGGAAGTACTATAGGCAAAAATGTATTGTGCTCATTGAATTTGTCCCTCTCACTTCTGTTTTAATTGGGAAAAAGTAGTTCCTGAAGCCCCAAGTTTGTTTCAGCGGATTCTCATCGGACAGAGCTGAGTCACATGACTATCATCTGCTCTAAGACATTGGTAACTGAGAAACTGTGACGAAAAAAAAAATCAGTGCTCAGTTAGTCAGCAAGAAGGGCAGAATGGCTACTGTGTGGGCACTCAGCCATGTCTGCCATAGACAGTTTCACTGTGTCTTGGATATTCAATGAAATCGCACTTTAAAACCCATCATCACCCAATGCAGTGTTCTCACTACATTGGTCCTCAGTGCATATGGTGCTTAGCCCTGGTTTGGGTTAGCAGGTTAACTTCGTTGGCATGCTAGGAAAAAGCATGCTAATGCCGACATGGGTGGGGTGGGTCTGGGGAACCAGCCACTTGCTCTGCCTTCTCTTTCTGTTCTCTTATCCCTGAAAGAGACAGGCAAGAAGGCAGCCAGGTAACTGACGAGTAACAGGAAAGCCCCTTCAGGCTGACACACTGTCCTCTTTGTGGGAGCCCAGACCAAGAGAGGAGGGGGCCGGCTATCTTTGCCAAAGCATCCTTTACTTGTTTTCTTCAGCGGACCTGCGGCTGTTGGACCTTTCTGTTACTCCACAAATATTTCACCTTGGGAAACCCTGCTTCCTCCAGTGGGTGTAGGCTTGGTAGGAACATCAAAGGAGAGGTCACACAAGCTAGGCCAAAAGAATGGTGCCCCTTGGAGACGGTCCTTTGGCAAAGTGATGCAGGAGCGGGACAGCCTGATGGCAAAGTTGCGCATCCCCACCCTGGATCCTAGCATGGCTCTGGCCCTGTCTTTGGGAGCCTGGTTCTCCTTGCCCTTCCAATAAGTACCTTCTCTAGAAAGGCAGGCAAAGTCAGCGTCTTTTCTTGCAACCCCAAGCCCTGACAAATATATCTAGTAAGTGCATTCATTTTCATATTTACAGGTATTTACAAACAGCAAGGAGTCTTCAGCACAAAGACTCAGGCCGGAGTGCTTGACTCGAATCTGTCTCCAGGGAACTCGTGACTTTGCACGCACTTCTTTGCCTCTCTGTGCCTTAATTTTCTGCCTGATAACATAGTGAGTGGCACCAGATCTGTGGCTTCAAACTCTTCTCTGGAGTGCTTCAAGATTTCTCCCCAGAGAATCCTCAGGGGTCTTCATGGGGAGCTCAGGAATGGCCCGTCATAATGGGCTCTGGGCCCCCACCCTACTTCAATTAGAAGAGCTCAGCTTTCATCCAATTTAGGTATGGAGCATGAATTTTTTTGTATTGGCCCTCAGCTAAAAATAAGTGTTTGAAAAATGCTGGACAATATAATCTCTAAAGCGTCCTTCCAACTCTGATGTTCTGTGGTTCTAAGCAGGTGGAATATTTGGTAACATCTTTTCATTCATCAGCATAATTGGGAGCACAGGAATGCCTGCCAAAACATAATCTATATCTAAATAAAATCTTCTGTGTGCAAAACAACAGCAATAAAAGACATTCAGAAAAGTACAGGCTGTGTGGAAGAAATAGAGACAAACAAAGCACAGATGCCTGCTTTGCTCTTCTGGCAGTGGCTGGGGTGTAGATCTGGGAAAGCAAGCCCACCAAGGCTTTATCTACTCTTTCTCTTGTAAAGCACAGAATGCAAAACTCATATGCAAACTGAATCTGGGCCCTCTGTTCTACTGGGCATATTCAGTGTTTTAAAACTTCCAGTTAGCATAATAGTCATAAATTGGCAAATGCATTTAAAAATTCTGTTTCCTGTCTTCTTTTGAAAAACTAGAAGATGCCCCAATGTTGTTCTTACGATCCTTATAAGCACCCTGGGAGAAGGTGCTACTTTCCCAGATCAGGCCCAGTGTCACTCAGTCCCCTTGCTTTGGGCCTTGTAGTTTATAAATGACAGTGCAAAGCCCAAGGAAGAGATGTGGCGGTCTGTTCTGGGCCTGGTCCCCAGCTCTCCCTTTGACTTTGTGAGCCAATCCACAGCCTTCCCATCACCAGTTTGTACTCGGAGCTGGAGTCTAAAGTGACTAGCAAGCAAGAACCCAGACTGTCTATCCACTCTGCTTCCCCTGCAATGAATGGGCCTTGCTGAAGGGCAAGAAACTGCTGTCCAGGAAATCAGATGGGGACTGAAAGACATGAAAAGGTCTGAGGAAGCAAGAAGTGAAGCTGGGGTGGGGGTGCATGATAGAGGTTGAATCTAAGAGATGGCACAGTCCTGGCAAGTACCTCAGCTAAAAAAGGTCAGTGTCTAAGCCCAGGGCAGAGCAAATCAGCAGGGGAAGCCAAAGAGGGTGCATACAAATCAGAGGTGAAAATAGTCTCTTCATTCATCCATCCATCTATCCATTCATCCTTTCAGCACATACTTGTGGAATAAGATTTAGGCCTTGGGCAATGTATGTGGCCCCTACCCTCCTGGAATCAAGACCAGGCTCTAGGGCCTGCAGCTGTTGCTCTCAAGCAAGTTACTTGCCTCTCCAAATTTACTGATCAATAAAAGGAGGTGGGGGGGCTTTCCATCTTGCAGGAGGCGATGTGAAGATTAACTAAGATCTTCCTAGCATTGACCTGACTCAGACTCTCAGTAAATGTCTCCCTGATTTTCACTCCCCTTCTTTCCTCTCATGGGCACCACTTGGCTCACACATGACTCCGGTAGCTCGCCAAGGCAAGAACTGTCTTTGGTGTCACCTTCCAGCTCAAATCGTCACAGAAGATCCTCATCTTCTACAGAACTAAATTTACCCCCAAGAGGTGAGGGGGTCTCTTATAGATCACATCACATAAGAAGCAGGACGCAGAATGGCCCACCAACTCACAGGAAGCGTCAGGGTGCAAAGTGAGGACATGAGTTCCCACAGCAGTCCTGCCCTTCCTGCTTTTGTAAATTCCAGTTTGATTTCTTAGCCCCACAGGGACATGAAGCAGAAGCAGACCTACAGTTGTTTGTGCGGTGGGAGGTGGGGATGGACACCGTCTCTCATCAGACACTTATTGAGGACCCGGGTCACTTCCAGTGATAAACTGTTATGTCAAGCTCCCACTGCTGAAACCCCTGTGGCCTCTAACAGATGGTCTTCAGGAAGGAGCTTGACATGTGCAGATGTGTCTGTCTGGATGTGTGTGCCGACTCACCAAGCTTGTACCACATATCACGGATGGAGAAGCCAATTAGCCGTCTCATGTCCCCGTACCTAGGGGGAACAAAAAACGTCTGCTTCAGGCGCCATGTCAGAGATTCTCATGAAACCCCCCTTCAGGAGATCCACATGCAACCTACTTATTTAGGATTTTGTTGTACTTGGCATGCGAGAACTGCTCCAGCTGCAGGGAATCCTGAGTGATAAAAGCCACTGCCAGATGAAAATAGTTGTTCCACAGCTGTAAATGAAAGGGTAGAGAACAGTCATGGAGAGGGTGTGAGGTGGGAAGGCATATTAAATACTGGGTAATGTGAATAATTTATGAAGATGGCAGATGATAGAGGCAGAACCCATTCAGTTCTGTGCCTGCAATTTTCTAACTGGCACTGACTCTGAAATTAACGGCCAAAAGCACGGACAACGGGTGGATTTCTCTAGGCGATGACCATGTCCCTGTCTGACAACAGGATCTGGGCAAAGAGGAGGATTTTCAGGCTGCTCTCTGTTTTTTGTTCTTTGAAAGATTGATAACATGCTCCAGCTAGGTGACCTGGTGAGCTAGAATTAAAGGGTGGTGAGGGATAAGTATTTCAGGGACTCTCAGCCTCCCTGGAAGTCCTTCCTAATTCACCTGACAGCCCAGAGGACCAGCCTGCAACCCATTCTGTCTTAGAATATTTTGCCCTCTCTTTCCTCCTCATTCAGTGGTTTCTCAAAGTGGGGCCCTGGACCAGCAGCATCTGCATCACCTACAAACTTAACAATGCAAATTCTCTGGCCCCACCTCAGACCTACTGAATCAGACACCAGAAATCTGTGCTTAGAAGCCCTCCTGGTGATTTTGATGCTGATTTGAGTTCAAGAACCACTGAGGTTCATTTTATATGTTGGCTTGTCATAATTTTAACACTTATGTGATCTGCTGGTGCTTAGTGCAAGGACTAATGCTAGAACTCACTCCACCAGCTTGGGGTGAAATAGAGCTGGCCATGGGTTCGGCACATGGCAAGGGTTCCACAAGGTCAGTGAGTGATGGCGATACTGATACCGGCTACATAATCTGAGGCACAGAGACACAAACCAAGGGGCTGTTGAGCTTCAGCGAACCCATCTGCCGAAGGGATACCGTCTGTGCGCACTGCGAGGGCTGCAGTAAGGATGAAGTGAGATGACGCGTTTAAAGGGCATGAATCTTTGTAAGAGCTCAAAGCACTCGAGCCTTATTATTTTCATTATTCTGCTGATTCCTTTGGTACCAAAGCAAATTGTACAACCTGGCTCCTTGGGCATTCAAGGGCAATTATTATATGATGCCAAGGCCCTGCAAGGAGCAGGTAGGGGACAGCTTTGCTGGACAATCCTCCCTCCCCAACTTTCAGTGCCCTCTCAACGCTGAATAGCAAGTGGAGGCATATGCTAGCTAGAGAAATCACCCACTGTTGAGACTTTCATCCTTACATCAAAGATGTTCATCTGAGGTTTCAGAAAGCCAGGACTAAATAAAAGGCAGCTTTACCCTTGATAATGTTACTATTGCTCCCAGAGTATTACTTTCAAAGGGGCTTGTGGTTCCAGTTTCAGAAAGAAGCAAAACAAGCTTTTCCACACATCTCTATTTTCATCTCAAAACTTGGTAGCTAGTAACAGTCCCATTTTACAGATGAATGAGGCTTAGAGGTGTTAAATATTTCACTGGCAGTTACTCAGCTTGTTATATATACAGCAGAGTTGGGCTTTGCCCCCAGGCCTTCTGATTGATGTTCATGTCTCTTTCTACATGCCACAGCCAGTCTTGGCTAAAGATGCATTATCAGGTATTTTTTGATCATATTCTATGTGCCAGCATTGTTGTCATGTGGGCATAAGGCAATGGTTATATAGACGGCAGTCTCTGCCTTCATGCAGTTCACATCCCATGGAGGGAATATACTTTCCTTTACTTGAAACTTCATCTTCCACAGTCCAAAAGACTAAGCCACTGCCAGGGTACAGTGATCTGACCTCCTGGACTGTGGCCCCCTAACGTTGACTCTTCATACAGAGACCAGAAGGATCCTTTTAAAGCAAATGGGACCCTATCACTCTCTTCCTTGAAGCCCTCCAAAGGCTTCCTATAACTCTCAAAGATCTCAAAACCTTGTTTCCATAGTAACCTTGCTTATCCAGACACCCAGAGCAGGTCAGGTCTCCCAGTGGCCACTCCAACTGTCCTCTTCTTGGTGCCCTCATGACTTGCAGGTTCTGAAAATGTGCTGCTTTGGCCCGCTTAAGCCCAGCACTCACACCTGCTTCCATTTAAGACGAGGCAATGAAACAACAAGCCAGGGAAAGCGAAAGCCTGGTCACAGAACATGGAAAAGGGTATTTTTAAGATGAGAAATTTCTGATTTTAGGAGATTTCATAGGAGTAACCAGGATACAATAGGAAATAGATACATGACAAAGTAGGTTGAATTGCTGTTACTTTTGAGAATAATTCCAGAAACATCCCCCCAACATGTCTGAGAACACAGACATGTCTCTAGCCTCATTCTACTTAACTTAGTCCCTCAGAAATGACTTGTTACCCATTCCTGACTTTTTTTAAAAATTGAGATATAATTCATATATCATAACACTCACTTTTTAGAGTGAATGACTTAGTAGTTTTTAGTATATTCACAAGGTAGTATAACCACCACCATTATCTAAATTTAGAACATTTTCATTACCCCGCCCCCCCCAAAACGTACCCGTTTGCAATGATTTCCCATTCTTTCCTTCCCCTCAGCCCCTGGTAATCACTAATTTACTTTCTGTCTCTGGATTTGCCTATTCTGATATTTCACAGAAGTGCAGTCATAAAATACATGATCTTTCAAGTCTGGCTCCTTTCACTAAACATGATGTTTTCAAGATTAATCCACATTGTCACATGTATCAATACCTCATTTATTTTTATTGCTGAATAGAATTCTATCTTACAAATATACCACATTTTGTTTGTCCATTAACCCACTGATGGACACCTGGGTTTGCTATTATGAATAATGCTGCTATGACCATGTACATACACATTTTTGTGTGGACTTAGGTTTTCAGTTCTCTTGGGTATATACTTAAGAGCGGGTCTGATTCTCTCTTGGCTTCTCTCCTTGAAGATCTCTGTGCACCACAAGACCACAGATCCAGGGCCTCCTTTTCTTAGTGGATCAGAAATGGTGCCCCTTTGCATCTCACCCACAGCCCTTGCCTGGTTCTGCCCATGGGGCTCTGTGGGACCAAGTTTGGAACTGAGGGATGGTTGTCCTGTCAGTGGCTCTGTACAATGTGCTGAGAGGTGAACAGGGCACAGCTAGACCCTGCTGGGCACTCATAATGTCTCTGCCCCCAAACCTCCTTGACTCTTGCACTTGAAGAATCAGGACAAAGTGCATTAGCCTGGCTTTGCAGGCATCATTAACTTTCCAGTGTTTTCTACCTGACAGAATTCCTGTTCTAGTGGGCTGCCCTAGCGCAGACTCCACATGCACAACATGAGCGTCTTGGCCTCACTGGCTTTGCTTTCAGTGGTTCTCACACCTGCAACACGTAAGCTCTATTTTTTTCATCAAATCCCAGTTTGAGATGGCAGAGCATATCAAGTCTGCTCAAAAACCCCTCTGAATTTGAGTAGCACTTAGTATGTGCCACCAGATTTGGGTCTGCTGTTCCCCACCCTGCCTTGTGCACACTCAGGTCCCTTGTGGTTAAGAGCACAAGCATCAATGTCTCATAGGCTTGGAGAGGGACACCAATTCCATCTCTTACTAGCTGGGTTGTCTTCAGCTAGTTACTTGACATTTCCGAGCCTCATTTTCGTTATCTGTAAAATGGGAAAAACAATGATAACTACCATAAAGGATTCTTTAAAGTGCTGGATGAAATAATATGAGCATGAAGGTATCTGCCATAGCCTTGGTACATGCCAAGTGCTCAGTAAATGGAGAGGTGGTATTATTGCTGGTCATGGAGTATTTGTATGATCTGTCTTTTCCAGTTGTAAACTCAGTGAGTACCAAGGGTCCTATTCCACTTATTTGAATCCCTAATGCTATATTCAGCATAATAGCTTGACTATAGCTGGGCTCCAGAAAATATTTATTTATGGATCACTGCATTGTTACATAAAGTCTCCAGTTTCTTCAAAAGTTCAAGATTTTTATTTCCTCCTTGCCCCAAGATGCTTGGGAGCATTTCTACTAGGTGTCCAGCTCAGCTGGCTCAGAGAAGTCATAGGAGCTTTAGCAATACACACAGGTCCCTTTTCCCTAAAGAACAGGTGAAGTGATTCCTGATTGATAATTTAATATTCTTAAATCATAGGACAAAAGAAGATCAGAGCTAGAGGAAATTTAAGGGTCATCTGGTCCAACTCCCTTATTTCAGAGATGTAATCACTGAGGTCCAGGTAAATTAAGTGACCACCCAAAGTTGTACTGCTAGTGGGTGTAAGTACAATTTAGTTATATTTATTTAATTCTCAAAAAAATTATAAATATAATACACACATGGTAAAAAAATATATATATAGCAGAAAAGATTAAATAATTAAAAGTTATTTTCCGGGATTAAAGATGGCAGCATGAGAGGTAAGACAGAGGCTTCCTCCTAAACTGCATATAATACAAAATTATAACTGATACAACTACTCTTGAAAGAGCAACAGGAAAGAGGACTGCGCCAAACTGCATACACCTGGAGACAAGAGCAGAACTCACGGAACAGGGTAACGTACCAAAGCTGTGGCCCAGCGGGACCCAAGCCCTCCCCCCACCCCAGCTCACCAGCGGGAGGAAGAGAAACTGAGCAGGGAAGGAGTGGAGACCTGGGACTGCTGAATACCTAACAAGATCTGCTCTGGGAACACAAACCTACATTTCATGGTGCTTGCATGATACTCTCATAATTAGGGGGTTGGAAAGCTAAGACAGGCAGAATTCCTGGAGAGACTGAGATTCCAGCTGCTTGTGGAAAGCAGGGATCCATATCCGGGTGCTTTGGGACAAGAGAAAGGTGGGCAGTCGAGAGACTTCCTAACAAAGAAGCCCTTAGCAAGAGGGCTGCTAAAGGGGCAAGGATTGCACAGAGCTTATAGCTCAGGAGAAAGTACAGGTAGACAAAATTGTCCAGGTGCACTCTGCCCAGCAGGTTGGGAGCTTTCACAATCTTCAGGTGCTCCAGCTCCCTGGCTGCCTACACAGCTCCAAGAACCCCTTCTGTGATAGGGAGCCTACTGTACCTTTCTCCTGGTCAGATCCACCTGGCTCCCAAACTGGCAAACCCTACCCTGGCGTTAGGCCAGCCAGAGGGAAGATCTGTCTACAGCAACTACAAACGCAAAGCACAGAGGCTTATACCTGTGTGCTCAGCCCACTGGTTCAGGCAGTGGAGACAGGCATAGCAGCTGGGAAGCAGGAAACAGCTCTTTCCTCCCCCCAGGCACCAATACCACCCTCCTGCAACCCCCAACATTGCTTCAGGGGTGGGAAGCTCCAGAGAGTAGAGCTTCTGGGCACTAGAGGGCGCCATATGCAATTATGAAACGCCAAAGGAACCCGATTCAGTGTAAAATTATTAATAAAACTCCTGAGAAAGATTTAAATGATATCGACCTCATGACACTCCCTGAAAGGGAATTCAAAATAAAAATCATTAGCGTGCTCAAGTAGGTAAGGAAAGATATTCAAGAACTCAGGAATGAACTCCGGTGGGAGATCTAATCATTGAAGAGCACAATGGAGGGTATTAAAAGCAGATTGGATACGGTGGAGGAGACAATAAATGAAATGGAAACTAGAGAAAAGGAATACAAAGAAGCTGAGGCACAGAGAGAAAAAAGGATCTCTAAGAATGAAAGAATATTGAGAGAACTGTGTGACCAATCCAAATGGAACAATACTCGCATTATAGGGGTACAAGAAGAAAAAGAGAGAGAAAAACGGGATATGAAGTGTCTTTGAGGAGGTAATTGCTGAAAACTTCCCCAATCTGGGGAAGGAGATAGTCTCTCAGGCCATGGAGGTGCACAGATCTCCCAACACAAGGGACCCAAGGAAGACAACACCAAGACATAGTAATTAAATGGCAAAGATCAAGGATAAGGACAGACTATTAAAAGCAGCCAGAGAGAGAAATAAGATCACATACAAAGGAAAGCCCATCAGGCTGTCATCAGACTTCTCAACAGAAACCTTACAGGCCAGAAGGGAGTGGCATGATGTATTTAATGCAATGAAGCAGAAGGGCCTTGAACCAAGAATACTTTACCCGGCAAGGTTATCATTTAAATTTGAAGGAGGGATTAAACAATTCCCAGATAAGCAAAAGGTGAGAAAATTTACTTCCCACAAACCCTCTCTACAGTGTATTTTGGAGGGACTGCTATAGATGGAAGTGTTCCTACAGATTAATAGCTGTCACCAGAAGTTATAAAACCACAGTAAAGAAAGCAGTACAGCTAATTACTAAGCAAATGCAAAATGAAATTAACTATCCCCAAAGTCAATCAAGGGATAGACAAACAGAACAGAATATGATACCTAATATATAAAGAATGGAGGAGGAAGAAAAAGGAGGAGGAAAAAAAAGAATCTTTAGATTGTGTTTGTAATAGCATATTAAGTAAGTTAAGTTAGACTCTTAGATAGTAAGGAAGTTAACTTTGAACTTTGGTAACCACGAATCTAAAGCCTGCAATGGCAATAAGTACATACCTATCCATAATCACCCTAAATAAAAATGGACTGAATGCACCAATCAAAAGACATAGAGTCACTGAATGGATAAGAAAACAAGACCCATCTATATGCTGCCAACAAGAGACTCACTTTAAACCCAAAGACATACACAGACTAAAAGTGAAGGGATGGAAAAAGACATTTCGTGCAACTACTAGGGAGAAAAAAGCAGGAGTTGCAGTACTTGTATCAGACAAAATAGACTTCAAAACAAAGAAACTCACAAGAGACAAAGAAGGACATTACATAATGATAAAAGGGTCAATCCAACAAGAAGATATAACCATTATAAATATCTATGCACCCAACACAGGAGCACCTACATATGTGAAACAAATACTAACAGAATTAAAAGGGGAAATAGAATGCAATGCATTCATTCTAGGAGACTTCAATACATCACCCTGAAGGACAGATCAACCAGACAGAAAATAATTAAGGAGACAGAGGCACTGAACAACATATTACAACACATGGACCTAACAGACATCTACAGAACTCTACACCCAAAAGCAGCAGAATACACATTCTTCTCAAGTGCACATGGAACATTTTCAAGAATAGATCATATACTAGGCCACAAAAAGAGCTTCAGTAAATTCAAAAAGATTGAAATTGTACCAACCAGTTTCTCAGACCACAAAGGTATGAAACTAGAAATAAATTACGCAAAGAAAATGAAAAATCTCACAAACACATGGAGGCTTCACAACATGCTCCTAAATAACCAATGGATCAATGACCAAATAAAAACAGAGATCAACCAATATATGGAGACAAATGACAACAATAATTCAACACCACAATATCTGTGGGACATAGCGAAGGCCGTGCTAAGAGGAAAGTATATTTCAGTACAGGCCTACCTCAGGAAAAAAGAACAATTCCATATGAGCAGTCTAAACTCATGATGAATGAAACTAGAAGAAGAAGAACAAATGAGACCCAAAGTCAGTAGAAGGAGGGACATAATAAAGATTAGAGCAGAAATAAATAAAATTGAGAATAATAAAACAATAGCAAGGACAAATGAAAGCAAGAGCTGGTTCTTTGAGAAAATAAACAAAATAGATAAACCCCTAGCCAGACTTATCAAGAGAAAAAGAGAGTCTATTCACATAAACAGAATCAGAAATGAAAAAGGAAAAATCACTGCAGACACCACAGAAATACAAAGAATTATTAGAAAATACTATGAAAAATTATATGGTAACAAACTGGATAACCTAGAAGAAATGGACAACTTTCTAGAAAAATACAACCTTCCAAGGTTGATCCAAAAAGAAACAGAAAATCTGAACAGACCAATTACCAGCAATGAAATTGAACTGGTAATCAAAAACCTACCTAAGAACAAAACTCCTGAACCAGATGGCTTCACTGCTGAATTTTATCAAACATTTAGTGAAGACCTAATACCTATCCTTCTTAAAGTTTTCCAAGGAGTAGAAGAAGAGGGAATACTTCCAAACTCATTCTATGAGACCAGCATCACTCTAATACCAAAACCAGGCAAAGACACCACAAAAAAAGAAAATTACAGACCAATATCGCTGATGAATAGATGCAAAAATACTCAACAAAATATTAGCAAACTGAATTCAAAAATACATCAAAAGGATCATACATCATGATCAAGTGGGATTCATTCCAGGGATGCAAGGATGGTACAACATTCGAAAATTCATCAACATCATTCACCACATCAACAAAAAGAAGCATGAAAACCACATGATCATCTCCATAGATGCTGAAAAAGCATTTGACAAAATCCAACATCCATTCATGATAAAAACTCTCAACAAAATGGATATAGAGGGCAAGTACCTCAACATAATAAAGGCCATATATGACAAACCCACAGCCAACATTATACTTAACAGTGAGAAGTTGAAAGCTTTTCCTTTAAGATTAGGAACAAGTCAAGGATGCCCACTCTCCCCACTTCTATTCAACAGAGTACTGGAGGTCCTAGCCACAGTAATCAGACAACACAAAGAAATAAAAGGCATCCAGATTGGCAAGGAAGAAGTTGAATTGTCCCTGTTTGCAGATGACATGATAATGTACATAAAAAACCCTAAAGAATCCACTACAAAACTACTAAATCTAATATCAGAATTTGGCAAAGTTGCGGGATACAAAATAAATATGCAGAAATCAGTGGCATTCCTGTACACTAACAATGAACTAGCAGAGAGAGAAATCAGGAAAACAATTCCATTCAAAGTTGCATCAAAAAGAATAAAATACCTGGGAATAAACCTATCCAAGGAACTGCAAGACCTATACTCTGAAAACTACAAGACACTTATGAGAGAAATTAAAGAAGATACCAATAAATGGAAACACATCCCCTGCTCATGAATAGGAAGAATTAATATTGTCAAAATGGCCATCCTGCCTAAAGCGATCTACAGATTCAATGCAATCCCTATCAAAATACCAACAGCATTCTTCAACAAACTAGAGCAAATTGGTCTAAAATTCATATGGAACCACAAAAGACCCAGAATAGCCAAAGCAATCCTGAGAAGGAAGAATAAAGCTGGGAGGATTATGCTCCCCAACTTCAAGCTCTACTACAAAGCCACAGTAATCAAGACAATTTGGTACTGGCACAAGAACAGACCCATAGACCAATGGAACAGACTAGAGAGCCCTGATATAAATCCAACTATATATGGTCAATTAATATATGATAAAGGAGCCATGGACATACAATGGGGAAATGACAGCCTCTTCAACAGCTGGTGTTGGCAAAACTGGACAGCTACATGCAAGAGAATGAAACTGGATTATTGTTTAACCCCATATACAAAAGTAAACTCAAAATGGATCGAAGACCTGAATGTAAGTTGTGAAACCATAAAACTCTTAAAGGAAAACATAGGCAAAAATCTCCTGAGTATAAGCATGAGCAACTTCTTCCTGAATGCATCTCCTCGAGCAAGGGAAACAAAAGCAAAAATGAACTCATGGGACTACATCAAACTGAAAAGTTTCTGTATGGCAAAGGACACCATCAACAGAGAAAAAGGCATCCTACAGTATAGGAGAATATATTTGTAAATGACATATCCGACAAGGGGTTAACATCCAAAATATATAAAGAACTTACACACCTCAACACCCACAAAACAAATAGCCTGATTAAAAAAATGGGGAGAGGATATGAAGAGACAGTTCTCCAAAGAAGAAATTCAGATGGCCAACAGACACATGAAAAGATGCTCTACATCACTAACCATCAGGGAAATGCAAATTAAAACCACAATGAGATATCACCTCATACCAGTAAGGATGGCCAGCATCCAAAAGACTAAGAACAACAAATGCTGGTGAGGATGCGGAGATAGGGGAACCCTCCTACACTGCTGGTGGGAATGTAAGCTAGTTCAACCATTGTGGAAAGCAATATGGAGGTTCCTCAAAAAACTAAAAATAGAAATACCATTTGACCCTGGAATCCCACTCCTTGGAATTTACCCAAAGAATACAACTTCTCAGATTCAAAAAGTCATATGCACCCCTATGTTTATTGCAGCACTTTTTACAATAGCCATGATATGGATGCAACCTAAGTGTCCATCAGTAAATGAATGGATAAAGAAGAGGTGGTACATATACACAATGGAAGACTATTCAGCCATAAGAAACAAATCCTACCATTTGCAACAACATGAATGGAGCTGGAGGATATTATGCTCTGTGAAATAAGCCAGGTGGAGAAAGACAAGTGCCAAATGATTTCCCTCATTTGTGAAGTATAACGATGAAGCAAAACTGAAGGAACAAAATAGCAGTAGACTCGGAGACTCCAAGAAGGAACTAGTGGTTACCAAAGGGGAGGGGTGGGGGAGGGTGGATGGGGAGGGAGGGAGAGGGGATTGAGGGGTACTATGTTTAGTACACATGTGGGGGGGTCACTGGGAAAACAGTGTAGCACAGAGAAGGCAAACAGTGAATCTGTGGCATCTTACTACACTGAAGGACAGTGACTGCATTGGGGTATGGGTGGGGACTTGATAATATGCGTAAATGTAGTAACCACATTCTTTTTTCATGTGAAACTTTCATAAGCGTGTATATCAATACTACATTATTTTTTTCTTTTCTTTATTTTTAATATAATTTATTTTATTATCATTAATCTACAATAACATGTGCAATATTACGGTTATTAAACTACCCCTTCATCAGGTCCCCCCCACCAACCCCATTACAGTCACTGTCCATCAATGTAGTGAGATGCTATAGAATCACTACTTGTCTTCTCTGAGTTGTACTGCCCTCCCCGTGCCCCCCCAACATTACATCTGCTAATCGTAATGCCCCTTTTTCCCTCTTATCCCTCCCTTCCCACCCATTTTCCCCAGTCCCTTTCCCTTTGGTAACTATTAGTCCGTTCTTGGGTTCTGTGAGTCTGCTGCTGTTTTGTTCCTTCAGTATTTTTTCTTTGTTCTTATACTCCACATATGAGTGAAATCATTTGATACTTGTCTTTTTCGGCTTGGCTTATTTCACTGAGCATAATACCCTCTAGCTCCATCCATGTTGTTGCAAATGGTAGGATTTGTTTTCTTCTTATGGCTGAATAATATTCCATTGTGTATATGTACCACATCTTCTTTATCCATTCATCTACTGATGGACACTTAGGTTGCTTCCATTTCTTGGCCATTGTAAATAGTGCTGCAATAAACATAGGGGTGCATCTGTCCTTTTCAAATTGGGCTGCTGCATTCTTAGGGTAAATTCCTAGGAGTGGAATTCCTGGGTCAAATGGTATTTCTATTTTGAGTTTTTTGAGGAACCTCCATACTGCTTTCCACAATGGTTGAACTAATTTGCAGTCCCACCAGCAGTGTAGGAGGGTTCCCTTTTCTCCACATCCTCGCCAACATTTGTGTTGTTTGTGTTTTGGATGTTGGCCATCCTCACTGGTGTGAGGTGATATCTCATTGTGGTTTTAATCTGCATTTCTCTGATGATTAGCGATGTGGAGCATCTTTTCATGTGCCTGTTGGCCATCTGAATTTCTTCTTTGGAGAAGTGTCTATTCATGTCCTCTGCCCATTTCTTAATTGGATTATTTGCTTTCTGTTTGTTAAGGTGCATGAGTTCTTTATATATTTTGGATGTCAACCCTTTATCAGATACGTTTTTTATGAATATATTCTCCCATACTGTAGGATGTCTTTTTGTTCTACTGATGGTGTCCTTTGCTGTACAGAAGCTTTTCAGCTTGATATAGTCCCACTTGTTCATTTTTGCTTTTGTTTCCCTTGCCCGGGGAGATATGTTCATGAAGAAGTTGCTCATGTTTATGTCCAAGAGATTTTTGCCTATGTTTTTTTCTAAGAGTTTTATGGTTTCATGACTTACATTCAGGTCTTTGATCCACCTTGAGTTTACCTTTGTGTATGGGGCTAGACAGTAGTCTAGTTTCATTCTCTTACATGTAGCTGTCCAGTTTTTCCAACACCAGCTGCTGAAGAGGCTGTCATCTCCCCATTGTATATCCAAGGCACTTTTATCAAATATTAATTGACTGTATATGTTTGGGTTAATGTTTGGATTTTCTATTCTGTTCCACTGGTCTGTGGGTCTGTTTTTGTGCCAATACCAAATTGTCTTGATTACTGTGGCTTTGTAGTAGAGCTTGAAGTCAGGGAGTGTAATTCCCCCTGTTTTATTCCTCCTTCTCAGGATTGCTTTGGCTATTCGGGGTCTTTTGTGGTTCCATATGAATTTTAGAATTATTTGTTCCAGTTCATTGAAGAAAGCTGTTGGTAGTTTGATAGGGATTGCATTGAATCTGTAGATTGCTTTAGGTAGTATAGCCATTTTGACAATATTTATTCTTCCTAGCCAAGAGCATGGGATGCATTTCCATTTGTTAGTGTCCTCTTTAATTTCTCTTAGGAGTGTCCTGTAGTTTTCAGAGTACAGGTCGTTCACTTCCTTCACTAGGTTTATTCCTAGGTATTTTATTCTTTTTGATGCAATTGTGAATGGAATTTTTTTCTGATTTCTCTTTCTGTTAGTTCATCATTAGTGTATAGGAAAGCAACAGATTTCTGTGTGTTAATTTTGTGTCCTGCAACTTTGCTGAATTCAGATATTAGTTCTAGTAGTTCTGGAATGGAATCTTTAGGGTTTTTTATGTACAGTATCATGTCATCTGCAAATAGTGACAATTTGACTTCTTCTTTACCAATCTGGATGCCTTGTATGTCTTTTTTTGTCTGATTGCTGTGGCTAGGACCTCCAGTACTATGTTGAATAACAGTGGAGAGAGTGGGCATCCCTGTCTTGTTCCGATCTTAGATGAAAAGCTTTCAGCGTCTCGCCGTTAAGTATGATGTTAGCTGTGGGTTTGTCATATATAGCCTTTATGATGTTGAGGTACTTGCCGTCTATACCCATTTTGTTGAGAGTTTTAATCAGGAATGGATGCTGAATTTTGTCAAATGCTTTTTCAGCAATCAATACTACTTTAATTAAAAAAATTTTTTTTAAGTTATTTTCTATCCTATCTTGGACCCTAGTCTAATTCACCAGAAGAAAATGTTGTCAACAATTTCCTGGATATCCTTCCCCCAATTTTTTATGTATAAACAAACATATGTATAAACATCGTTTTTTTAATAGTCTGGTATATTTTGCTTTTTCCTTTCATCAGTGTATCTTGTAAATGTTTCCATATTAGCTTATACAGATCTTCCTCATTCTCTTTTATTGCTGCATGATATTCTGCTATAAAGATGTATGTTAATTTTAACCCATTCCCTATTTATAGACATTTAATCAGACTCCAACTTTTTGTTCTTTAGCATCAGCGCTGTAATCAACCTCCTCGTTTACACATCGTTATGCATGAGAGCCTATAAGGTAGTATACATTCCCAGAGTTGGACTTACTATGACACAGGGTCTATACAGATTTTGTTGTTGTTTATTATGTTTGTTGTTTGTTCCCATAGACACTGTCAGGCTACTTTCCAGGATTCCAGTCCACTTGCTATCTCCATTATCATGGGCAACTTGCCCTACTTCTCTGAGTCCCAGTTTCCTCAGCTGGAAAATGAGGCTAACAGCATCTAACAAGGATAGTTAAAAGGACTCATTGAGGAAACCACTGCCTAGTAAGCTACTCATTTTGCAATCTCAGTTCAAAAATCACTCGCTGAGAAAGCCTCCCCAACTTGCCTGGACTAAAGTACATCTAGTCATTATTCACCCTCATGCCACCCTGTTCACAGGGTTTGTGACATACCTTAAGCAGAACTAATTTATTGTCTGTCTCCTCTACTGGATGTAAGCATTGGGAAGGCAAGAACCTCATCCTTTTATTCACTGTTGTATATCCAGTGTCTAGTGTTGTGCTCAGGGAAATGTTAAGTAAGCCTAGCCCCCTGAGTGTACTATCGTTAGACCCTCTCTAGGAACTATGAGATTTGTATTATTATTATTCCCATTTTAGAGATCAGGAAACTGAGGCCTAAGGTTAAATAAATTGCCCAAAGTCACACAGCTACAAATGGTGAAGGTGGCATTTGAATCCAAGCACATCTCTCTCCAGAACTTGTATTCTTTAACCACTTTGCTCTTCTGCTAAAATTGCTTTTCTCTTCCTTTCTCAGTTTTTGTTGATTTAGGTTTGGTGTTGGTTAAGGTTTCCACTCATTCATCTGATGTTTTATAGTCATTATAACAGAGACATCAAGGACTTTTGATCCTATGTTTTCTCAATGGCCTTGAATTATTATTTACCCCAAATTCCAATTAAAACAAAAGCATGTCGCAGAAATGCAGTCCGTGTGCCCTTCTTGGAGCCGCAAAGCCACAGCTGCCATGGCCGTTTTGGGGACGCCACTGAATCTGGGAGAGAAAGATTCCACTTATGGACTCAGGTTAGGAACATCAGGCCAGACAGTCTGTGGCCCTCAAGTTGAAGCAGGCGGGGCTGAAGAAGCTGACCCCAAGCGTGTATCCTTTTCTGCCTGGTGGAGCCATCGCCCCAAAAGCCTTCCTGTGGGGGTGCTATAGGCCGCTTTAAGGCTTCACAGAGTGCTCCCTTTCTGTGTATTCTTCCTCTCTCACCTTTTAGCCATTATTGGTTACATTTCCCATCACAAAGACGAAGTTTGCCCTCATTCTTCCACTAATGGCTGGGAATATTCTGGAAGCTTTTCATTTTACAGAGTCTCCTATACAGGTTCAAAAATGATCCCAAGGTGGTCTAGTGCCTAGAAGGTCATCCAGAAGTGCCTCAAGACCAAGGCTGGAATTACTGAATGCAGAGCCAATTAGAGTTTCCCAGGTAGAGAAAATGATCTTAGTAGCAATCAGACAGCTGCCTAAGACAAACAATTTTCTTGGAGCCAAAGAGTACATCAGAGTATAACCACTGATTCCTGGACCAATTCGAGTTTCCAACAGGGAGAGGCTAATCCTACAGCTAATCATCACAGAGCTGTCTTTCGCAGGACCAGCGAGAGCTAACTAGGACAGACAGTATTTCTGGAGCTAAGTAGAGCTGTCTCCTAGATTCAAAAGGCACACTGTTTCTAAGAGGCAGGGCAGAAGAGTGGAAAGATCTTGGGCTTCACAGGCAGGCCTGGGGTTGAATCCCAGCATCCCTACTTGGTAGTTAGATGATCTTTAACAGAAATGTGAATCACTTCTCTAAATCTCAGTTTATTCACACCAGTAAAATGGGTATATCCCAAACTAACAGGGTTATAGTGAAGATCAAATGTCTTTAGTGAAGATCAGAGGCTTAATAAAGGTCAGTCACCTTCTTGAACAGTCTGGATGTTAGAAGATGGATAGACAGCCTACTATCAAGGCTCTGAAGGTCCTTGGGGGCAGGGCAGTGTTCTGCTTTGCTTTTGAATTCCTCAAAGCATGTTGCCATAGCCTGGACCCATGAGAACTGCTCCTAAATAAAAATCCTTGCTGAGGTGAATTCAAAATCCTCTCACTCGTGTGAATGGATGTGAATACCAAGGCCCTGCACCCTGAAGAGGGTCTGGGGAATGCAAATTATTTTAGCTCTAAGCAGAAAACGTCATTTTTGTCATTCCCAGCTCTTGTCTCCTACAGAGTGGCACCCACAGAGCTTCTTGCTTTTTGCCCTTTGAATGGTAAAACCACAGCTCCGGAAAAGATATTGGGGATAATCTCATTGCCCCGTCCCTCCTCTGGGCAGCAGCTGTCGAGGCCAGCCGTGCTCAGTGATGGATGCTGTCCCTGCTGGTATTAAATGCATAATTAATGAAACTGCGAGAAGGAAACAAGGCGTGTTCCAGGCGGGGCACCGAGAACAAATCCATTCCCACGCGGGGCGAGGGGAATGTAGGATAACAAAGATAAGGTTGAAAAATGATCCTGATCTTGAGTATTCCTCAACAAATATCTATCGAAGTCTCATTAGAAAAAGACTTAATTTCATGTTGTCACGCTGCTCACTTTCCTGTATTACAAAGTCTTGTGGGTGTGACGGCTCTAGGCAATGTCGTGGCGACCAGAAATATGCCTCCCTCCTTTCTTGTCCCCTGAGGACTGGCAGAGGAGTCCCCAAAGCTGACACGTTCAGGACCTCCACCATCATCAGTATCAGAATGATAACAATTGTTGTCGTTATAATGAGCTAACATTTATTAAATAGCTACCACGGGCCCAGCACTGTTTTAAGTGCTTCACAGGAATTAATTCACTTCATCTTTTCAACAATCCTATGAGGTGACTACTATTAGTGTCATAATTGGATGTTGAGGAAATTGGGGCACAGAGAAGTGAAGTAATTTGCCTAAAGACCTTCAGCTCCTAAGTGCAAACTTCCCATGTATGAAACTGTCACTTCTCTGGTCATCTCTCAGAGGCAGATTTTCTCTCAGAGAAACAGGATAAAACCTTACAAATGGCATGAAGGCCTGCAGCTGAGCTTCTCTTGGAAAATATTCCCCAAGACCATGGAAGAGAGCCAGTCAGGAAACTAGGTTGAGACTGTAATTGTTGGTGCCCACAGGAAGGGAAGAACAAACTGACCAGCAGTTTTATGGCCCAAACTGCCGCACCACTGGTCCTGAGGTGTGTTGCTCCAAACTGCCCCTCCAAAAAAGCAATGACCTTATTAACTCCCTGAACGTACTTGTAACTGTAGCCTGCAGGCATCTGGACACATTTGGAAGAGGATCAAATATTCCTCCTGATTTAAAGAGCCAGCGTGACATGTTTTGTTCTCAGGTCAAAGATTCCTAACTCTCACCCAGACCCTGCCAGGCAGTCACCCCCAAGCCGTGGTGAAACTCTGTATGTAGCATGTGGCTAGGGGGTCAGTGGGCTCTGGCGCCAGTCACTGCCGTGCTGTCATCCTGGCTGTGCACTGCTGCACTGTGCCGCTTGAGGGGACCAACTGGACGCCTCAGAGTCTCAGTTCCTGCCGTCCTGCTGGCAGAACAATCATAGTAATGGCAACTGACTTGTAGGGTAGTTATAAGGAGTGAGAAAGGTGATGCTCACAAAGAGCTTCTCATGGATCTGCCTGGATAAGTCGGGAGAAAATGGCATCTCTTCTTTTTATCATCAATATCATTACAGTTCAATTGCTTGCCTTGCATGCAAGGTAGTGGGAGAGAATCTATTCAAAGATAATGTTTATTAAATACTTATAGGATGGTGTTCTCCAGCCCAGGCATCACCCCCCCTCCAAGGAGCTCTACTAGGTCCTCCATGAGTATAAGGTCTTCTCACTCATGAAACTTAGACACTACGAGAGGAAGGAGAGCAAACGCGCATACAGATAAAACAGAAAGATAATTTCAAACAACATTTAGTGCTATGAAGACACTGCAACTGGCTAAGTGGTGATACATAATGACTGTGGGGGTCATTGGGGGACCCATAGACAGGACTCAGCCAGGGGAGGCCTCTCTGAGGAAGTACTGAATGGAAACTGCTAGGACCTGACAAGAAAGTTCTCCCAACAGACCAGTGGGCAAGCTTCAGTTCTGGGATAACCTACAGGTGAGTCAGCTGAGGCACCCGCACAGTCCAGGCCTTACTGTGGTAGCTCAGTTGGTCATAGCCCAAGGGACACTGACCCCAGATGAGCAGGCAGGAAACACCAGCACCCCATTTCACCGGCTACTCCCTAAGCCCTCACTGCAAGAGCTCATGGGGGTCAGGGACTTCCTTTTTGGGAGAACTTCTCTCTTACATCTCCAGCTAGAGGTAGCACTCTGGACTTCTCCACAAGGCTTTGAAGAGTTGGTTCTTTTTGCCTGGGCCTTGAGCAGATGTGTCACTCTGTTTGCCCCAGGGATATGCTTGGAGGCCCCCGAATCTCACAGAGGTTGCCAGTCTGCATGAGCACTAAAAGTGGCTTCTGGAGGAATCAGGACATCACAGAGTTGTACCAGTGAGCTGTACTTTTCAGTGTCTCTGAGTGGCTGCCTTTCTAGGCTCCAGTGAACAGAAAAGAGAATGTGACACATTTTTAAAAAGTGGTGCCCGCTCATGCAATGAATGAATTCCAAGCCTCTTCTTCAGCGCAAGATACATCATACAGTCACGTCTGTATATGCTTGTCAGTTACTGTCTTTGAATCAAGGGCCTGGTTCCAAACTCTTAGTACTTCCCTCCCTGCCTACACCCTGCTGTGGAAACCCTTAGGAGCACTGGAAACCTACGTGTGCTGTGGAATGTGCCTGCTGGAGCAGTCTGCCCAAGATGCTAGAGCAGCCTTACCAGGGCACCCCAAGCACCCCTGGGGAGCTGTACACTCACCTGGAACTCAAAGTTTGTGTGTTCCAGGAACTTCTGGTTCATGGTTTCCGCGAATTTGTTGATGGCTCTCAGGAAGACCCTAGAAGAGGGGGAAAAGGTCACCAGGCCATCTGAGTTCGCCTACTCAGGCATCCCTTCCCACACTCCATACCAGAGTTCCTGCAGGGAGGGACTCAAAGACCAGAGGGAGAGGTAATCTGATCCACTTGCTCACAATGTAGACCTGGGGCCATGTTTGCCCTCAAGAATTCAGGAACTGTCTGACTTCCTTAGGAAATTTATATTGTCTTTTTTTAAAAACTATTACAAGCTTATGGCAGAAAATCCATGCCATCCAGAAAGGCAAAAAGAGAAATTGCCTCCTCTAAATACAAACAAACAACACACCACCAAACCCTATCATGTAGAGGAAACCATCATTGAGAATTTGATGTACATAATTCCAAAAAACTCCCTAGACATATATACATAATGAACGATATTTGAAAGATAACATTTTGGTAAATGGGGTTAAATGATAAATGCTGTTTCATAGCCTGTCTTTTCACTCAACAATAAATTGTGTGTTCCTTTCACGCCAGTGAACACAGATATACATCATCCCTTGTAATCACCAAAGAGCATTCCACTACATGAATATATCACCATTTATTTAATCAGTCTTTTACTGATGACTATGTTGTTTCTCATTTTTTCCTGTTATAAAGAGTGTTTCAATGATCACTCTTCTATGTGTACTTTGCACCTCCTAAATACACTTCTTCTCTAGTCTTCTCTATCAAGTGATAGTACTTATCAGATGTTACGCACATTAAAATTTTGGTATCTGTTGTCAACTCCTTTTCTCCTTAAATGTCTTTCTGTCCACCTCTTCCTCTCCTTGCTCCTGCCATGCTCTGCTGACTGGTCTGGTAGCCTCCAGTCTCTTGCCCCTCCAACCTCAGGAGTGCCTTGTTCTACAGGACAGCTCCAACTGTGTCAAACACCCACCTCAATAGCTCCCCACTGCCCACAAACTCTTTCTCTTAACAGTCAATACCCTCCATGACTGGATCCAACATTTCTAGACTTATTTCTCACTATTACCCTGTGCTTCTGGCTGTTTTCTGAGCTCATAGCCATGTTCTTCCTCTCTCTGGAATGCCCCTCTCCTTCTGGTCTCTTAGGACACTGTCTACTACATCTTTGTTTCCCCCAAAGGACAATCACTACAATCCTTTCCCAGCATTCATCATGGTCTAGGATGATTTATTTGTGTGACTCAATATCTGTCTCTTTCACTAGACTATACTTTCCTTGAAATCAGAGACTCCCTCGTGATCTCATCTACTCTCCAATCTACATGACTTTGACTCCCAAATTTATATCGTTGTCCCTGACTTCTCCCCTGAGCTCTAGCATTCCAGTCTATATCCTCACTTGGACAACTAACAGGCATCTCAAACACATGTGTCAAAAACTCAGCCCCTAATACCTGTCCTCTTCCTGTAGTCTTCCGATCTAAGTAAAGGACAACTGCATTCTTCCAAATGCTTAAGGGGGAAAAAAGTAACTTTGGTAGCATCCTTGACTTTTCTCTTTCTCTTACATACTACACCTGGCCTGTCAACAAAGCCTCTTAGTATTACTTTGAAAATATATCCAGAATTTGACTATTTCTTATCATCCCACTGCCACTGAACTGAACCAAACCAAACCACCATCATTTCTTTCCTGGATTTTTACAGTAGCCTCCAAATTGCCATATGCCCAACTGTGGTCAAATCTCCATTGTGTGTGTGTGTATGTGTGTGCTCATAAAATCTTAGAGAGCAGTGACCAGATCTTACCTGTACCACTGTCTGTCATTTTTGATTAACAGTGGACAGTCAGTAACTAGTTATCCATTGGAAATGTCCAGGGAAAATGCCTATTTAGCCTACCTGAGGCATAATGGAAAGCCAGTAAGAGAAGTGTTGATTTGAAGGTTTTGCTCTGGACAATAATTGGGGCTCAATTCTGCTTGGGAACCACTGAGAGACTAGATAGAATGTACCTGCACATCAGAAGTGTCCTCTCCCAGTTGGGGAGAAACCAGGGTTATTCGTCCACTAACACCACCCCCTCCCTGGTTAAAGGTTGCTCCTATGGAACATTAAGTCCCCAGTACTCCTGTCCTGTCCTGCGGGGGGCTGAGTACTGTCCTGCAGCCAGAGAACACCAGAGAATGAGAGAAGTAAGAAGATCTTAGAGTGGATGGTAAATACCCACTGAAGCTGCAGGCGTATTTTGAATGGGTCTAAAGTGTGGGCAGGGCACCTACACATGTGCTACACCTGGCGTTGCTTATAAGAAACCCTGGGCGAGGTGTCCATTAAACACTAAAATGTTTGTTGAGCAAAGAAGGCAATGCATCCTGGTATAAGGATCACAAAATTTGTACATACGCATATACGCTCACAACTGGATGGGATTTCTGGCTTTGCCACTCCCCAGCTATGTTGATTGGGGATGAATTAATAACACCTTTGCCATCTCAGTTTCCCTGCTTTAGTGCCGACATCACCCCTTTCAGGGCGCTGCTGCCGGGTTTAGTGGTGGATGTACGTGAGGTGCTGAGCACAGTGCCTGGCGAAAAGTAATGTGGCAGCGATGGCCAGACGGGACCTCTTTGGTTGCTTCATGCTTCCGTCTAAGGCAGGGACTGACGGCAAAACGGGCAGACAAGACAAGGTGCAACCAGCAACCAGTTCTGAAGCAGGTAGGGCCATGTGTAAACAGGAGACGAAAGTCCCACAAAATTCTGCACCCCATCAGGTTGTCAAAAAGTGAGATTTCTTTGGTTTTGTTACTCTGGCATTGCTAACATGCCTTTGAAAAAAAAAATCTGTATTTTCTTCTTAAGTATTAGTATCTGATTCCCCAGATGGAAATCATTGAATGGCTGTCATATTATGTATAAACATCTCAGAATCTCTACTATGAGACCAAAATGAGGGGTTTTACACATTCACAGCAGCAACAAAGCTATCAGTAGTTTTAGTAACAGCTATTAATTTTGATTGTCATCCTAAACCTGTCCCCAGCGCTCACACTCCAGTCTAATAACCAGTAACTGATCGGCCCCCTATGCTAACGGTGGGGACTAGTGGCAGACAGGGGCTGGGGGCAGTAAGTCAAGTTTCCTCCCTTTCACAACTACCCCCTGGGAATCAAAATATTACTTAATTTTGGATTGCCATGTATGGGTTTGAAAAAGGGCATCTTTTGTCTTTTCTTAAAAAGCAACTGCACATAAAGACTAATATGGTAAAGTGGGTTGGATTGAAGCATATTCAATACTTTCCGTTACTCTCAATAATAAAACCGAATTGTTGAAACAAAGTTCGTGATCAAATCTCAGCCTAACACTTCCTGCCTCTCATCCATGATGCTCGTAGCAGGTGCTATAGAACCTGTAACAGTCACAGCCACGGTTACCAACAATGTGCCTGGCTCTGTGCTAAGTACTGTCCATGGAGTCTTTCTGTTGTTAGTTTTTCTTTTTTAATTCTCACATTAACTCTCTGAGTCAGATTTTGTTTCCATTTTACAGATGTGAGTCTAGGTAACTTTCCTAATAACCCAGCCAACATGTGGAACCAGGATTTACACAAAGGTGTGCTGTCTTTAAAACCTAGTATTTAACCACTATGCTGTTCTTCCCACAAGGAAATCTCTGTGATTCTGTTCAATCCAAGCTGTGAGGTCACCTTATTAATAGCAGTGATGGAAGTATCATAATTATTGTCCATGTATCCTGCACTTAATTGTAGTTCACTTAATTCTATAGAGTGAAGTAGGTACTATGGTTACACCCATTTAGCAGAAGAGGAAAGAGATCAAATAATTTCCCCATATTCACATACTGTATAATAAGCAGCAGAGTCCAGATCCAAACTCAGGTTTGTCTTTCTCTAAAACCTTTACAATGAGCCCAAAGGCTATACCAGCACCCTTGAAGGCCGGCTTACATAGCCTTTGGCTCTGGGCATGCTCCTACCCGCGCCCACCATGCACAGAGCCCCTCACACTTCATCACTCTCATCCTGCTGCCCTGCCCACAGCTGACAGGTGAAGAGCCAATACTAGGCTCAGGCAGTCTTGGCCTATGGGAGGCCAGTGGCCTATGGGTGATCTTGTGGGTACCTGGGCTTGGAGAGTATAAATCAAATCCTTGTAGGCAGTCTAAAGAACCTGGGCCCTGAGGAGATGCCATTACCAGTTGATTCTCTAGGAGGAAGCAGAAGACATATGCAAGAGAAATCAGCTGCAGAGAACAGGAAGAAGCTAGCAGAAAAGGAACCAAACCCAAGGTTGGTATCCTGAAAACTGCTCCACATTAAGCTTCACTGCAGCCACTGGCCTGGATCCTCAGTTTCCTGCATGTCTGTGTGTGGTGAAACAAATCCTTATTACCAGAGTCAACCACGAGTCCCTGAGTTAGCCTAAATGCACCATGTACACTAGTCCTTGCACTGGATGCAAGAATGGAAGGTGCACACAGACTCCTGCAGCTGCTGGAGGAAGCCTGCCGGAGGTCAGATTCCCACACTGCCACCATTCTGTGCTGTGGCCTGGAGCTGGCTGCTGACCTCTGAGAATCTCACCTGCCGACCTGTGAAATGAACCATGTGTGAAGATTAAATGAGATGCAGTATACGAAGTCAATGGCCCAGTGCCTTAGCACACAGGAATCTTCAATACATGTCAGTTGTTGTTGTTATATCATTATCCTTAACTGCCCAGCTACCATGTAGCTCTGAGACAGGAGGATTCGAGGCTAAAAAACCTCTGATGTGAAAACCAACCCATGCCCACAGGTTGTATAATGTGAATAAAAGAGGGTACAGGAGGTGGGCATGCCCTTTCCTGTGAAGATGCCCATGCCCGAGAAAGGGAGAAGGCTTCTCTGAATTCCATTCCCCTTCCTGTTGTGGTTCATGAGATGTAGTTGAGTCTACGGGTCAAAACTTCAAGAGGAAATAAAATAGCTGGTCAGGAGAAGGGAGCTTGCTTTATGCCTTCCCTTGAGGCAGTCAGAAATCTATTCTCCCAGAGCCTTTAAGCTACTTCCTCACAACACACTAAAACTCCATGCACCAAGAGCTCATAGTGAGTCAGCAGATCCCAGCTGTGTCAGGGTGCAGCTCGCCCCCAGTGACCCCTGATACTTCTTTGTGCACTTTGGGATTCCTGTGAGGATCTGGAATCCTATGGCCAGCTGGACATCTGGGTTAGGTGTGCTGAGCGGGCTAAAGAACCAATGGAGAGGACTCTTCTGGGGGATAGGGACTGGAAGAAGTGGGGTCTGCAAAAAGGAGTAGGCACTACGAATTAACGTATTTAGGAGGAAGAGGAAGCGGGCACCAGTGATTCGTCAGCACACTGATCGAGCCATAACAGGATTGCTGGGCACCGCCCTACTCGACTTCCTAGGGTCAGCTACCTACTGTATGCCTATTATGTGTTTAAGATAATGTTAGACCTTCAAATATATCACTGATAAAGGTGGACAAGATCCAGTCTAGATTTGCCTCTTCTGTGAAATATTTTGGGTATCCCAGACCATAGGATGAACATAAAAATATTAGCTGACACTTATGAAATGCTTCTTATATGCCAAACACTGTTCTATGTTATATATATTGTTTTATTTCATTTTGGCCCTCATAAGAGTCCTTTGTGGTAGATACCATTATCAGTCCCATTTTACAGTGAGAAAAACTAAGTCAGACTGATTAAGTGACTTTGCCTGAGGTCACATAACTATTAAATGCTGGATGTGGGGTTTGAACCCTGGAGGTCATAACTCTAACTTCTCGGAAATTCTCTGTGCTCTGAACTCATTACAGAGACTGCAGCACTTGGTTATATTTCTATGGGCATATTTACTATTGTACCAACTGGCCTATAAGCCCCCTGCCTTCCGGAACCATGATGTAAATGGGCCTGTTCACTCCGTAGAGAGAGAACCATGGATGCCCAGGACACTCAATAAACATGTGTTGGTTGATTCCATTTAAAGAAGCTTTAGGGATGTGTATAAATTCCCATGCCCCCTCAAAATGTTGGATTTCCAGATCTAGGTGCAGATGGAAGAGGAGAAAAGATATTCCTAGGCACAATTTTGTTAATTTATAATATTATAAAGAACTTGATGATTTACAAATTAGCTATGTCAAGTAAATCAGATCTTACTGAACGTTGCATCTTACCAAAAAGAAAAATGCTCTAACAAGGAGGTATTTCTTGCAGTAGACATGTCATTATGTCTGCATAGTCAAACAATACACAACTAAGAAGACATTCAAATCTGGAAAACTCCAGTCCCTCTTCCAACAAGCAGATAAATTATATATGACTAATGTATATATATATATATATATATATATACATACACACACACACACACACACATACATAAATCTTAAGTGATAATAGACAAAAAAATAAATTATAACAATATATAAATAATAAGGAAGAAAAGAAAGAATAAAGGGATGGAGGGAAAGGAGGAAAGGAGGGAAGGAAGGAAATTGTAAAGTACAGATTAATCAACATATGAAATTGCCTTGGCCATGTGAATGAATGGAGTTTAGGCTGCATATATTTAGAGAAGCGAAAATAGTGTTCTGGGGAATAATGATCTAGGCTAAGCCATGGCGCATGTTCTGTTTGTCCAATTTACACTGAAATCTTCCACTAACTAGCTGCATGACCTTGGGTAAGTTATCTCTCTGGGCCTCTTTCAGTTATCTGAGCCAATAAATATGCAGGGGGCATATCTATTTTATAATAGACTCACTATTTTACGGGATGAAACAGTAGAGATTAAGAACATGGGCTCTGATTGCATAGCTTCCTCTTACTTATTAGCAACGTACCACTGAGTAAGTTACTCATCTACTCTGTGCCTCAGTTTCCTCATATATTAGATGTGGATCATAATAGTTCTGTATCATAAAGTTGTAAAGATTAAACAAACTAACTAATACATGTAAAGTATATAAAGGGCTATAAAGCATATAAAATAAAGGGTTATTGTATCATCTCTAAGGACCTGTCTCCAAAAAAGACTAAAGTCTAGTTGAGATCTCAGGAGGAAACATTCCTTCAAAGTTCTTCCATGTGTTTCCTCTAAGATGACTGTAGGCCACTCAGAAGGGGGACTGACCTGGGCAGGGCTCTAGCCTCTCTAGGTTCCCATCCCCTGACCCTGTATCAGTGATGGATATCTGTGCATTTATTTACCTACCCATTATCTATTCCTCCTTCTGGTAATAACCTCTAGAGTTGCCTTTGGAAAACTCTTCCTCCTACCTCCCCCTTTGCTCCCAGACTTTATGATGTGCAAAGGTGGGTCATGTGACCCAAGACTAAAGAAATAGAATATTAGTGTCCTGGCCTCAGAGGATGATGGATGGGCAGTAGCCCAAGACAGACCTTTGAAAATTAGTCTGGAGACTTTTGCTACACCTATTGAAGAAGAGGCTTTTTTTCATTCTGTTGGGGTTTCAAATCCAACAAGACATATATCTAGAACTCCCAGAACCCATTTCCCCACCACAGAGAAAGTATCTGCCTAAGAATGAAGCCAAAAGAGGAAAGAGCAGAGGTAGAGGCACAGATTCCCTACAGCCCTGTTGGAGCACCTAGACATGCCTAAAGCCTCAACTATGGGATCTTTCAGTTGTCTGACCCAATACATTACATTTTTGCTTAGGCAAATTGGAGCTGGATTTCCTTAAAAATACTAATCAGTAAGTACCCACGGGATACACAGAGTTTATTATACATATTTATGAGTGTCAGGCTCTGTGCTAGGAGCTGGCAACACAGAGGGATAAAGCAGACATAGTGCTCACCCTCAAAAAGGCCATTCTCTAGGTGCCAACACAGTCATATGAAGAAATAATCACAGTACAGTGGATTAAGTGCTATAATATGGGTATGCATGGAAACAGAGAAGAGAACACATTCTCCTATCATGAGGGAATCCTAGAAGGATGCACAAAGGAGAGATTACATGGTCAGGAATTTGAGGAATGCTTGCATGTTGAGTTTGGTCTAGAAGGGAGGAGAGCAATAGTTTATGTGAAGTCATAGAAGTATAAAATGGTAGATAACCATGAAGACTTGAATGTATCTGAAGTACAGGGTGAGTCAAAGATGACTCACCTAGGTGTTTCATATAATTTGGCAAAACTCCAAGACATTATTGATCAATTGGTAAACAGTGAAGGGATTCACACACAGGTGAGAAGCTGGCTACTACAATAATGCAAGAGGACTGAACACTGACATAGGGTTTGACCAGCTACATAATTTGTTCAGCTCAGTGCACAATGAAAAGACGTCTCCTTGTTCAAAAAAAAAAAAGAATTACAACATGGTGACAACAGGGCATTAAACCAAACATGGGGTCCTTTAGAATACAGGGCCCCATGCAACTGTATAGCTTGCATGCCCAGGAAGCTGGCACAGACATAGGTGTAGGGAGAGACCTGCCTTCATGGAGGCTATCTATAATGTAGCCTAGACCTTATTCTCACCAATACCATTTAATCATTGCAAAAGTCAGCTTCCCAGCTGTGTGATGAGAACAGGGAGACTTAGGAAAAAGAGAACCTGACATTTTGTTGCTGAGCTAATTTTCCTTCTCTCATCATAAGCTCCGTGCATAGACAGATATTTCTTTCTGCATTGACTAACCTCTCCTCCCCTTCACCAGCCCCTAAAGCTGACTGCAGGAGCCTATGGGCAAGTGAGCCTCTCAAGTCATATGGTTAGGTACACAGGTATCCAATAGTGGAAGACCAGCTTTCCAGAGGACAGAAAAATAAGGAATAGAGGCCAGTTGGGCCTGGAGTTAGCTCTTAGGCACCCATGAGACAGAAATTCTCAGACAGTGATGACAAAAATCACTAATATATAAATGTTTATGGTCTTCCTCTTTGCCTCCCTCTAAAGAGAATTCTGCTTTTGCCTCTTCAACTTCTCCTTTTCTTCTACCTTCCAGAGATATTTCTGTCTTTGCCAGCCAGTTCTTGGCTTTTGGGATATAGAACCAGGGCAATAGGTAGAGAGAGACAAAACTTCTAGCAAGTGTAGAGTGAAGGGATTTCTATGGGAAAGACCTAAAACAAGTATAAGAAGCCAAAGGAAAGTGAGAGAAAGGAGAGAGAAGCCAAGAGTACCCAGTTTTAAAGGAAGTTGTGGATAGGAATTGAGAATAAGATTCTGAGAGAGACAGGTGAACCATGGGAAGTGAGAGAGTGAGAGGCAGAAGAATGGAGAAAGGGCATATTAGAAAATACTGCTGAATATTATGATTGAATTTCATTTTGCTGAAGTAATATTATTTGAGAGAAAGAATTAAAGACTGAAACTGCTTATAATTACTTTTATCTAATGTTGTACTGGGCTAGGTGGGATCTGAGTTATACTTAGGTTATAGTGGTTTCCTATGGCATGGCAACAGGCATTGTATGTGTGCATATATATGTATATATACACACACATGAAATAAGTCCATGGGCAAATAAATCTGTGAAATGTTGTATCCTAAATCGTCCTCTTAAAGAATCCTGTTAGTATATTAAAAGCTCTGAGAAGACCTGCAGTCCAGAAATTTAAAGCTGTTTAATCCAATGCTTCCTAAAGTTATTTCACTGTATGTCACACAATGTATTTTATTATTTCAAATAAATTTTAAAATATCATTTAATAAATCTGTCCTTAAGCTGTTTTGTCTCAAGAGTTTAGGGAAGGCTTCACAGACAAAGTATGATATTTTAACTGGTATCTGAAGAATAGAGAAGGTGGGAAGTAGCTAGTTCAGTACATAGAAAGACATAAGGTGTGGAAAATTTTAGAAAAGAAGGTTCAAGATTGGTGAGGAGTTCCCTGGGGCTTAAAGAAGAAAGAAAGTATCTGTTCCACTTCAGTCTATTTTCGGCAGAAACTGTCCCCACTTTACCTTGATCAGTGCTCTTGAAAGTGATTGCCGGGGTGACATGGCTTTCAGGAAGCAGACGGCAACTCACCTGTTCTGCGCCATACTCATGGCCATCCAGTCCACTGGATACACATTTTTCCCAATGAGGTCCTTGAACATGATGAAAGTCTCCATCAAGAAGTCCTGAAACAGCAAAGCAAAACACACGGGTCACCTTGTTTTGTAGGGAGTGACTGAAGTGCCCCGATCTTGTTGGCTGTTCAAATGTCTTCTGGGTTATTTTTTTGGAAGGGCAGAAAGGGACAGGGCACAGCCTTGCCTTTCATTAAGTCAATTCAACAGAACCGAAAGCAGTGGATTTTTAAATGGAAGCTTAAAGTTGTTTACTGGGAGACTTTCACAAATATAAGTGGAATGTGAATATGGAAGCAAAAACACTCTCAGAATAAAGCATTATTAATTCTGTCTTTGGGAGTAAAGAAGTAAGTGCATTCATTAATGTGGTGATTTTATAATCATCTTCCCAAATAAGTATTTGAGAAGGAAATAATCTACACTATATAAAAGCATCTCAGGTCATTGAGTAAACAAACTGTTATTGAAATGAACATCTAATTATCAGTACTGTAAACACAGCTAATTCATGTGTCACAGACATATGCATGGGCAGATCAGAAGAAACACAACAGGAACTCTCCTCCCCTCCTTTGAAGAGATTCAAAGTGGACCTCAACATACCCCACTAGATTTTGCAGTAGGCCAAGTTTTTCTCCATCTTTAAAGGACACAAATTCAAGACAAATCCAGATAGCAAAGACCACGCCGCTGACACTGGGACCCTCCTGAGCTGGAAGAAATGAAGTCGTACCAGTCGTACCAGCCGTATGTTTTATGTAAAGTTTAAAATCCATAAGAAACCTGTTCAGAGTTCTTTCCTTAGCCAGGGGTTTTCAAATTATTTTAACAGCAGAATTCTTTGTTCAAAGAAAATCTTATCTGAAACCTAGTATATAAAATAAATGAAAGGAGAACAGCTGTGGTTGAAGTACGTGCGTGTGTGTGTGCGCACACACACATGTCTATGCATACATGCTTGTGCTTATGCATGTGAGGCTGGGAGGAATATAATTTGAAAATCACTGCTTTAAGCTAAATTGCAAAATTCTGGAAATGAGACTGGCTTCTTTCCCACAATCTTTGCTTCTAGGGAAAATTACCTCAACACTTTAAGTCCCAGTTTCCATACCAGCAGAATGGGGATAATATCTTCCTCAAAGGGTTACTATGAGGACTAAATTCACACGGTCTATAAGATGCTTAGCACAGAGCCTGGCCCATTGTAAGTGCTCATTAAATGCTGGATGATGAAGTTGGTGAATATTTTTATTCAACCTTGAGATTACCTGGGGAAGTGTGGACCTCATCACAGGTGCCTTCCATTGTTGTGGGAATGGAGAAGGCCTCTAGCTCACAGATGAACAACCTAGCTTCTGAATGAGAGGAGTAGTATGGGGTAAGGGTTAGAGAAGAGGTCCAGATCCTACCTCTGTCACATACTAGCCATGTGGCCGTAGGCAAACAGATTGTAGACTTGCAAAATGTGACTACTAACATCTACTCATCTTGTTGTGAGGATTATATAAGAAAGTGTGTATGTCAATAAACAAGAATTCCTTTTTCTACCTTCCTTTTCACCAGTCCTTCCATTGAGGATCAAAAATTAGGAGTCTGGTCTTTCTATTTCCATGTCCCATGACATAGAGAACTCAAGGGGGCAAAATCCTGGGTTATTTAGCTTTCCTTTTGTTTTATTTTTTGTATATCCAGAAAAAGGTTCCTTTTCTTGCCAGTCCTACTGCAATGAGGAGACAGTCTCACTGCTGAATGGATGAAAGAGTAGGTCATTGGCTTCCTAATGATTCCATTTCTGTGGGCTACTCTCTGAGGTCGATCCAATTTGGTTCCCTTGGTCACTCCAAGGAGAGCTGAAGGTGAGCCCCCAGCAGCAGGACTCTTGAATGTGGCACCACCTTGAGGGCAAAGGGACTGCTACACCCCCAGGGCAGCCGGGGCTGGGCTTCATGTTGAAGTCATCTGTAGCAGCAGTCTGAGCTCACAGGCCACAGTCCTCAGGCAGACAGTCCTATAGCAAATGAGTCCTGGGAGGCTAGAAGAGAAGGGGGCTCAGAGACCACTTTTCTCTGTGTATTTATTATCATAAAATAATAATAGCTACCTTTACTTGACACTCAATATGGGACAGCTACTGTGCTCTCACTAACCCCTTCATGATACTGTGATGTAAATGATATTATCCCCACTTTACAGATGGGTAAACTGAGGCTTAAGAGAGGCTAACCTGACCCCAGTCACACAGCTAGCCACTGACAAATCCTGCATTCAAATCTAGGACTGTGTGATTACAACATTTATGATCTTAAGCCCCTAAATACTCATGATTCATCAACAAATATTTGTTAAGGCATATCTAGACTAGACATTCAGGTCTCATCATTGACATGGACTGAGGATGTGTTCCAGAAGTGATATATGCAAGCCTGAGTGGGAATGAGAAAGAGGGAATAACATGAACATGTTTGTAAACTTAAACACACACACATATTCAGGTCTGTGGGGAAGCCCTCTTGCCGTAAACTCTTTAAGAATCGAGAGTGTGACATATCTGCCCCATGCTGGCCCCCAGCATCTTTTAAACTCACCACAAGTTCAGAGCTGGTCTGGAAAGTCTCAATATAGAAGGAATAGTGTTGGTCACCCATCTGGTTTAAGATGGCTGTCATACATGCCACAAAGTGACTCTGTAAGAAATAAAGAGAAATGCCCTGAAATAGTGGAGAGAGGATCATGATTTTCATCTTCTCCATTTCCTTGATTTTAGACAAGAAAATACCTTAGCCATCCCAGGTAAGTATTAAAAAGACCCCCTGTCTTTACCAGATTGGCAGGTGAAACTTCCCTATGAGGAAATGCCTCCTTATGGCTCATTTATGCACTCATTCTTCCAAAAGCATTTAATGAAAGCCTGCTGTATTATATGCCTAGGACCGCATTAGGGGCACCAAATATAGAAAATAGGGCCTGATCCATAGCCTCTTCAACTGCTTGTACATTGGGAAAACAGCAATATGTTGATGTCAGGAGAGCCAGTTTATACCAAGATCCTAGAGACAGTTTGATTTTCTGATAGTTTTACATGTCTAAGTCCCAATTGTTTCATCTCTAAAGTGGGACAATAATCCATCCATATCTACCCCAAGAGTTGTATCAAAAACATCAAATGGCTCCTATAGCGCCTTGAAAGCACTGACGTTCTGTGCAGAGGGACCAGCTGTTGGACTACCATGAATCAGCCAGTGAGAAGTCAGCAACTACTGGGATCCAGCACGTGGTAAGGGCTGTGGAAGATAAAAGAGGGGAGAAGAGGCGGTGCCTGCTCTTCAGGAGCTCGTGATCTAGTTGGGAAAGCAAGATGAACATCCATGAGGGAACACAGTATAAGACCCTTTATCTGCAAAGCAGACTGGGTGCCAGTGGGATTCGAACAAGTGGGGAATCAATACAAGGACTGGGAGAAGAGGTGGGTTGGAAGTATCCATGGGATCAGAGGAGCAGGAACCACATCCTTTCATTCACCAGAATACAACACCATGGACTTTTTTCGGCTTTTTCCCTCCCAGATTTTATGAATCTGTGCCAGGGTGCATTTTCCGTTTGGGCCAGTGTCTGCAAGCAGCATTTGGGGAGATATACTCTAGAAACCTGGTAAGGGAAGTACTGACCACAAACCCACTGGGGGTTGAAGCCACTCAAGACTGTCTCCTGTAAAATTCCACTGGGGACCCCATGTTAGCCAAAGAAGTCCCAGTAGGCTGGGTCAAAGGCAAGTTGTAGAAGATGACCTGCTTGGTGTGATGCAGGCATCTGCAGGGCACTCCACTGCTAAAGGGCGTCAGACATAATGCGCACCAGAGATGTAGGTCTAGAAATATTATGCTTGAACCAAGAAGATGGGGTTGGTATCACAAATTGCTGTCTTTGTTTAAAAACAAAAAACCTCTTTGCCAAAAAATATAACCAATACGAGAAAAAAAATTTCCCCGGTGACAGGTTTACAGTTTAGTTACAGTGGTGGAGGAACGACCTTGATGTCATCTTTTGCATTCCTAGGCAGGAAGTTTTTTGGGTAATTGAATGTTCCTCAAGTTCACAGTCCCAAAAGTAACTCCTAAAGACACAGATTCTCATTTGCTTCTAGGTTCTTTCCAATTAGGGCATTAAGGATAGATGTTTTCCCAGTCAGCAGGACCAACTATGCAATTTATGGGGCTCAGAACAAAATGAAAATAAGGAGTGCCTGTTAAAAAAATTACTCAGAATTTCAAGACAGCCATGGGGCCCTTCTGAGCACTAGGCTGGGTCCCATACCCAGGAAGCCAGCCCTGCATGCCTGTGGCCACCACACTCATGCACCATGATTGATTAGAAAACATGAAAAGCTGGCAGAGAGTGCAAAGCTGGGAGTGTCAGGAGCAACAGTAATGACACTATGTAATGGAGACCTGGAGCCTCTACCCTGGCGCCATGGCCTTAGGCATCCAAAGAGCCAAATCCTCCCTTCTGCTCAGGCTTCCAGGGGGTGGTGGTGAGTTTGTGAAATTAACCATCCCTTCAAAACCAGACAGAACACTACCATCACTGCTGACTTAGGCAGGTCCCACTTAACCACCAAACAAGTTTTATTATTGCTTATCCCTCCACCCAGGCTGGATGCAAGAAAAGGGAAATCTTAGAGTTTGAGAGGTTTGAGTATGTGTGTGGGTGTGAGCACACATGCATGTGTTTGCTCTACTCCTTCCATCTCTTCTCCCTTCCTAGAAGAATTCAGCCTGTGGCCACTAGAGGTCTTTCCTTTTCACATGGTAGCTGCCGTGCAGTTTGTTCGGCTTTTATTTATTCCTACGTGAGCAGACCCACTACACTTCTTGCATATAAACAGTGAAAATTACAGTATAAAGGACTTATTATTCCTTCGTTTGGAGTAACTCTGCTGCTGGCCAAAGCCTGGCTCATTTTGCAAGGAAAGGGAGGACAGCCTCTGCAGGTAATTCCACTGTTTCAAGGTAAGAGATTTGGGTAGGTTTTATTTTTTGTAATCGGTGGTCCTCTAAGAGAAAATGCTGTCGTCTCTTGGACAATAGTTTACTTTGAAAGCTTTCGTTTAAATGAGTCCTGGGATTGTGAGCTCGTGTGTGAGTGTGTGTGTGTGTGTGTGTGTGTGTGTGTGTGTGTGTGGTGGTGTGTGGTGGAAAATCCACCATTGTCAGAACTGTAGGCTGCCCCAAATGCATAGATATGGAATGCTTGTTATTTCCAATGGCTTGATTTGAATTTGAAGGGGCAGTAAAAGCAAAACACTTTGCTCAAGTTGCCTGGAATTACCTTGAAAAGGCTGCATTGTCTTAAGCCTTGTTTAGAGAAACTTTCATGTTTCATTTTAAAAGATAATTAAAGGGGAAGGGGGTCCTGGTCCCCATCTAGAGGGAGTGACCATTTTATGAAAGAAATCAGTATCTTTTTATAAGGACTTGCTCTGGGTATCACAGTTCACTGATCAATGAAAATTACTTTTGCCAGCTTGTTCATTTCTTCGTTTAACTACCCCATAGAAAACCCCAGCTGAGTGCCTTTCAGTACGATTTGTAGTATGATGTGACTGAAGTTTGGACAAGTTACCTGCATTTAGCTTTAATGAAAAAATGACAGTGTTCTACTTCCAACTGGAAGTACCCCTTTTTTTTACTAAGGGGTCTAGCCCACTTCACTATCATATCTGTCAGAAATCACACCAATGTGACTGACAGGTTCATGAAATGGCATGAGACACCAGCAGCAGATTCCTATTCAGAAAAAGCTCCTCTCTGACATTTGAATTAAACAATAAAACAGAAAAACAAAAAATCTCTTTGTCCTGCAGTGATAGACCAATGGAATAGCACTATGCTTCTCTGATGTTTATCTCTTTTTCAGTAGTACCCTCAATAAGGCAGTCCACCTCTTTGCTTCCTGCCCCCTTCCCTTTTTATAAGTTTGAGACCTTCTACATCCACCATGTTATAAACAATTAGGAAGAGATATAGGAATTGGAGGTGGAGGTGATAATCAGGCTATATTTGCCCTAGCAACACAGATATTCCTAACACTGACATTGCTCAAACTTTTTAGGAGCCCAGTGCCTCAGCCCCACCAACAACATGAAAAAACCTCAATGCTGCACGGGAGACAGCGGGGTGGAGGGATCTCCTGCAATCCAGGCTAGTAAGAATCCCTTTCTTCTCATCCCTGGCAGAAATTTTGTAGTCGACATATATTTACTACCAAGGCATGAGGCAGCCACTCATCCATACCCAAGCAGCATGCCAGGTGCCTGTCTGGGAAATTGCTTCTTAAAACAGAATACCAGAGGGACCTGCATATTAAATTCTGGAGAGAAATTATATCTGAGATGCTGGCACAAACCAGGCAGAGTCAACCTCAGCTGCGTTTGGGGTGGCTTAAAATGTAGCTAATGAATCACAGTGTGAAGAGAAATGGTTTGAAACTAGGTCAAACGTGTAAAAATAAGTGCAGTCATCACAGGCACTTGGCTGATGAGGGGCTACTTAACATCTTGAGTGGCGGGCTTATTTGCCATATAAAACCTTCTTCAGTGATCTGCAACAATCAACCCTCTTAATTAATTCCGTCCATCAGTATGGGGGAGGTTCTTGCACACCTGGGCGAGAGTTGAACCTCCCAAGGAAAACAGTCAGAGTCTCTTCGCTATGTGATAGCGAGAGAAAAAGAGAAACCCAATACTGTGTGGTTAACATCAATTAGCTGGGATACTGGGCAACTGCGACCAGGAGAGCAGTCCTCCCCAAATCCTTCTACTCCTTTGCCTAAAAACATCATCATCACATTGATAAGGCCAATAGTTCTGGTGCACAACATATCTATTTAATCACTTGTAATGCAAAAACACCTGCACACACACACACACACACACACACACACAGTCAGGACCCCTGGAGGGCCCAGCGACTCCGGAAGAGGCTGTCATTTGCCCTGCCCTGACGAATGAACACAACAGGGCAGTGTCGGGGGAGAGGGGCATGGTTGCTGTGGATGTGTCCACCACTCACCTGAGATTAGTGGGAGTGATGAGATCGCAGAGGGAGGGAAAAAAACTAACTTCGGGAGCTTGCTACCTAAATGCCAACATTACTACACGATACCAGCTGGTGACACGTTGCTATAGTTACTTCAAATAATGTGCACGACCAAAATAAAATAAACTATGGAAAGCGCCAAGGAAAGGAAATGAAGGAAAGTTTGCATGCCGGGGAGGCTCACAGGGAAATGAAAAGTTCTGCCTGGCCATCTATTTCCTTGGAGACTGAGAGTGGCCGAAAGCCACTCTCAGCTTGCTTTTCCATTCACTCGCATGTCTGTGTGGTTATATAACATATTTTTTTCTTAGATGGAATTGACACTGTCTGTGTGGTGGATCTAGGACGGGAGGTGGGAGGTTATGGTGTCACGAAAATAGGGATTCTACAACCCTTTCATCTTAGAGCTTTGTCAGGCAGCTCAGTGCTATAGTCCGTGGCAGTCTTTGGGCTAACGAGTGAGCATATTGTCCCTTAGCAACCATCAGGTTCTGGGCACTATGGGTAGGCTCCAGGGTGCATCAGTGAGCAGGATGAATAAGGTTGTGCTCCAAAGAGCTTATTCCATCTGGTTCTACCAGGATGTAGAGCATCAGGGTGGGGGCCTCAGAGCCACACGGCTCGAGTTCAAATCTCAGTTCTACCTCTTCTTAGCAGTATGACCTTGGGCAGGGCCTTGTGGCTCCATGTCCTCCTCTGTAAAAGGGGATGGAAATATTCCTTATGTCATATGGTTTTGGTGAGAATTAAATCAATTTGCACAAAGCTCTCAGAACATAGAAACCCCTCAGTAACTATCAGCTATTACTATTCTTGTCATTGTTGCTGACTCTGATCCAGAGAAACTACGCAGACTAGCTAATGGAAACTCCTGATGTGGGCACAGGCAATGTTGACCCTGTCCACCCACCTGTGACTATCGGTGGACATAGCAAGTGCTTGCAATCACAGCTTGTAACAAACAGTTAAGTGCCTTTAACTCTGAACGTGCCTTTGGTTAACAACATGCTCCAAGTCTGGCTGTTTAGTGATCTGAGTGTGTGTCTCTTGGAGCAGAGCTTGCTGGGAGGCTTCTTTTATTTGGGGATAATTGCTGGCAGGTAGGTAAAGTGACAACAGTGTCCAAATTGTTCAAAAACATGAAATACAACTGTCTTCATCGAAAATTTAGTCCCCCAGCTGTTTGGCTTTAGGAGGCCTGTTTTTGTATGCAATGACATTCTTTGGTTACCCAGGGATCCTGTTGTGTGACAGAGAAAACCAAGTCACCTTCTTTCAAGGGGAGGCTTCTTAATGGGCACAGATCCAGGGGTTTCATGTATCCTGCTCCATGTGAAAGGCACAACATCACAAAAACACAAAAAGGTACCACTTAGATGCTGTGTACCCTGGTTGCACCCTGATACATTCCATCTGTACAACATGGTAACTTTTACAGAGTTAGTGGTGTGCGCCCCTGCCTGACATGTAGGCATTTTTGATGGAACACCTCTCTAGCATCCCTAGGGCCAGAACCACAGGCATGGTGTCTCCTCAGAGAGCTATCCTCACTGACAAGGAGCAGGAGGGGAGGGGTAACACCACTGCTTTACATCAAGGCTGGAAGAGGAGCCTGAATTGGTCACAAACTAATACCCTTTGATCCTGGCTGGAGACAGTGTACATGGCTCTGTACTGTGGGGTCATTTTAAATCTTCCAAAGGATACAATGGGACATTTAATTCCAAGGGGATGTGGATGGCAAGCATATGCCATTCACTCAATCCTTGGGCTCAGAATTCTGCATTCACCATATCACTGAATCATCTCAATGACTTTATAAGGTCACTTTTATGCTCACTTTGCAGATAAGGAAAGTGAGATACATGGAAGTCAAGCAGCCCACCTATACAGACACTTAGTATATGTTGGGACAGGAATTAAACTCTGGGTCTTTCTGACTCCAAAACCTGTGTTCTTTTCATAAATACACTGTATCTCCCACTGTCAGCTCCACCTGGGCAGAGATTTTTATCTACTTATTCATTGCTGTATTGCCAGAATCTAGAATTGAACTGCACCTAGTATGGGCTAAAGAAATATTTGTTACATGAAAGATTGAATTGATTATAGTATTCCCCATTTCTAAAAGAATGTTACAAGGTCCCTCCTCACAAACTGAAAAGTTAGAGTCATGTGTAGACCACTTTGCCTTAGGGGAGGCCAGACATGAAAGAATTTCTGTTCCACTCCTGAGCATATTCCATCTTAAATTATATTTGATCAAGCCAGAATGAGATCATTCTTTCACATATTCCTTAACTTAACAAGTATTTCTCGAGCACCAACTATGTTTCAGGCATGGTTCTAGGTGCTGGGGCTATAGCCAGAAATGAGATTAACAAGGAATTTGTTCTTAAGGAGCTCTCATCCCTGCTGGGAAAAGCACCAGGAGTGGGGAAACACACCATAAGCAAGTGAATACATAAGTAAGATCACTTTCGGCAGTGATATCTGCTACCAGTGAAATAAAATAATGAGATAGAGATGGAGTGAGACGGGATCTGTTTTCAGTAGGAGAGACAAAGGTGGCCTCTTAGCTGATATTTGAGTGGATATCTGAATGATGAGAGTCAGTCATGCAAAAATCTGGCAGAATAGCATTTTGAACAATGGAACAGAAGGTGCAAAGGCCCTGAGGTACCATGCACTTGGAGAGCTGGAGCATCCAAAAGAAGGCCAGCATGGCTGGAAGGTATGAAATAAGGAAAGGTATGGTATAAGATGAGGTCAGAGAGACAGGCAGGAGCCAGATCCTGTGGGCCTTTAGGCATCAAGGTCAAGCATTTGGATTTCCTTCCAAGTGTGAAGGGAAGCCATTTGTTTGGGTATTAAGAAGCTCACTCTGCTTGCGGTGTATTTTAAGAGCCCCTCTTTAAAGAGGTGGCTTCCATGTCTTGGAATACAAGCCCATCTCCAAGACATTATTCTGGAATTGTTACCAGGGTCATGGGTCTGTGAAAAGCGTGACTTATGTTTTCAGTGTTGACTCTCATTCGTGGTAGGGTCACCACTCCTCAGCAAGTGTTTCTCAGAAAAACGGATTATTTTATAGCATACTCTGGCCCTCCTTTGGCAGGCATGGGTATGGACTCTAGTTTTATGTGGATCCCATTTATCTTTAAATTTAGTGCTCTTGTTTCCCTGTCCCTCAGAGGTGGATGAAGGGGAAGCCTGTTCTGGCAGCTCCCAGTTCCTGATTGAAGCCATTCTAGCCCATGGGACTTGGGAAACCTGTTTGCCAAGAGATGGGCTATATCATTCAGGACACTTCAGTTCTTCACTGAACAGAAGGTGATTTTTCTGTATGTTTCTAACTACATCCATGTAAGTGTCAGTGGGGAAAGTTCACAGATGTGATTGTAAAAGGAATAGTTTCAGAAACAAGGATTTATTCTCAGAATACACACAAATGATGGTCTTCCAAGCTTCACACTGAATGCCTCAGGAAAGGCTGTGCAGAAAATTCTGTTTTGAGTCCTGAAAATACATATTGTCCTCATGGCTCCTTGAGCTAAACCAAAGCCAGGAACATTGCTAGGATGTGAGCTCTGGATAAGTATCCTAAGCAGCCCCTCACCTTCTCCTGCAAACATTTACATCCAGGTCATATATGATGCCAAGGTCAACCTTCAGTGGGAAAAGGTGTCACAAAAGGATATTATATCTCAGGCAGGAGGCACTGTGGGCTAAAGGATAACAATAATAACTACCATTTAAAGGGCTGTGTGTCAGGCAGTGTGCTAAACCGTTTATTTATCCATGAGCAAGGACTTTTTAGGGTTGTGGCAAGGGAAGAAAAGGACTGGAGAAGCTAATATTAATTGGACATGAAAGGTGGGAGAAGCTAATATTAACTGGACATTTATGCATCAGTCACTATGTTAAATCTGCTGCTGGTCACAACAGCCACCTGGTTATTGGCCATTTATTATGGGCCCAACACTGTTTATGTTTTCTCTCATTAAATCTTTCCAACCTTCTGTCAATGTTGGTAAAATGATGTCTACTTTACAGATGAGGAGACCAAGGAGCAGAGAGATGACATGACTTGCCTAGATCAGCTTGATTCCAGAATGCTTTTGTTTTCTTTAGAAAGATCTAAAGACTATTTTGTAAATGTGATATAATCTTAATATAAAAATCAAGCAACACTTCAAAGCACAATGAAGAAAGGAAAAGTTAATAATATTTCACCTCATCATGTCCCCTGCCTAACCTTGAATATTAAATGCTTAATTCAGTAAACCTCTAGAATATTAAGAAACATTCCAGACATCTCTTGTGCTCATATAGAGATGGAAGGATGGATGGATGGATGGATGTCTAGATAAATGAATGGAGCTAGCTTGACAGGTTAGACACATAGCTACATAGACAAGACCAGCCCTCTTAATGACTATGCTCTATATAAATCTTAGGGGTTTCCCATGATTTTAGACTCAAGTGAGGCTGAAGCCTCCATTTTTTGCATTGCTTGGGGCTTTAAGGGCCAAGAATAGTTCACTGTGGGGCGCCAACACCACATACCGGGAAATGTATCTGGTTTCCCAAAGTGGCAGCTTTCCTGGAAGGGGCTGACAGAGCATCCTGAGACCTGGGCAAATCCCAGCTCTCTGACATGCTCTGGAACTTTGGGCAAATTGCTTTACCTCTCTGAGCCTCAGTTCACGCATCTCTGAAGGAGTGATAACAGTGCTGACTATAGGACTGTTGTAAGGATGAAGTAGAAGGAGGCTGCAGAGGGTCCCACGTGGAGTCTGGCACATGGAATGCTGCTAGCCGTCCTACAATATGCAGGCCAACCCCAAGAGCAAAGAATGATCCAGCCTAAAATGTCACTAGTGCTGACACTGAGAAATGTTGATCTGTAGAGATATACATTATGATGCTGAATGACAGGTGCAAAATGAGTGTTATAGGTAAAGTTTTCTCCAGGCTTTTAAGAACGGGTAATCACTTTTGTGGGAGGGACATTCAGGGGAAATTTCACAGAACATGTGGGATTTGTAGAACTACAAGACTGCAAGAGATTAAGCTAAGAATGGTAAAGGTTATCTTAGATCTATAATAGAAAATACACTTCATTTTATAATTTGATTAATTTAATTGATTGTTAGTAACTGCCTAAAGAGCTGTACGGGGAATGATTCTAAGGCCAAGTTCTTACTCAGCAGGAAAGACTGCTGATCGATTAGTGATGTCAGTTACAGGCATGGGAGCGGGAGGGTTAGCACATGATCTGAGAAATCACTGTCCCAGTTTTCTATGTGGAACAGGATGAGGAAAGAGCAGAGGTGGACATGAGCAAAGTGTTTGGTACAGCAGAAGTTCACAGAGGGAGGTCATGAGAGATGTTTGGAGGGGCTGACTGGCAGGGCCTTGAGGACTTTGAATCCCAATCTGTAGATAATGGGATGTTATGCAGGCACCTGCCCACTGGGTTGTCTTCAGACCAGCTCTTCTGACAAGGTCTTGGGGACTAAAGAAAGCTGCCCAAAGTCCTTCCTCTTCATTTCTATAAAGGGAGTACTGTTTCATCTGTTAACAATAAAAACCGGCAGAATCATCATACTCTGGCTTTTATGAAGCTGATCTCAGTGATGAAAAAAATCCTATGAAGCTGAACTCAGAGATAACTGTTTGAAAAGCTGACTCCAAGGGTTCGCATTAATGAGCTCCCATAAAGCCCTTTTGGGGAAAGAGTATTCCTTCTGATGTGGCTCATGTAAAAAAAAAAAAAGGCTGAAGGAGGAGGGGGCAGAAGGGAGTGGAATCCATTCCTGGGGCTCCTGTCCCAGCTGACCCCAGGCAGGGACACTGCCCTGCGTACTGGTTTTGTGCTTCCTGTCAGCCCTGAGCTCCCCAGCGCGCTGGCTCCTTGAGCCATTTCTTCTTTGCTCTGGGAATGATACCTCATTGATTTTTTTGGCTTGCAATTTTCCAAATGACATCATACTCCTTTTTTTTTCCCTCTGCTCACCTCCCTCCCCTTAAATTCCCGGTTGTCCCACTTCCACTTCCCTGTCCTTTGGAATGGTAACAACACCTTCCAATTACCATCCTCTGCAGTCTGCATTAGCTGCTGCTGACTCTCCCACCCCGTCATCACTAATAAAGGTGACCCTGCAGCTTGGCATGAATGCAGGTCCTCCCCCACCTGCCCCACCCTCCCCTCTCTTAGAGCAGAACTCTCCCTGGCCACAGAGCCCCTGCCTTTGACACTTTCATCCTGTACCTAGCTCCCATCCTTCCGTTCTGATCCACACTCAATTAAAGAAAAATCAAGTGACACAGTGAAAAATGCCACCCAGAAAGCTGGCCTGGTGGTACCCAGATATCAGATCAACTTACTACAGCCTTATATTTACTAATTCCATCTAGAAAAGAAAAAATGATGTCACAGTTGTCTGGACTGATTTGTTCTTTAAAACCCTTGCTGACTCTCACCCTGGCAGGCCTGGAGAAATCTTAGCAGAAGTCTAATCAAAGTAAAAGCTTAGAATTAGAGAGTTGATGGGGAGGGTGATCCTTTGGAGTCCTTGCAAACCTTCCTCCTTGCCCCACAAATGGGGAAGCCTTGTACTAGAGAGATTAGGGGGTTTCCCCGTGGTCACATGGAAACTAGCAGAGCTGATGTTCTAGCTGTTCTGACCTGTGGTTATATCACTGTACCTTACCACTTCCAAACACTCAACCCTGAGCCTCCAAGGTCCTCCAAAGCAAAATGACTGCTCTTTTCCAATCTTATCTCATCCAGGGTTTTGTCTTGCTACTCAGAATAAATGGACATCAACTAACAACTAAGGCTTATTTTTGAGACACACATTCTTCTTTATCTTTCCCACCACACAGGATTCCAGATTGGGGGAAGAACAAGTCATTGAGCACTAATTTCATCTTTCAAAAAAAATTGAATGGGTGTCTCTATTGCCACTATTCATCCCTGCTTTAATCTATTACATTCTGTGCCCGCATCTAGGTCTGGTTAAGAACATCAAATTAAAAAGCAAACGATTGATCACTGAAGTCACTCTTGGCGATGAAAATTGTCTGAATGTGCATTTAAGGGGCCTCAGGGCAGGAACAGTGTGGGATGTGGGAGGCTTTGCTTTTACGTCACTTTGCCCAGAGATTCTCAAACAGCCCACGGGACTCACACAGCCCACTGAGATGCTTTATTTGACCAGTACGGTGTTTTTCAAACATTTGAGGTTTTGATCGACATTTAAAAACCAGAAGCTATTGACTAAAATTCTGGATTTTCAGTTTCTCCTGGGTATTTGAAATAAATGAAGATATCATTCTGCATTCCCATATGGCAGCCCTGAGAGCCACCTCCTGACATGGGCTGGAGAGGGCAGGGGACATGCATCCAGACAGCCAAGGCCTGGCCTTATTCTAGGGTGAACAACTTGTCCTGGTTTGCCTGGGACTTGACTGATTTTAACACTGAAAGTCCTAACCAGGAAACCCCTCAGTCCCTGGCAGACCAGGGAAGTCAGCCTACCCAGTCCTTCTACGTACCTGCCTGGTCCCTGTGGGCACTTGCACACCTGGTCTCCTCACACTGCTTCCTTCATGCCCACATGCCTCCCCAGAACGACAGTCAGGCTGCCCACCTCCTGAATCCTGCTTCTCCCCACCTCCTTACCTAGATGTCATCTATTCTAAATTTTTCTCCACTCCCTTGGCATTTGTACAAGCCAAGGATGCCTTCTTTTACACATGATGAAGTCCAGTTCATTTTTAAAGACCCGTGCAAGTGCTATTCCCTCTACCAGGAAGCCTTCTCTAATTCTCCCCGACATTCTTCTGCCCCACACAGAGCTAGGCACTCCCTCCGTCTGCTCCAACAGCCCTTAATTCTTTCTCCTTTCATTGTATTCTTCACCATTAACACAATAGCCAGGTATAGACCCTGAGGATGGCCTTCCCAAGGACTCAGAACTGCGATAAAATTGAAAAATGTAAAAATCATGAAACTTAATCGGAAGTCCTAGTCTCTCTGCAGTTGTGAATTCTGCATGATTCACCAAAATGAAACGTGAAAGCCCTCCCACAAGTAGCTGCTCCTGCTCCATGGCACTATTCAGCATTCTAAAGTCTGAGAACGTCTGCGTCTCCTGAACATTGATATCTACAACTCCTTCTGTCTGTAACATAGAAGCATAATCATATGTCCCATCTGTGTTCGCCAGTAGTCCCGGGGATGCACAGGGCAGAGACCTTCTTCCATACCCTGTATACTCAATGCCTGGCACCGGGAAAGGGCTTAGTAAAAGGTCTGCCCAAGTGAGTGAGTGAGTGGACTCCCATCAAAAAGACTGGGAAGATTGGCTCATTTGCCATGATTTTAAATAAAAAAGATCTTCTTATCTGTGCCAGTGCCCACAGGGCCTCTGTGGCTTAGCTGATTGCCCTGAGCCATATTACAAGCTAGAAAAACCAGTCTTGATTGAGGTCAAGCTTTCATTCTTTTGGTTATTTCTCGTAAGGTCATAAGATGCAAAGTGTTGACAGCTTTACGGTCTTTTCTGAAAATTAAAGAGAATTCTAGGAGTCCAACTTCTTACTGGACATTTCCCCTGGGACACTACATACCCAGTTCTTAATAACATGTCAACATCACCCTTCCTATTTCAGGCGCCTTTTCCTCCCAGCTGTGTGCTCCTTCTCAGAGCACCCCACCAGCTCAAGACAGTAATCCAGTCACAGTTCTGCATCCCAATCCGTCTCTCTCTCCCCTGTCACATTCCCTATATCACCAAGCCCTGGAGGCTTAGGAATTTGTCTTGAATGTGTTCATTTCTGACCCCATTCTCACTGCTCTGATTGAAGCTGGTGTCACTGCTACTTGGATTACTGTAATAGCCTTCTAAGTGGGCCCTGACTCCAACCCTGCCCCCTCCAATCTCCATATTGCAGTCAGAGTGTGATCTTACTAAAATGGAAATGAGACCAACTCTCACTCTTGCTTAAACCTTCAACAGATACCATTGACTCTTAGAGTAAAAATCCAAACCTCTAAGCACAAGTGCAATTCCCTGCATGATCTGGTCCTTTTTTCAACTTCATTTCTTCCACTCTTCCTTCTTGCTCCTTTAAACTCTACCATCAAGCCACACAGAATTTGTCCTAATTCCCCTCCAACTCACTTATCCAGATCATACTCTGATCACCTCTGACAGCCTGTCCACTTGCTCTTCCCAGACTCAGCACACACGCCCAAACACACACCTTTAAACAATTTGCCTCATCACTTCTACTGAACTTCAGGTCTCATATTGGAAATCACTTTCTTGAGAAAGTTTTCTGGGAATCTGTCCACCCTCATTTGGGTTGGGGGCCCTTCTCTGAGTGGTCACGCCCCTGAAATCATCACTCTGATGGCACTGATCACAGTTTTCAGCAGCCCTGTCCTTATCTATCGCTGCCACAGGACTGTGAAAGCAGAGACTGGGTTAGGATCCTACTTTCTTCTTATCTCTTTTTCTGAAATAGAGTGCCTGCCATGCAATAGGTACTCAACAAATATTTGCTCAATGAAAGGATATATGGTCTCAGATGGAAGAGTAAATGGAGCATAGATTGGGCAGATACCTAAATGGCATGTGTTAATTTGGTCTGCTTTGAGGGAACACACAGATTGGTAAAGGACTCTCTTCTAATGAAATAGTTTCCTTCAGTGAATTGGACTATAAAGTCTAATCTGTCATGGAAAGTAACTTCCTCACTGTGTATTGGCTTGAGCATAAGTGGGAATAGGAACAGCTTCTGGAGTTCTGGTCATTCTTTTTGGCCTCATGCCCCATGGGCATAGACAGAAACAATACTGGGCCCAGAGTTAGCAGACCTTGGGCTCAGCTCCAGTCCTGCCACTTGTTTCCTGTGTGCCCCAGGGTAGATTGCTTTCTCTCTCTGATCTTCACCTACAAAACAAGGCTACAGAGCCAGATCCTTCTACTCAGAGTGTGGTGACTACTTTGAGTGTGAGATACCCATAGCTGAATGTGCATCCCAACTTCCCATCTCCTAACTGTGCAGGCCTCTGGAAGTAATGCTGACTTTATGTAGAATAAATGTGATTATATTCCTTAAGGATAATGCAGTACTGGTCACAGAAAAAGTGCTCAATAAATGGTTACAATGAAGAGTATAGTCATGTCATATGGCTAAGTTATCGATTGTTATGAGGTAAAGCTACACAGGAACAGCTAAGATTTGGGCTCTTTAACTCTGAGTCCTGTCAACCTACCGCACTCCCACAAAAAGGCTGATTGTACATATTTGCAGCCCCCTGTACTTTTTAAATGAATCATGCAACAAAACGGACATTACATCAGGATGAAGACAATAAATGCTAATTGTACTGAATCAAGCCATCAATCATGCTCTGACCGTAATGTGATTATATATTTTATTTTGGAATTTTAAAGCCCTTACAACTTCAAAGCATGATCTGTCACATGTAATCACTTCAAGATTGAGGAGATATTGTAAAGGAAATCTTTCCTACCCTTGTGATGTCAGATAATGTTGCCCTGAGGCCCCCTAGATCTCATTTGAGTCTCCAAGCTTCCAGCTGGTGGAAGAGCATGAAAATGCCTTTCTAATGAAGGTCCTATGTTTCTGGAATCTTCCTCTGGCATAGGAATCGTATGGCTTTTCACCCCTGAAGCTGGCTAGAACAAGGGGGCATATAGAAAGTGGGAGTAAAGAAGTCTGAATTCTGGTTCTAGCTTGGCAATCAGTGAGTTGGGTGATCTTGGATAAGTCTCTAAATCTCTGTAGGCTTCAAGCTCCTCATCTGTGAAATAGTAAGGAGGCCTATAGCTCCAAATTCTGAAAGTCTGTGCTTGGTACCTAAAATTAGAGACTGAAAAATTAGGCCCCTTCCTTTCTTAGTCCTTGGATGTGGCTGGGCTTGGAAGTTGTGGCTTCCAAACTTTGCTGCACATTAAAATGATCTGCTATCCAATTCCCCAGACATCAGATTTTTAATGCTCCCTGGGTGATTCTAATGGGCAGGAAGTCAGTATAGCTCAATAGGCAATAATGAGGCAGGGTGCCCCAACTCCAGACTGGCCAGCTTTTTAAACAAGCTACTCAATCCCTACAGCTCTACTTTTCCCTATTTTTAAACTCATAAGGGTTTTGCAAACAATAAGTGAGATAATACACGGGGGCCTCGTGTCTTGCTATTCTGAGTGTGGTCCATAGACTAGCAGCATCTGGGTCACCTGGGAACTTGTTAGGAATGAAGAATCTCAAACCCCACTCCAAACTTAATGAATCAGAACCTGAGTCCAAGGAGCTTGCAGGTGGGTAGTGGGCCCACTGAAGTCTGAGAAGCACTCACTGGTCTAGCACTCAATGCTGTTCAATAAAATGTACTTTTTGTAAGCTCGTCAGAAAGAAGAAGTCCTCTTATTTCATTCATTAACCACTCGTCAACACTGGCATACCGTGTGTGGGGTTGGGTGCTGGGCCCCTGACACAGAGTAGGGCTTCAGCAGATGTTTGGTGATTGGATAAATGGACACTAAAGGGAATCAGACTTGACTCCTGTTCTCAAGGAGCTTATGGTCTAGAAGAAAAATTAAGACATGAATTCCAATATCCAGAACAGAGTAATAATAAATGATGAAGGCCCCCCCTTATTTTCACACTTGTTATCTGGCAAATATATGCTAAACAATTTACATGCATCATCTCTTTGAAGACCCACAACAACATTGGTGGTTGATGCTATTATTATCTACATTAAACAAATAAGGAAACTTTGGTCCAAAATTGCACTCAGCTCATACATGGCACTGGCAACTCTGAAGGAAGGGCAGACCAGCCTGACCACCCTGCGGTCGTGCCACTGCGAGATGAAGTGCTAGCAGCAATTTCTACTTGGCACCTTTGACTATGATCCTTTCAAGGGCAGTCCCATCCCCAGGAGCTGTGGGAGAGACAGAAGGAGGCCCTCTAAGGGAGGGATGCTGCTTGGTTTCTATTCCCCGCCAAAGAGCTAGCCAGAGGGCTGAGTAGCTCCTGCAGGCTGCTTGTCTGACACAGTTCACCACATGAATCTGCTCTCCCCCGCCTCTTTCCTGCCACTTGGACGTTTTACTTGCAAATACATTGAGCAAATGATGCCAGACTTCTCAATGACACGTCTAAGCAACAGAAAGAAAAATCATTGTCCGAGCTTGCGGGTAGAAGCAGAGCAACTTTCTGAAAATCACCTGACAAGGAGCAGAGGTCAGGAGTTCCAAAGCAGTGGTCCCGAGCTCCAGCCTAAGGAGGAGTTATGAACAGGGACAGGCCTGTAGTCACCAGGGATAAAATATGTAATGCAATTCTTCTGGGCCTTTCTCATCAAACAGAAGGATTCCCGAAAATCTGCACTTAAATCATGTTTTGGTCAATGTAATTTTATCATTCAACATGAGGTGGTGGATAGCATGGTAATTCATTGAAGTATGTATGTGTGCTTCAACCTTCCTGTAAATGTCCTTCCCTTCTCCCTCCCCCATCCCTGGCATTTACATAGGGGTGGCCAGGAAGTGTGTTCCCTCCACTTGGAGCAGTGCTCTCACAGTGTGGGCCAGCAGCATAGGCATCCCCTGGGACCTTCTCTAAAATGAACATTCTCAGGCCCCAACCTAGGTTGGCTGAATCAGAACCTTGGGAGCAGGCCCAGTGATCTGTGCTTAGCAAGCCCTCCAGGGGGCTTTGATGGGTGCTAATGTCTGAGGTCAGCTGCCTCAGAGAGGCAAAGCCTTCTCTGCCTTGGGGCAAAACCACTCCAGTAAGGAACTGATGCCAAGAGGAAGGAAGAGGGACACAAGATGAGGAGAGGGAGGAGGAAGAAGAAATTGAGGGGAAAAGGGTGAAGAGAGACTCCCAAGATTAGGAGGACAGTGGTAGGTTGAGGATCTGAGTAGTAAAGATCAGTCGCTTGTGCCTGTGGGGTGCCCCAGAGGGGACTGTGCCCCTAGACAGCTGGCCGCCCAGGCTGCAGTGGTATTGAGTCAGCAAGCTTCCACTCTTAGGGACACACATGGTCACTCAGTAGCTAAAGCAGCAGTGACCAGGCTGTGCCTAAGACCAGAAGGGTCCCCATGAACGCTTAGATGGGCGTAAAACCCCAAGGATTTTTCTAAAACTCTCTGGGTGGGGAGGGAGAAAGCTGAGACTGAGTCCTTGTCGACGCTGGCTGAGTCGGAGCAGGGCTGCTCTTAGGATAGATTTAATTTGATTTATAGAAAATCAGGGATCTGTCATCTTCTGTCTCACAGCAGTTCGTGTACCTAAATTTATGCCCACTACACCTGGACTTCTTCAGAGAGCATTCTGAGTCCCTCCCAAATGCTGTTTAGGCAGAGGCAGCACTGTTTTTATGAACACAGAACAAGAGTTTGGGATGCTCTGTTTCCCAAAACTGACATTCCGTTGGCACCCAGTGGAAATCCAGAGGCAGACCTGGGCCCACAGAGATGGCCCAAAGCCCCGTCTCTGCTCTTCTGACTTCTAAGGAAGAGGAACATCAATTTCTCTAGAGAAAACCTGGCACAAATATCCCTCCTGCTACTTGGCATCTTCATGGTAGGTAGATTCCCTCCAGACCCTCATCTTAGCCATCATAATGTCAATTCTCACACCTAGGGATTTAGTCTAGCTAGAGCTGAGAGTCCAGTACTCTTCCATCCCCAAGCCCACACCTGGCCAGGTGATGGCTGCAGAGCAGGTATGGGCCCAGTCAGGTACGGGTGCCAACACTTTGTCTGTTCTGGGCAATGAGAGTTCTGTCTTATCTGGAGTCTGGCTTCAGTGCCCCCTCTCCTCACTCTAACTTCTGCCTTGATGTCCACCATCCACCATCTCAGCAGAGTGCTTCCCTTCTCCTTTCAAGTCATATAACCATATTTTGTTCTTGCTCTCTTTTTTTTTAAATCATTTTCTACCTTTTATTATAATGTTTTCTAATATGTCATTCTAAGTAATAGGCTTCAAGTTCATAGAGCTCAGGGATCATGTCCTACATACATCTTTGTATTACACCCACCCCAGTGCCTGACTCAAGTTAGATTTTCAGTAAATATTTACAGAATGACTCTCAATACAAGACTACCTATTTGATAACTCCAGGTGGATATTTTGTAGGCATCTCAAATGCAAGATGCTCAGTTAGCATTCTTGATCTTCAAGTCCTTACTCACCTCAACTCTCATCCTCTTCTTTATCTTAGGAAATGGTACCTCCATTCTCTCACTTGCCATATGGAAAGCTTCAAGCATCTTTGACACCTTCTCCTGCTGGCCACATCCAGCTGTTGACCAAGTTCTTTCCAAGTCTACCTACTAAGGAAGACCAGACTCTCCATTTCTCTCTATCCTAGTTCAATCCACCAGCATATCTCCCCTGCAATAGCCTCCTAAGTGCTATGCTGCTTCCAATTTTGTTTCTTCCCCTCTAGAAAGCAACCAGAGTTTTTTGTGTTTTTTTTTTTAAATCCAAGTATTATTACTCATGTCTCTGCTTAGCCATAGTAAAACCTAAAATCCTTCCTTTGGTTTCATCTTCCCCTACTCGGCACAGACACACTCACTGGCTTTCTCCATGTTGGACAAATGAGCTTGTTCTAATACATTCTTCATTTTATTCTTCTTACAAACCTTTGTTTTTCCTTCTAAGCACTTGTTATAATTCTTAATTAGATATTTATTTATGCATTGGCTTGTTTAGTGCCCATTTACTTTTCTAGGTGAAGCTCCTCAAAGGCAGGGACAATGTCTGCCTAGTTCACCAGCATCTTCCCCGTACACAATATAGTGCCTGAATATAAGATGTGCAAAATAAACGTTTTTTGAATGAACACGTTGAACTTCTAAACATTATGCTCAACATGCTATGTTTACTCTTGCTCTTTTGTTGGAGTTGATAAGCTAGCCAAGGCGCGACATTCCCCTGATGTAAGGCAAGGCTAGGGAATTTATCTAACTCTGTTCAGCGAAATTCAAGTCATTTCAATGATATTCAATTCATTTTAATTTAGTTCAACAAACTTTCACAGACACCAGAAATCTGACAGCCTTTATGCTAGGTGTGGAGAAATCAGTGATGAAAATTATCCATTCCCTGCCTTCAAGGGGCTTCTCATTTATTGCCCCATATCTATGGTCAATGACAATTATAGGACATATAACTGAACTTACCTATACTCATGAAATTACAAATAGACAACTGGTTGACCTAAACTGGATCTCACTGCCGTCACTTAACAATATAATGTATTGGGGTGTGTACTGATGACAGGTACAGAAATTTAAATATTGCATAAGACCAGTAGAGATGAATAATAAGATGATGACCAAGAGTGAGTCCAATGACTCACCCTCCCTCATTGGTCATCTCCAGTAATAGAAATTCTCCAAATTGTATTGAAAACCTATCCTAGGAACTCATGTTCCATTCAGTTGATGATTTCTCCCTTTTTTTCTATTTCAACTTGAGTGGGTGAGATCTTAGCCTACTCACTTCCCAAAAGATGTGAGATTAACAACAGATTAAAACACAAGACATATTATCAATGTCCTGAAGTGAGTTCATGTATTACAAAAATCACAAATAGTGACTTTCATGGAACCAGCACTGAAAAGGTATAAAATACCCAAGGATGTGGCTCTAAGTTCTCAGGCAGCTAAGAAAGACAAGAATATATCAATTAATACAGTTTTAATTTTCTGACATGTAAGGCAATTACAGCTTTCTATAAGGACTACATTATTTTAACTACACTGGAAACTATACTGTAACTACACTGGCAGGGATTTATCATGAGTCCTTACAAAAGGACTTAGAGAAGCAGGGTAAACCTTACCTTAATCAGTTTCATAAAAGCAACAGATGCAACTCAATATGAGTCTTCTCATCTCTACCCTCAACAAAGGCAATTCTTTGAGAGACTGAATGCATGGGATCCAACACTCTGGCTTCTGATGACCTACCTTTATATTAGCTTAATTTAACCCCATTTACTCTTATCGGGACCCCAATGGAAACCAAACAACTGGTTGCCCTCCTTCCAAGTATTAGCAGACTTGGCTATCTGAGATGCTTCTGTTTCCTCTTTTCCAGGCTAAATCATATTTTCCATCTGGTCATTATATTTCCTGTTTTTTCCTCTGAGTATACATACTACTTTTTCTGGATCTTTCTAGATCTATGATGATTCTTAAGTTGTAAGAGACACAACTAGGTTAGTATCTGCTAATAAAATATCTGGCCAAAAATAAGAAACTTGAAGTCAGAGGCTCTCAGAGCTGGAAGGACTCTCTAAGGTTATTTGGTACAATAGTCAACCCCATGCACAATCCCCCTCTGTAGATCCCCAATAAGGGATCCAATGACCTCTGCTTGAATAAGCCCAGAGAGAGAAATGACGATCTAATCAGGAATTCCTTCCCCCTGAGGACAATTAGAATTGTTAGAAAGTTCTTTCTTACGTTGGGCTGTAAACTTCTTTCTTGTAATGTCAAGACTTTGAAATGGTTCTGCTTCTGGAGAATGATCTTCTGATTCTTTTCATACACACCCACCCCTGGCTTACTGAAATATTCTGCGATGCCATCTAATTTTCATATGTTGTTTCCACCCAGTCCTGGGCTTTAATACTTTGGAAGTCAGTAATTTGTTAATGGAATCTGATCTGGATTCTCGGAGCCTGTGTCATTCTTTACCAAACCTACCATGAGCTGGTCATGCTGATAAAACACAGTCATTTGAGAGACACAAAGCATACTATATATATTTTTCCCACTGTCTCAAGTATTTTTGGCAAAATAAAGCAGTGTGAAAAGGTGAGAGCCCTTTACTCTGAGTCAATTATGAGGGTGACTGAGTGGCTGATGAATGACAGCTTCTTCTGCATGAATGGCCTCTTTATTACTGGGCATTGCTGGCACACCAGCTTTTTCCCTGGCTTAGCAACCTTTAAAAGAGCCCTATGCTTAATACTGAATCTTAAAATGTGACACTATTCTTATAAAATGAATATTTAAACCCCATAATACAAATTCATACCCCCCAAAATGGGGGGCATACCCTCTTTGTCCTCCATTTTAATAATAAGGAAGGTGGGGGATACTGGGGTGAAGAGAACAGTCACCTGTAAGTGTGTGGAAAGTCGTAAATTAAATGTGAACACCACAGTCTCAACGAGAACATTCTAAAGCATCAGCCGTGCTGCTCAGATGATGGGTTTTTCAGACTTTCTCTTTGCCCTGCTCTTGTTCGTTCACCTCTGGGGATTTACTGTCCCCAGAAATCCAAGCCTAGATGGGGGCAAGAAGGCCATGATGCTTTAACAGTCTCATAAGCTCCCCATTAACAGCAATGTACGGCAAGGTATGAATGGGGTAAGTTCCTTCACCTGCAAAGCAAAGTTTCTGGAGTATGTGTGCCCATTTAGAGAGGGCTCCTTCCTCATTGTGTGGGCAGATAATAGTATTGACTAGAGACTGTGGTTTGTCCCTCTAAGTGTGTGTGGACACCATGTTTCCCACATGCCCACCTATCCATTCCACGAGGAGAATATCCACCAGGTAAAATTTAAAGTGCCTGCACTGCTTTATTTTTCAAGAGCATAGCACATCAGCATGTCTGTCGAGGTGAGCTGCTAGGGCCTCTTGTCAGGGTGGACTTTGCAGTAGAAACCTCCCCTTCCGCTTAGCTCCATGTCTCTGTTAGTGGACTTGCTTAAGGAAATAATAAATGCCCTTGAGCTGGGGGGAGGTAGGAGGATGAGGAGTACTAACTGGAGCCCAACCAACCCTGGAACCAGCACATGAACAGATCAGGAACCCAGAAAGGTTAAAGCCATTCACACAGCAAAGCCAGGATGCTCTGGGCGCCTGGAAAACCCAGAAGGATTTCCCTAGATTCCTGAGCCTTCCTAGCACACTACCTCTGCTGCCCCATTAGCAGGAATGAGGTCTTTCTGTGGTTTTCATTCACTGACTGTTCAGCAGGGGAAAGAGTCCCTGTGACCTGTCATCTCTGGTAGGTACCTGACACCTCTGGGCCTCAGTTTTCTCATCTGCTTAGTGAGGATGGTTATATTTATCCTTACAGCGCTGTGCAAAAGACAAAATAAGAGCTTTACATTGAAATAATAATAACTAATGTTGGGTGAGTACTTTTTATATGTCAGGTAATATGGTAACTGCTTTCCATATTTTGTCTTATTTAATTCTCATAACAATCCTATGAGGTGGAAACTCTTACTATTCCCATGACATGGTTGCCCAAACTGGGGCTCAGAGCAGTTAAGGACCTGGATAAAGGTTACATAGACACTAGCACTGATGGTGCCTGTTTATACTCATTCATTTACTCACCACTATTTGTCAAGTGCTTGCTCTACACCAGGCACTGAGAAGCAAAACCATATGCAGTCTCTGCCCTCATGGCTCTTAGAGTCTCATTACTGGAATGCACAAAGTGCAGAGCAAATATAAGTGGACTAGATTTCAAATTCTACTCAGCCCCAGAGGGCCCCAGACTGAAGCCTCTGGGACAAGCGTGCCTGGACTGATGAATGAGACATGCTCAGGGAGACAGGGCTGGTTCTACAGATTCTGCAGGGACAGAAGCCAGGCATACTGGCCAAGGCAGAAAGGTCCTGTGCATTTTCTTAATTTCCCAGACTTATAGGTCTGAAAAGAACCTTGAGAATGAATCAAATCCATTTTTACCTCTGAGAAAGACTGTATTTAAACTCTACTTTGCTAGAGAGAGTCAGTCAGGGAACCTTTAAAAACCTGGTTAAACAAATCTGTATTTACAAACAGGTGAATTTAAGGTCAGTCTCGTGCTTTTAAGTAGTAAGCACTCCCAGTGCATTTTAAATAGGATTGATTCAATGAGTTTTCTTAGCACACAGCTTTTCAGGAATGCAAAATATATCTGGGGCTAGCATTTTAAAGCTTCTAAAAGGTAGATGACATCTCTCACCCTGTTTGGTTACATGCTCATACCTCTAAAAGCATATACATGGAAGCCCTTAAATCTAACCAGATTTCTACCTAAATGCTTAAGGTCAGTTCAATGATCTTTGTGGTACAACCCAAGACAGAGGTATTGAAGGGAAGAAGTGGATCTGTGGTGGATCACAGCCTTGCACTGAGGACTTCTGTGATATCTCGGACAGCCTCTTGGGTTAATAACATCACTTGTTCATGATTCTTGGAATCATTTCCCTAATTCCATTCTAGCTGCTTCCAGACACTCGGCTCATCTCTGAAAATCCTTTTCTTGGAGACATTTAAATCAGCATCCGTAATCTGTGCCACACAATGTAGCACTTGCTCAACCAGAATGGATCTGAGAGATCAAGTCCTGCCCTGGCAGGACAGAGGAGGGAGCTGAGGTTCCAAGAACTAAAGTGACTTGACCAAGGACACACAGCAAATTGGTGGCAAAAGTGGGAAGACCATCCAGACTCCAGCTCCCAAACCTGGTGCTCTTTGTTTTTTTTCAAATCTCCTTTACTGAACCCCTCATCTGACTCTGTTTCCCTAAAGTCAGAGCTGTGTCTTATTCTTTTTTAGGACCCCCATAGTCCAGGCTGAGGCACATTAATTGCCCAAAAGCACATTTGGCTTGCTTTAACTTGAAGGGGTTCAGGCAGGATCACCTTGGCCATGAGACATGAAGAGGAACTGAATCTATGGAGCCTCTGTACCTGTTTGTAAATGAAGACTTTGTTTAACTAGGTTTTTAAAGTGATATTCCCTGGCTAAATCTCTCCAGTAAAGAGGAGTACAGATACAGCCTTGCTCTCTTCGGTCTTTACGCACTTACTGAGTTTGAGCCCGGAACCTTCCTACAGGAAAGAAAGGCCCATCACTCTCTGAGCAGGCACTGTCCGGATGCGCTTGTGCCCCACGGGTCCTGGGCAGAGGCATTACCCCATCTTCTCCTCCAAGACCACTCTGAACCCTAAGTAGGCGGAGAAGTCCCGCACTCTGGAACCGGCTGTGCTGCTTCTCAGCTTCCAGTCATTTCTGACTCTCCCACGAGGTTATGGGCTGCCTGGCTCAGAAGGGCACAAAAGTGCTCCAAGGAGCAAACCTGGGAGGTTTGCCAAGTCACGGGAGGCACTGTTTGGATGGATTCCTCAGGTTCTTGCTAAGAGCTGACAATGCCTGCTTGTATTTCATGGACATTCCCGTGGCTGGTGACTTAGTCATCGAGTTGCACAACTGTGCAGCCAAGGAGCCTTCCCAGTCATTGGTGACTTGGACCACTCATGAAGTCACTTCTGTTGACTTGGGAGCCACCCGTTGAAGACATTAAAAGAAAAGAAAAAAATTTTTTGGAAGGCCCAGGACTGCATTTGGGGAATCAAACCATCTTTTGGGGAAGTCACTCTCCTCCTTGAAACTCAACTTCCCCATTCATAAAATTGGAGAAAAGTATGGGTCCCTTCTGTGTAGAAGTTCAGTCTAATTGCTGAGCCATGCTGTGGGGAGGGAAGTTGGAGGGGTCTTTCTGGCCACTAGCTGACACCTGTCATAATTACCTTACCTGAAGCCTGAAAACAATTTTTTCTTGCTTCAAAATACAAAAAGAGAAAACTCTTAATCAAAATGAGCAAATGTTTAATTAAATGCCTACATAATATCACACTGTGTAAACACCATTAATTGTTAAATTTGATATTTATAAAAATTTCATTATATTTAAAAACAATTTGTTCCTTAGGATTTCTCACAATGAGAGGATTTTCAAGTATGCCTGGTGATTGCTAAGGGCTTATAGCCATAAGTTATTCACAGCCAAATGCCTTCAACACCAGATCATAAAAAATCCCTTTTAAATATTTTATAGCAAAAAAGATTAATGTAGAATGTGGATAACTTTCAATGTATTTGATAAGATGTGAAGTGAATTTCCAAAATAAGAATGCCTAAGGTCTTTGAAAATCTTAAAATTGTTCTAGAACCAGAGTGTATAATACTAAGAACTAATACTTATTAAGCACATATTCTGTGGTAGGCTCTCTTTCTAAGCCTTTTGCATACATTAGCTGATTTAATCCTTGAGACCATCTTTGAGGTAGAAACGGTTCTCATCTTACAGATGAAGAAACTGGCACGGAGGTAAGTAGCCTTTCCAAGGATGTGGGTTAGTTATCAGCACAGCTAGGATAGAAACAAATGGCTCCAGACTCATGCTCTTAGCCACTCTACTGTACCAAATGCCTGCTGGTCCTGGGCTTCCCCAGAAGATCAAACAGGTGCTGGCAGGGCAAAATGGAAGGCATGTGCCTGTTCACAAGTTAGAAGTGCGATTTACACGGCATCAAACAGAACATCCCTCGCTTGGCTCCACCACTACTGCCCCCTCTTCTGTCCACAGAAGTCACCTCGCCAGCTGAATCTCAGTCACACCTTCGTACTATTAATAGTGCAAAAAATAATTTATTAAAAAATGAGCTGATAGCCACTGACATCTCCATTAGCATTTTTACAGCACTTAATCTCATTTGATCCTCGCAACAAACCCCATCTTATGAGCAAGGGGCTCGGGGTTTAGAGACTTGAAATACTTTGTCCTTGGTCTCACAGCTCTCAGAAGTAGTGGAAGCCAGGACTTATATTTTTGGTCTTACTCTAAAGCCTAAACTCCTCTTTACATTAGGAATATATGTGCATTACTTAAGCACTTTGATTAATAAGGGGTGTATTGAATAAAATAGTGAAACTCTCCCTTTCCTACAATCAATATACTCCTTTCATTCTGGTTTGATCCTGTCTCTTTATGTTCACTGTTAAGAGTTTGGTGGGAATTCTTCAGATTTTTGCTACTACCTGTTTACATAACTACCTAAGTATCAGTCCATCCAATCCTTCCCCACTTATTTGTTCTGGTAGGGTCACTCTCTACATGGCAACTGGCAGGATGGAGAAGGCAGTGACAACCCCTTACAAGGGCGAGTCTGACTACAGCCCTGATGTGCACCATGGGTTCAGGGAGAGCCTAGGCTGCTCTTCACCCCTTCGAACCTCCCTAGCCACTGGCAAGGTTTCTCTGGCCACCACACCAGTTTTGTCTACTCCTGCAGTCTTCATGTGCTGAAATGGCACAGTCAGTATGTTCTCAGCCTGTTAGGTCTCTGGCTCAGCCGGCTTAGATCCCACATGTGGGGAGCTTGAGAAGAACAGGCACCTGCATAAGACAAGTGGCAAAACTCTGACTCACTGCTCCTTCTCTGTCTTTTGTTTAAAGAGGAATCAGAATTAGAATTATCCAGAAAAGCCAGACAACAGACTGAATAACTTGGGGACAGGACCATGCTGTATTGATTTTTGCATACCCAAATTCAGCAGAGCATCTAGTGCACAGTAAGGCACTCAATAAATTGTCAAATGAGTAAGTTGGTAGAACAAAACAGGGTCTCCTCCCAGTGTTACATGCAGAAAAGCTCTGCTACAGTGACTATTTACAAAAATGAAAGGTTTTTAGTCCTCTAAAAGGTGAATTTCTTTTCCCTGTATTTTCATAGTCATAGTTCAGGGGCAAACCAGAGCTTCTATCTCCCTGAAAGAATAGGAGAAACCCATGGGATCTGAGTAACTACAAGGTTCTCTCCTTCACACGTTGCAAGGATAGCAATATTTAACAACTGCACTGACAATGTCATTTGTATAAAAGGAGTGAGAAATGGTCCAGATACCATTGTGTCTAAGAGAGGAGGCTGGGCAGTCTGTGAGCTCAAGGCTCTGTTTCTGCTACCTCTTTCTTGGCTGTGTGATCTTGGTCAAGTTACTTAACTTTTCTGTTTCTCAGATTCATCATCTCTAAAATGGTAATAATCACCTACCTTATGCAGTGTGTGGAAGAGGATTAGGCAAGATGATGTAAGTTAAATAGTGAAAACATAGTTCTTGGTGTATATATATGTGTGTGTGTGTGTGTGTGTGTGTGTGTATGCGTATGTGTATGTCTGTATTTGGGTGTGTATAGGACCTCAAAATTATATGTTATTATTAATAAACTCTGGATCCTCATCATAATGTTATTCTCAATATCCAAGAACTTAATTTCTATTGACAAGTCTTTGCTGAATGCTTAAATGAACGCACTATATTGACCATGGTGAGATGCAGAGGCAGGTGTTCTACCTGATCCATCTATGAATCCCTAAAGTCGAACAGGTGGCACAGAGTAGCCTTTCCAGATGAGTTAGCTGAATGTTCAGAAGACTAAGTTGGGAAGAAGGAAAAACTCAGTATTTTATCCAGAAGATCTGGATAAAAATTCCAGACTTATCCCAAGTCTGCAATTTGTCATTTTATGTGGAAGCATTAAGAAGTCCTCTGTATGGGTCCACATATGCAGCTTTGAAAGGAATGTCCATGGAACAAACAGGAGACTCAAAGAATATAAGCCAGAAGGGCCTTTAATGCTGTCCATGCTAGGGGTGGTAAGACCCAAAGTCTTCCCATTTTTGATAGAGAAGTGGATATAATAAATACTCTTCTTTCCTCTTATTTCTATTCTATCTCTGAAGAGTGATAATAAATGAGAGCAGTTGGGAATGGTGGGGACTATCGCATCTAAAGTAGGCAACTCTCATCAGGTTTAGTCAGTTATCATGTAGGAAGACAGGTCCAGCCAAGGCAGCTAGTCTGACTTCGGAGCAGCTGGAAATTTGGACAGTCATATGAAACCTCCCAAATTTTAATGTTCCCATGTAACTCAAAGTTAGCTGTACAACTTGGAATGGGCCAGTACCACAAGGGACTGTCAAAACACTGCGGGCCAGATTCATCCCACGGTCTGCCAGTGTTTGACCTCTACTCCAGTTTAACAGGCTCATACCACAAAGGAGGACCATGAAGCCCAGACACATAAGGAGCATGCCTAAACTAGTGGTTAGTCACACAGAGGCAGGGATAGGATCTGGTCCCAATACTCCAGCTAATCACAGAAGATCAAATAATGCTGCAAAAGAATGTGGCTGTTATAAGGAATAATGACAAAATGCCCAGAAAAACACAATACTAGACAATATTTCATAGGTGAAAATAGTACAACCAAGGGTTTCTGTCATACAGAAAATCCACAGCAGAATCCAGGTGTGTGAACCAAAACTAAAATAGAAACTTGCACAATCCTCAGTGAATGATTCTTCTGCTGCAAAGGTCATGTTGTGTGCCCACAAACTCAAGCCTTTCAATCCTGGTCATGTAGCAATCTCCACTCCTGTCTACCCAGATTTGTCTTCTAAAACTTCTGCTGTTTGGAAGTCTCAAAAGGCTGTTGTGCTGAGATAATACTAATATTTATTGAGCTCTTAGTACATGCCCAATGCTGTCTCAGCTCTTTGCATGTATCAGTGCACTTAATCCTCAAAAAAACCCTATAAGGCTTACTAGTTCTCCTAGGAGGAAACTGAGGCCCAGAAAAATTACTGCCATCATCAAGGGCTCAGAGCTAGAAAATAGCAGCTCTAGGGTTTGAATCCAGATAGGCTGGCTCCAGAGTTCAAGCCTTTGGCCACCACGCATGATGGATCCTGCCAAACTTATAATACCAGGACAGAGAGCACAGGAGAAGGGCACCACCGCCTTCTGAGGACATGGCAAGATGGGCTCCCGGATTCAGCTGGGCTACAGCTTGAGCATTCTTCAGAATACAGGGCACCAGATCCCATAGCATATGGGGTCAGTTATCCCTGAAGGGACAGACCCTCCTTCCTCATGGCTTTATCTCCCCAGTGAGTGTGAATTCTGTCAGGATGATCTAAACCAGTACTTCCTCTAAAAGGAAACTGAGCAAAGAGGTTACTTGCTAACGGATGTGAGGATGTACGCATGTTCAAGAGTCTATTTGCATTCCCCACTTCAAAAATGAGACTTCTGGCTCTTTGATCAAGAATGACAGGGTGATACCCTACTCGGTCAGCTCCTTTAATTAAATGAAATCTGAAGTTACACCTCTGTGTACACTTAGAAACTCTCATACTCTGTTCCCGTTTGATCTCTGTAATTTATTTTAAAGATCACATTGAACATATTATTTGCTCTTGGGCCACAGCCTAAGGAAATCAAATCCTAACCTGAGGACAGTGTTTCATTCCATGTCGTCCCAGTCATTAAAAAGATGCCATGCTCCCCCCGCCACGAGTTACCATTGCATCCAAATTCAGTCTGGAGTTCCCAGGCTCCGGCCACCTTTCCCAGTTATTTTCCACTGTTTATTGACTAATTCTCCTGCCCTTCAGCTATAGGCTACTGGTTGTTATCCCCCTCAACAAATATTTCGAAACCATCTCTCAGTGCAGCCCTATGGCAGAGGGAATGGGCTTTCTCCTCTCATGGGTCTCACGAGGCTCCCAGGCGCCTGGAGTTATAACTTGCCCATGCTGGAATCTGCATCGTCATGATTCCCCGCTGAGAGATACAAGCAACAGGAGGCCAAAGACTGTATCTCCAATGACTCCCTATCACATTTTACACATAGTAGGTATTCAGAAAATGTTTCTAAAGTTGAATTGATCATCTGGAGAACTGACGCACGAAGGGAATAGTCTTGGACTTTTGTGTTATGTTCAGAACAATGCCATGGAAACTCTATCACAAAGCTATATACCTTTACCTGCATGCTCTGATTTTCACTGAATAAAAAATCCTCTCTGTTGGAAAATACAGTGATTCTAAGGTAGGGAAGACAGTGGCTTCCATTATGTGCCTGAAACTGGATGCATGTAAAAATAATATGGGGATATTCTTCTAATCTGGCAACTTAACAAACACTTACAATGCATGCCTTATGCTGAATGGTGTGTTGAGTATGGAGGAGACGTGGTGGATTAATGAGGTATCCAGTCCCTGGGGAGCTCCTGGGCAGCAAAGGGAAGAGACAAACCACTGTGAGGATCTGGCCCTGAGTAGGGCCAAATTACCAGTGGAGGGAAGGAGTAAGGTAGGGGAGAAGAGAAGGATGGAGGGAGAGAGAGAGAGACTGAGAAAGAACATATAAATGTCTGTGTGTCTCTCTGTGTGATGATAGATGATAATGTAGATGATGGATGGATATGAAAAAAATAGAGAAAGGTACAAATAACCATTCTCCCCTCCGTACCCTAAGTCTTTTTCTATAATATTATCCTATTTTATCTTCTCTATAGCATTTATCACAATCTGAAATTAATTTATTTACATGTTTATTAGTTTACCTTTTTTTTTAAATGTGATGAACCCTTACTAAAATACAAGCTCTGTGAGACCAGGCACTTTATCTTCACTGTCCCTTCCAGCCTTCCCAAAGCCCAGGCCATAAGAGAAAAATGACTATTTGTTAAGTGAGTGAATAAAAGAAGCTGTCAGATGGAATTTTCACACCTAGAATTTAAACTAGGAAGTAAAGAGGGTGTACATGGAATGTTGGCCTGGTTTCTCTCATGGAGCCTTACAAGGGGGACTCTCTGGGTCTCCTGGAAAGTGGGGTCAGCCCTCGGGGGAAAGGCCTGAGAGGAACAAATGGCAACTGCTGACCCCACTTCAGGCCATTGCCTGGAGCCCGCCCCCACCCCCACCCCGGGCAGAGCTTTTCTGAGTGCTGCTTGGTGTGGCATTTATTTGTTATTCATGGAATGCCTGTGTGCTCATGCCAACCCAGCAGGCATCATGACACAGAAGGACCCACTTCTGTTCCTCTCCTCCAGATAACAGGTAATTTGAAGAACAATGCATGCATGCTGACAGCCAGCCATTCCCTACCCCAAAGCAAATGCACTTATTGTGAAGGTTTTGCCATAGTTGGGGGTTTTCATCTCCATTTTTAGAGGGGGAGAATAAGAAATAATGAAACAAAAAGGAAGCAGTTGAATGTGGAGGTTGGAAAAGCCCAGTTCTAGGGCAGACAAACCTGAATCAAGTCAGGACGATCTCATATTAGTTGAGTGGCCCTGGGCAGGACATGTCACATCTCTGAGCCCTGCTTTCCCATCTGTAAAAAGGGGCTAATGAAGTCCACCTTGAAGGGTTGTGGTGAGGATAATGGATGAGAAAGCACAGAGCCCAGTGCTTGGCACTTGATCTGGGTACTGTCAGTGAATGCCAGTTCCCTATTTATTCCCCTTAGAAATGGCTCCATCCCATTCCAAGATTCATCTCCTCTTCCCAGTCTCGGCTCAGTTCATTGATTCAAGTGGGTTCACAATGACCGTATAATGTACCAGTTAGAAGTATGGGTTCCACTATCAGAGAGCCTGGGTTCAAATCATGGCTCTATCTATCATTTGATATGTACCTCGAAAGTCTGGGCAATCTCTCTGAACTTCAGTTTCTGCAATTCTAAATACAAACAATAACACGGACTCATAAAATTGTGTGGGAATTATGTGGTGTTGTAGATAAGGTATTTCAAGATGTGCCGAGTACATCATAAATGTTCCTCGGTATTGTGCTGCAACTTCTCTGTCCCTCCAACATGACAAAACTCCTTCCTGACTCAGGGCCTTTGCCCATGCTGTTCCCTCTGCTTCAAACACTGTGACCCTCCATCTTCTCTGGCTCCATCTCACTATTCAGGCCCCAACTAAAGGCCCCTCCATTGTGAGGCATTTGCTAAGCATTCAGTCTCAGTTAGCCTTCCTCAATCCTGATTCTCTAGGAGAAACTCTTATTGTGTGATTTTTCAGAGCATTTATTACCACATGCAGTTATTATTCCTATTTCATCTGCTCATTTATCATGTCTACCCACCCTGCTAGAATGTGGTTCCATGAGAGCAGAAGCCAGTCTGTCTTATTCCTTGAAACAGTGTCTGATCCATAGTGAGTCCTCTGTAAATCTGTGGAATGAAGAAGTGACTGAATGGGAGAAAGGATGAGTGGATGGATAAGCATGTCCAGGTGAGAAAGCAAGCTGGAGCACCTCATTTCCTGCAGTGTCATGCTTGGGGTTCTGCCCACCTGATGCCCAACACAGGAGCTGTGATAAAGGCCAATTTCCAAAACTCTCCTGCCCTTTCCTCCAAATATGAAAACCACCTAATGATACTTAATAGATCCTAAAGACAGCTCCTGGGGAAGCCCTCTGGGACTTCCTGTGACTGACCCCACACAAGCACCCAGTTAGAGGCGCTGCCACGTGTCATTCCTCAGAGTCCTGCCTCGTGATGCTCCAGGCCGGGCCAGACACAGGGTTGGGTCGGGGGAGGGAACCCTAGTCTCCCCACTGCTGCCTTCCAAAATTGTTCTGTGGGGCTGCAGGCCTGCTTTCTTCCTCAACTGACCAGAAGCTTGGGTCCCTTTCTCCCCTGAAGGGCTGACAAATTGTCAAATTATACCTTTTGCATAATTATTGCTCCTGAGGTTGCCTGTGGAATGATCCAGGTCTTCTTGGGTAAACACAGCTCTGGTTCTGAACTGCCTCACTCAGCTGGTGGCTTGTGAATGGATGGTGGGCAGCAGGGAGGAAGGGAAGGCACCAGGGTGATGCACCAGGACTGAAGCCTGCCTGGCTTGGCCGTGTGGCTTCCTGGAGCCAGGATTGTGGGGGGGGTGTTCACTTTTCTGGAAAAGAAGCACATCAGTATTCCGGGTGATTCTTACGCAAATGAGGACAAGTCTTGGGGCCCGAAGCCAGGAAAAATCAGGCCGCACAAAGGACCAAGGCATGGACAAATCAAAACAGTAAGCAGAAACCAGAGATGCTGGCTGCTGGGAAAATGGCTTGGGGGCTAATACTTCCAGAGGGAAGTGTTCTCCAGGCTGGAAGAATGATTGATTTCAGTGGGGAGAAGCATACCCAGCAGGCTTTCTACTCCTTAGTGCACACTGTAAAGAGGCCACTGCAAACCGGCTGGCACAGCCCAGCCAGTCACTCACTGAGCACCTTGGGTGACCTACTTTACTAGCCTGAGCCCCGATTACCAGCTCTTAGAAGTGGGAACAGTAATACCTCCCTAATTCCAAAAGAACTCCTGGGAAAATTAAATGAGACAATATATACAAAATGCTTAGCACCATACTGGGCACAGAGTAACGGTTCAATTCATGGTACTGATTGTTATCATTTCAGTTGAGTTCATTCCTACTAATTTTTCACTCTAACACCCAAAGAGTTCACATGTGTTCTACTCTATCATCCTGATCTTTCTGCACGAAATGACACGTCTCCCCTAACTGGAGGTGGGAAAGGAACTATCCTTCATTATGTACCTGCTACAGTGTTATTAAGGTATTATTGACCCATTGTATAGACAATAGCACAGCCCCAGAGAGGTGAACTGACTTTCCCAAGGCCACACAGACAGTAAGTAGCAGAGCCAGGGCTGTTTGACTTGTGAACTCACACTTTGAAGCACGCCAAAGGGGCCTTCCTGGGTCAGGAGGAAGAGAGGGGAACTACACTGCATCCCCTAAGCCAAGAATGGAAAGTCTCCATGGAAACAATGCTGTTTTGTCCTGGTCATGTCAAGAAGATGACTCTGAAGCTGTAGTAAGGAACAAAATCTGCCTATAGTCATGTGATAATCATGCTCAGGTAAGACAGACACCAGAGAGGAGGTCTGGAAGGAAAAGAAATTAGACCATTTGGCAGATGGAGACAGGGTGATGAGACCTCTGGGAAATGAAGTGTTCCGAGCAAAACGAAGCCCCTGGGCTAAGTGAGGAGGTGAGAGAGTGCTCAGTGTGTCTGCCGCCGTAGCCAACACCGACAGCTGCCCAGAGAGGGCGAGGATGCTGGTGTTGATGAGAGCCACTCTGAGCTTTCTATAAACCTGACTGCTCTCTTAATGCTCCCAAGCATTGGGAAGTGCATGTCATTGTCCCCATTTCACAAACAAGGAAACTGAGGCTTGGGGTGGTGAAATGTTCTCCCCAGGTCACCCATTATAAGGGACAGAGCTGGGCTTCCACCAAGGACTGGGGAATTCCAATTCCAAAGCCTGGCCGGCTACCCTACACAGGCTCCAATATTACCTTCCATTTAATGGCACAGAAAAGCTGCATTCCCAAGCTGTGTGGGCTCATCTCGCTTATCCTGGAACATTCTTATACTTACTCCTCTTTTTTTGGCTATTGGTATCAACAACAGTGTTTGTTCCATGTATGTGATTTGCCAGATATTTTACCTATAGTGCCGCATTTAATCCTAACAATATTGTGAAGGAAGTATTATCATCCCTGTTCTTCAGCCGAGGAAGTGAACCTACAATCAGAGAGAGCAGCTTCAGGGGCCAGAGGTGGAGGAAGAACTCATACCAGGCTTGAGAGCATCAAAGACAGTTAACCTTTCAGGAGGCTGGTTAATGGTTTAACTGGTTCCTGAGCCCATGTGGCCTCCCTTATGCAGAGGGCAGGGACTATGTCCTCTATTTCTCTGTATCCCTTACAGGGCCAAGGTCAGACCCTGCCTGCCTTGTATCCTTCACGCATAAAAGCTGCAGCCAGTGGAACCAGTGCCAGGTTGGTGCAAAATTCCTTCCCACCAGAGAGGGAACTTGCGAGGAAAAATTACAGTTTTCTGTAAAATATGGAAATAGATGCTTACAAACAAGTTCAAATTTATGATAATTTCCCAATATCTCAAGACATCCTCCTTGAACATCTGTGTGGTTCATGGACGAGTGCATGAACTGTCGCTAATCAGAAACAAATTGTGCCAACTCCACAGACCTGCGTGTCTCGCATTTTTAGATTTTTTTCCTCTCCTACCCAGTCTCATTCTAAGTTAATTAGACCATAGGAGAGGCATGGATTCTCTTCCAAGTTTAAGAGTAGCCAGAAGTCACTGGGGAGAGAGAATAGACCAAGAAACATTTTTCTTGCCTTGACAGTTGAATCTTAAACTCCCTTTTCCACCACCCATACATACAGTGCCATAAATAAGATAACACTACAGACTTTCTCAGATGTCAACATCTTAATGAGAGAATCTGCTTTCTGACACCTCAGAAAAGGTCAACAAAGAAAAAAGAAATTGGAGACAGGCCTACACCACATCCTTCTCATGTTGAACTTCCTCCATTCATATTAACTGCAGCAGTGGAATTGTTATTTTGCAACTGTAGAACAGATGTGAAGCTGAAATGATATGGTAGAGTTTTATTTTTGAATGATGCATATTTTTAAATTGGAGGAAAGGATGGGGCTTGACATTTTATGGGAGACACAGTTCCTGTTGCACAGAGACCCTGCTGTTAAGCACAAGCTAAAATCGGCAGCCCCAGAAAAGTAGGGCTCTATTCTGGAGGGGCCTGTCCTCATCCCATCCTTCTACCTAAAGAAAGCTCATGGTGTTAAATGGCTGCTGCTTTCTTATCGCTACTCTTACCCCTCCAGTCTGTGATCTTTTCCAACCCAAACAGAACTGTGTCATGCCCTGTTGAAGACTCTTCAATGGTACCTGCAGCTTTTAGTATAAAGTCCAGAATCCTTAAGGTGGTCAAGGATTCTGCCTGGTCTGATTCTACTTTCCTCATCAGTCATCACACACTTTGCACTCTCCATTCTAGCCTGAGGGCCTTCAAATAGCAACTTGCCCTTACACAGCCTTTGCACCTGCAGGGACCTGTGTTTAGAACACTCTCACTCCACCTGCCCCTGCAGTCTTCTGACGTCAGGCTCCCAGGCCCCCCAGACCGGGGGTCCTTGTCATCTCCTCTCCTTGTACCACATACTTCCCCTTCAGAGCACTTCTTCAGTTTGAAATGTAACACTTAACTGTAGGTAACCTGATGAATGCCGGTCTGCCACTGAGCCATACACCCACAAGGGCAAGCTCTCTGTTTTTGCTCACCTCTGAATAACAGACTTAGCACTGGATCAGGGTTCCTCAAACTCAGCACTGTTTGCAGTCTGGCAAAAGATGTCTCCCAGCTGGAGATTGTAAGAGCCATCAAGACTGATTCAGATCACAAACTGTGGGCTGGGGCCTTGAGAGAGGTCACCTAACCATACCTGGTTACCAAGTAACACGTGTCTCCTCCCAGAGTATGCAAGCTACTGTGTTTGCAAAGCAGCAGCTGGCAAGGTGGTGGGAGATCTAATCCATGATGGAGAGCTTTGTTTGATTTTTCTCTAACTATGTTTGAATTATTAAGTGTCTGGCTCATTAAGTGAAGGGTGCTGTTATAATTCTATCACTGGAGACAAAATTGCTATTTAAATTGAGTTTTGCCAGTTTAGCTAATTTACTAAGTTGGCGTTGCCACATTTTAATTATTATCCTCTGATCATAGATTATTCATGGGAACCATACAGTGCACCAAGTCTATATAGGCTGGTGTGCACCCTGCTCAGAGGTTTGTGCACTCTGGGAAGTGCTCTGTCCTGCAGTGGCTTGGTAGCCCGACTGGTTTCTCCAATGAAGTTCAAATCTTTGCTAATTCATAAAAGAGAAGTCTGATAATCACTACAATAAAGATTTGCTGACTCTCCCTGCCCCATCTAAAACACACACAGGGTAGGTAGATGTCCATATTTGTTTTGATTATCTTGCATTCAGCTGTGTTTCTCCCCCTCCCTTTGGCACTAGACTTACTATTGACCAGCAGTGAGACCTTTGGTAAGTCACTTTACCTCCTGAAGCTTATTTTCTATCCTAAAATTGCCAGCTGAGTTCAGAGGTTGGCTCAGGGCTGGGACTAAGGGGTGAGGTGCCCTGAGCTTCCATGACCCTCCTGAACGCTGCCTTTTGAAAATGTCGCCCACTGGTACACCCTCACAGCACCCTAGCCTCAGTTCTGTTGTAGGAGTACAGACATTCCTGCCTCTGTGAAACGATGGCTGACAGTGTTACCATTCTTTGGTCTCTTAAAAAAAAATTCTGTTCTTCTGTGGGTAAATTCTGTGTGTATAATCAAGATGTAGATTTTGTTTTCTATCTCCTGAAGGGCAGACAGGTGGTTTTGTGACATTTTCAGACAACTGGGGAACTATTTTTTTCTTATTTACAAAAATACTTAGGAAACAGAAAATACTTCCTCACAGTTGTTTTATCCCCCAAGAAAAAAATTCCTGCTAACTTCCTAAAGGCTTGTCTGCTTGGCCTTTTATTAGTTGTGTTTAGAGGCATAAAACGGTAACCATTTAAGGATATAGCTGATAGAGAATGTTTTCTGCATGCTCTGCTGAGTAAATGTCATTCCTAATTATTATTTACCTGCAGGACTTTTGAATTACAATGTCTCGTTCTACCAGAAATGTCTGATTTTTGATATTTTTAGAGAACCTGCTTTTCTCCTATGAAGTCAGTGTACTGTGCACAATTTGACAAGTTTTAAGACATAATGTAGCAGTTGGAGTTTTAAGCAAATAACACAGTCATGAAGGATGACTTCCCCGCATCTGCAATGTTCATCACTGCCTCACTATGAAGACCTTCATTTCACGGCAAAGTAGGTAGGACATGATAAAGCACTGACTTCTCAACTAGCATATATTAGTGTTTGCTTCTCAATACAGTCTCCCAAACCTTGACCCAATATCTGAGTGGCTGCTGTCCAAAGGTGCCAGTGGTTTCAAAAACTGGTTCTCAATCTAAACGCCTCCATTCAGTTGCCCTTCCAGCATGTCAGACTTTGGTGACTTAGCACAAAAGAAGGGAAAGAGAGCTGGCGCAACCCCGGCTTCTGTGATGGCTCAGTAAGATCAGAAGGACACACTTGACTTTAGTCTTTCTACGTTGGCATATGAGTTGAGGTCTTCTTCTCAGCTGATTTTAAATTTTGATCCAGTAACTTATGGGAGAGAGGATCTGGGCTGCTATTCACAGATGGTGGACCTTGCAAGCAGCATCCCAATTCACTCAGGAAGGGCAAACAGTATGGTAAACTGCAGACCATCCCTGTACATCGCTGCTGCCTCCAATTAAGAGGGCTCTTCCCGGGGCAGGGCCAGTCCTTCTATAGAAACTCTGCCAAGTTGTCTTGACTGACACTTAGCTGCCTGTCCAATGGACTCTCTTTCCAGTGCTCTTTCTGTTAATTATCAGGACATCCGAAGATTAAAGTCTCCATTTCAGATGGCCACAACCAGTGTGCTGGCAGCCAAGGTTCACGTCTGGCTAATGGTGTATCAGTATCAGCTTACTCCTGCACGGCACTTTCACTTTACAAACCACTTTCTCAGTTTGCTGGCTTTTTGTTTTGTTTTTTTTAATCAGAATTAATATTAAGGCTAGATGGTTAAAGCTGTTTTGGCAGCTTAAAGTATCATACTTTATTTGCCTATTTGCAGATGATGCTAAAGTTAACTGAGCACACAGATAATGAAATTAATAATAATAATGGTATGATAACTAACATTTATTGAGTCCTGATTCTGTGAGCGGCACTGTTAGTACACTATCCCATTCAAATAATCATTAGCAGTCAGATACGTAGGGTCCTATCACTAGCTCCATCGTAGAAATGAGAGAGACAGGCTTAGTAAGGCGAAGCGTCTTGCCCAAGGTCAGACAGCCTGGAAGTAAAGAGCAGGATTTAGACCTAGGTCTGTCTGAATCCAGTGTGGGCAGTTACTGTGGGAGAAACGTGGATGCTGACAAGCATTCCATTCTTAGCATGTCTGTATACATTCCCAGACTCCATGACAAGGGCTGTGGTATCACAGGGGATGCCTGCCCTCCAGGGTTTGTGTCTAGTAAGCATGATAGGTAATCAGTAGGAACAACCCAGGGTGGTATCAGCTATGATCCACTTCAGGGACAGCAACCAGAGTACTTAGAAGGGGAATGCAGATCAGACCTGATCAAGGAAGTGTTCCTGAGGAAACATGGTGGAGGAAGCTTGTCCCAAGAGAGTCACAGTTCTAGTCCATTTCTACTAGATGAAAAGTGAAGTGATGTAGGCTCTTCCCAGTTCCTGGTTACTGCCACCCCAGAGCTGGCATCCATTCGGACCCTTGCCGTGCCAGTTCTTAACCCCAGGGACACCCTGTACAGACATCAGGTGATTCTAAATCCAAATACCGACCAATGTGCAGTGCAAACAAAGGGAAGATGGGTGTTCTCTGCCCTGAATGGTGAAACCCAACATTAGCCATAGACTCTGGCCAAGCTGAGTGAGGAAAAAGACAAAAACGCAGGGAAAGTCCTTAAGTCGGCATCATTAAAGATGACACCAGAAGAACGGTCAATGGTGTGGGCATTCCCTGGGGCACACTTGGTTCATTCTTCTTGGTGATTACCCTGAGTCTGGACTCCAGCCACCCCCATCAATTCCCCACCTTGTAAATCTGTGTGTTAAAGGAAATCCCAGAAGGGAATGCAAAGGCTGACCGTTGCCTGGAAGCTGGAGAAATGGATGCCTGACCCTAAGCTGCTTGAAAGCTGCTGCACACAGGTGCTCTCCTAGCATGGCCAGACAGAAGCCAACAAGGTCCCTTGATGTCCACACATGTTGGTCTCATCAGCAAGAAGATTGTATCAAGGGAAAGAGAATGAGTTGGCTAGAGATGCATTATTTCTGAAAGGTGGACAAATGAACAGACTGTTTCCCCAGCTGAATGTGATATCAATATTAAAATAAAATGAAGTGCTGAGTTCATTTATGCTGATGCCCCATATCATGACTAATTCACCATAGCAGGGAGACTTGACCTGTAGCAGCAGCTCTCGACCTTTGCCTGCACATCAGAATTACTTGGGGATGCCCAGGCTGTGACATAAAGTAATGAAATAGACTGGCTGGGGGTGGGGCTCAGGTACCGGTATGTGCATAGACCAGGTGAGCCACCGTCCTACAGACTAACCTGCCACACTCCAGAGAGGAGGCTATTAGTAAACAGAACCTGATTTCCATGGTAACATGCAGCTCAGCTCCTCTCCCTTTCAGAGCACACCAAGAGGTGAATTATTTAGTTTCCTTTCCTTCTCTCTACTGTTTCAGTTGATGGAGCCTCGAGTGGCATGGAATCCCTATTTAATGACTGGAGGGTAAGCTGGGGGCCGTAATATAATCTTGCCTATAGCCATTTTCTGGAGAAACCATTTCTTTGCAAATGAGGAATGTGCTGAGTAGTGGTTAGGACACAATGGTGGGAGCAAGAGGGAGGCTTTTCTTTGAGAACTGCTGTAGTCTGCGGATGCAGCATAGGTGATAGAATATTCCAGTAGTCTTTCTTAAGACTTTTTCATGGAAAACTATGATATCAGGTCTCTCACAAAACAAAACAAAACAAAACAAATAAACCACTGCACTAGAAGCTTCACATCCCTCATGTATAACCCTCATTGCCACCCCCACAAGGTAGCATTAGCTCAGTTTCACAGTTAAGGAAACAGGCTCAGAGAACTTTTGTCATTTTACTGGTCAAATAACCAGTGATTGACAGAAATGAGATTAAAACCCAGTTGGTTTGACCCCAAAGCATTTTCCATGAAACCACACCATCTCATGAAATAACCAAATCTCATTTTATACGCTAGGGGCTTAGTGCTCTTGGATACGTGGGAAGGGTTTCTTCAAAGAAGCCTGCAGTTCCAAGCAACCGAGCAGTCATTGGACTGCTGAGAGGCGGCGGCAGCAAGCCAAGCCCGCTAGGGTGCATCTGGTGTCTGTGTCCTTCCCACTGAACCACCGTGGGTGGCAAGGCGCGCGCACTGAGAGCCTTTGTTAGCGACAGGGATGAGATGGGTTGAGCCATCCTCCTTCTCTCTGGTCTTCCTCAGCATGCACATGTATTTGTAAGATGGCTTCCAAGGCGGGGCTCTGTACAAAGGTGTCCTTCATAAACTGAACGCATCCCATACAAGGCTGAGATCAGGGATGTCAGTAGCACAGTGACTTCACCAAATGAGCTGACCAGCCAAAGTCATGTTATCTTTCACAGGAGGAAAATGACCTCCCAGAAATTCACTTTTCCCAGCTTATGTGATCCCCTCTGTCTGGCACACACAAGAGTGAATGCCATGGCTGTGACAGGGCACCTTGTGAAGGAGACCAGCCCATGAAATCTGATGGGGATGCTTTCTCCCTTGTTGCTGTTTTTTTTTTAACAGTTATTTATATAGCTCAAATGTTGCGAGGGTGGTAAGAAAAAGAAATGCGAACCTTGATGAAGAGCTGAGAGCTTGAGAAAAGAAACCAAGAGAGAAGGTTGCTCAGTGATCTAGAAAGAGAAGCTTGCCCATAGAGTGCTTTCTACTAGACACTCTAAGGGCAAGGAACATGTAGATTTAAGAGAGAGAAACAACCCTTCTTAAAATTAATAATTCAAGGCAAGATCACAAAATTTAATTGCTCTCTGTCAGCCACAGCTCATGCTTGTCTTCCGTTATTTTGCACAAATTAAGTTGGCAGCATTAAATAGCCACCACATTCATTTTTAAAGGACTCTCTTGTTATCTACAGCCTGTTAATATGTTCATCCTTCACCCCCTTAAGTAATGCTGGGCAGATTTTACTCATTTGGAGTGAATGAAGCTCTCATTTGATAGAAGGAGGGAAATTGTACAAGATGAAATGTCATCCCAAAGGACACACATCACTACCCTAAGAGGCTCTGAGGCCCCAGACAGGCAGCCCTGGAGATAAGTGCATCGGAAGGAAGCAAAGCCAGAGTGTCTTCTGAAGCTGTGCTTTAACCACTATTCATATGTAGCTATTTAATTTAAATTAATTAAAATGAAATAAAACTAAAAGTTCTGTTTGCCAGACACATTAGCTCCATTCTAAGGGCTCAAAAGACACTCATGGCTAGTGGCCACCATACTGATAGCACAAAAATGATTTTTACCATTCCAAAAGGGTCTATCGGACAGTGCTGGTTCAAAGTTTTCAGACTTGAATAGAATGGCTTCTTATTGTCTTATCTCATCTCACGACAAGATAAGCTAGGTGTTTCACATACAATTTGTCACAATCCACTTTGTGGAAAATCCCGATGAAAAGCAATGAGCTTTGTGTCTGTTCTTACCCATGTGGGATGATCTTGTTTGTGGCAACAGGGCAAGAAATGGGAATGTTTATCATGTGACCAAGGATGGATGAGACAGAGAGAAGAATACTGGTCCTTGGGGGTATGGCTTATGAATGTTTTATGCTTTGAACCTGAGAACACCTTTAACCCTGCTGTGCCTGCATCCCATTTGCATACATGCTGCAGGTGGACTCTGAGTCTGTGTAGGGTTACTGCATAGACACTCTGTTATCTTTTCAAGGCAGACAGTGGAAGAATTTCAGTCTACTGGGCCAGTTATGTGCTCAAGTTGCCCTCAGGCATTCTATCTGCCCTTCTCAGGGCACAGGGAGAAAAGGAATGCATAGATACGTCTCATCCTGCATGTTGGGCCTTTAGCCTATCTCTAAGCAAAGCTTGGCATAATTAATAGTGAAGTTATCTGCCAATTATTCCACTATTCAAGCAGAACTAGAAGTACCCTGTATATAGAGTGAGCCTCATGTGCACAATTAATAATTTTCATCACTCAATTACTTGTGTAGTATTTAACCTAATAACATTAGATGTGCATTATTGGGCTTTGATTGCTGTTTTCTTCTTTCCACCCCCTCTTGTATAAGCTGTTCTCTATGAAGTTGTCATGATTTGTTGACAAATCATGTTTAGTGCTTTTTTTTTTCTTATTTTCTTACATTTTTCAACAGTTTGCATGTATCTGGGCCTATCTCTTTTAAACTCTTCTCTCCTTCAGCCTCCATGATGCTTTTCATGGCTTCTTGGCCTCCCTTTGGGTGGACCACACTTCATGGCACTCACTGGTTTTGTTCTCTTGCACAGCGAAGTTGCTCTCATCATTTGCATTCACCCTGAGCACCACACACTGATGGGGAGGAGAGGGAGGGCACGCTCAGACCTGTTCATTCAGATGGAGAGTGGTCAGTGCCATTGGTTGGAGGAATTCGTTTTCTTCACCTTAGGATGAAGGAAGTAGAAACCAGTCTCTTACAAGAGGACAGAGGAGGGGGGATGGCAAGAATGAGCCTGCCTGCCTGGGGGTCACTATGTGTGGGATGAGTGGCAGCTGAGATCCATGAATGACCCCACTGCTAGGAGATCAAGGTTGTTGTCGATATTGGTTTGGCTGGGTAGGGCCCCAAGTCCACAGGGGAGCAGAACTGGCTGAGGGGGCCTGAAGAAATCCCACATCGACAGTACTGTACTCCTGCTTCTCTGTGCTTTTTGTCCTACATTTATATCCTCTCTACCAGCCATCTGTGAAAGTCTTATGGATCTCTGAATTTCCATATTCACTGAAACCCATGGAAGATTCCTTCAGGCCACACCATCTCATCACCCAACAGCAACTGAAGAATTTTTCCTATAGATTTTACCTCCTGATCATATGGGATTGCATCTTTGGAATTATCTTAGATTCTTTTTCTTCTTGAATCCCATGCTTAGCTGGTTGCCAAGTCCTGCCAGTTCTGTTAAGCATCTGTCTGATAGGCTTCTCAAGACATTAGTGCAGTGGATCTCAAAGTATGGCTTCTTGACCAGCAGTATCGGTGACACCTAGTAACGTAAATTCTCAGGTCTCGCCAGCAGACTCAGAAACTCTAGGGACTGGGCCCAGCCATCTGTGTTTAAGGAGAGCTCCAGGTGATTCCAATTCATGCTCAAGCTTGAAAACTACTGCCTCTCATCACAGTTCAAACCCCTCACTATGGCCTCCAATGCTCCAGATGATCTGGCCCCTCTCTACCACTCTAAACTCACCTGAAGCCTCTCTGCCCCTGTGATTCTCCAGTGGTTTTCTTCCAGGTCCTGGAGAGGCCCAAGATATTCCCACCTCAAGTCTTTGCAAATGCCAGTTTCTCCACCTGGAATGTTCTCATACTCTTCTTCCCACTTTTCACACGGTAAGCTCCTTTCATCTTTTAATTCTTAGCATAAATATCATAGAGAATATGCTTGGCCACCCTACCTAAAGTGTCCACCTCACCTCTATCCTTTTAACTCTTCCCTACATCTGGTTCCTTGGTTGGTAGTTTTGTATCATAATTTACAATTGATTTTCTGTTTCCTGTCTTTTTTGAAAAAAAGGGGCAGGGACATTATCTGTCTCGTTCAACCTTGTGTTTCCAGCATGGCACTTAAGGCACAGTGAAAGCTCAATAAATAACTAATTGTTGAATCAATGCATGTAGCCTGTCTTCACCTCTATTCACAGAGCTACAAGCCTTGGAGGCTTTGGTTTACCTTCAAGTGATTTTTGTGGTCCCCTCTAGCTCTGTGCCATAGTATGGTGGGTGATATGAGATATAAAATTATGTATCCAGCATCATTGGCTGTAATTAAATCCATTCTGCCTTGGCTAGCCATTGAGCCAGGTCACTGCTCCCAATTTTCAGCCTTATGCAAATGTTAGATTCATCTTCCTCAGTCATCATTTTCACCATGCTCTCCTTGGTCTCGGCTATCAGATTTCACAGGAGACTGGTGCAGACCGTTCCACTCTGAGGCGAATACAATTAGGAAAAAGGGCCTATTTGTTAATAGTAATGCCAAGGCTTGCATGGCAGTTCAAAAATGTAGAAGAGGTTCATTCTGTAGATAAATATCATAAGTAGGAAAAGTGCCCTCTTTGTAAAGTGATATCCTTTGACAACAAAGAAGGAGCAGGGTGTGAGGACAAGGTCTGCATGTGGCAGGTGATAGACCATGAGATGAGTAGCTTTCCCTGGTCCCTAACTTGGAGCCCAGTTCTGCGGCTGTGGAGGCTCTTGGTACTGGATCCCTTTGGCCTCGCTGACTTTCCAGACTCATGATTTCCCAGAGCATCCCACTTGATTCTGAGTCAGAGATTCTCTTTGCCAAGGTCAGCTCTAAGCAGTGGGCCCAGAGACCAGAGTTGATGACACCCTGACAAGGTGTGTGGGCCATGTGGGCTCCTGGACACATGGTTATGTTCACAAAGTACCTTAAGGAACTTCACAGTTTGCCTCTGGGGAAATGGGAGACCTAAACCAGGGCCTGTTCACAGGAAACATCTCTTCTTCAGAGTAGGAAAACTTGCTAAATTCTAGGGATAATGATAATAATGGTCATAGATAACATTTATGGAGGACTTACTCTATTGGTCTGGCACCCTGTGAAGCACTTTATACAAAGGATCTCTTTTAATCCTCCAATCACAACCTTACAAAACAGGTGCTGTTATTACTCTGTTCTGCAGATGAAGAAGCTGAAATACAGAGGACCCCACAGGCTTCTACCCAGGGAAGTGCTCTTGACTCTGACCCACCATCATAGCATCTCCGTCACCTCCCCCATGAGGCAAGGACTTGCTCCACTTTACAGATAGGGAAACTGAGAATCAGAGAGAGCTGCCTGGCTGCATCAGGTCCTCAATGCCATACTATAAAGCCAGCTTTTCCCTCTTCACTATATGTTAAGCATTTTGGCCTTCCATAAAAAGAAGAGAGCAGATGGATGGGAAGCAGGGGAGGATAGTAAAGAAAAAGCATCATGGAGAAAAAAAATCTAAGAAAAAAGGAAGTCTAATGTTATAGGTGGTTAAATTACTAGGGGAAAATAGTCTGAGACAGAAGTGAGCCACCCAATAAGATTGAAGCCTTCCAAGGAAGATTGGAAAGGAGCAGTTGTGCCTGGACACAGACCATTATTTTCAGGCTGAGAGGCCCCTAGAGGAAAGAATTACTAGTGAAGTCCCAAGTTGGGGAACTGTAGCTTGGCCTTCAACAGTATGTCTACCTACCCATGTGCCAGGCTGAAGAGAATATTAGAATCCTCCAAATTGATGAAAAGATAACAAAAGGTCAGAAAAGATGATTTTGTTATTCTATTTACAGCCCTTCTTCTAGAAAAGTATCTCAGATCTGCCAAAATGACAGAGAAGAGGTTGCCAATAAGATTCTCACTTCCTTCAAATGAGCTGCAACATGACTGAATAGAGACAAAGAGGCAAAGGGCTGTCCAAAGAGTGTCTAAATTGCTATCCAAGAAGTGGCCAAAAAATCATCACGATTTTCAGGTCCTTACCTCATACCTGTTAGAATGGTTATTATCAAAAAGAAAAGAAATAACAAGGTGAGGATGTGGAGAAAAGGCACTGCTTGGGGGAATGTAAATTGGTGCCACCACTATGGAAAACAATGTTGAGGCATCTCAAAAAATTAAAAATAGATCTATATATAATCTAGAAATTCCACTTCCAGGTATGTATTTGAAGAAAACAAAAACTCTAATTCAAAAAGATATATGCACTCCTTTGCTCATGCAGCATTATTTACAATAGCCAAAATATGAAGATGTGGAAACAACATAGGTATCCATTGATGGATGAATGGATAAAGAAGTTGTGGTATATAAATATAATGGAATACTACTCAGCCATAAAAAAGAATGAAATCTTGCCATTTGTGATAACGTGGATGTACCTTAAGGGATTTATGCTAGGTGAAATAAGTCAGACAGAGAATGACAAGCAGAATGTGATTTAACTTATATGTGGGCTCTAAAAAACAAAACAAAACTTATAGATACAGAGAATAAACTGTGGTTATTAAAGGGGAATGAGGTTAGGGGTGGACAAAAAAGGAGTCAACTATATGGAGACAGATGGTAACTAGACTTACTGTGGTGATCACTTCATAGTGCATGCAAATATAGAATTGTTGTACACTTGAAACTCATATGTTACATAACAATTTTATCTTAAGAAAAAAATTTTCCAGTTCCTAATTCTTCTCGGAAACAAATTAATGAGAAAAACCTGTCCTACTTGAGAGAGCACATGGGAAATCTGACTTGCCAATGGGATGGTTGGAGGGAGCAAAAATGGGTCATTGGAGACCAAGAAACTGACAAGGCAGAGGTTGGGCTTTGGGGGAGAAAAGGTGAGAGAAAAGGAGGATGGGTGCAGAGAATTCCTGTTCGCATTAAAGCTATACCTTGCCTATAGCCAGATGGCGTTTATGGCTGACTTCATTTCCTACTAGCCCAGGGCTGCAGGGCCAAAGCTCATCTGCTTGGCTGGTGCAACTTATCCTTGATACTGACTCATCAGATGGCTGTGGCCCACCAGGGCTTTCTGGACACCATGTAGGGAGCAACACAGTGAGAGGAAGCAGGTGGTTTGGCCTCTAAATTCAAGGGGCACAGCAGGGTGGGAAGGAGAGGGAGATGGCAGGAGGGGGCAAGGTGGCCAACTAATTACTAATTACCAAGCCCTTTGCAAACACGACAGCTCCACCTGAATAGTAAATGTTATTGCTACAGCTCCATTTTGCCAACTGCGATGTTTCGACTTGCAAATTTAGAGAATTCTCCAAGGGACCAGCAGATTGCTTATCGCACAATACTTCTACCCAAGGCTAAGGGCTGCAGGAAAAAAATTCTTCCTGACAAACTTTTCAAAACACAAGTTGTGTAATAACTATGCAAATAATGGAGAATGGGAACTTTTAAAAACATGTCATAAATGTTTTTACCTAGCCAGAGTCATTTACATTTTTACAGAACTTTTAAACTTACAAAATATTGCACATCCAGTGTCTCTCTTATCCTCCTCAGCCTCTGTGAAGTAGTATTCTCCATTTATCAGATGAGAAAAACATGGCTCAAAATACTGCAGAGATATGCCCAAGGTCACAAAAGGAATGTGCAAAAAAGAATGAACAGGGGCTTACATACAAGTTTCCAGCTCAAAATTCCCCTGGCATGAGGGTGTGTGTGTTTTGTGTTTGCCAGTGTATCAGTTTCAGCACCTAAGATAAAAGCTGCAATCCTATATTAAAATAATGTGTTTTCTGTAGATACTCATAATTATGAAAGTAACATATAAATACTACAGGAAATTTAGAAACTATATTAAAATATGAATTAAAAAGCCAAGAATCTTCCATGTAAGCTTACCACCTAGACATCTCATGTTTAGAACAACAAAAAAATCTCTCAGTCTGAATCACCCTCAACATGATTTTTCTACCCAATCCCACATTTGCATAAACAGAGGAGTAATAGGAGAAGCCTGGTGTAGTGCTGAAGAGCACAGACTCGAGCCAGAGAGCCTGTGTGCAAATTCTAATTCTGATAGGTGGTGGCTCTGTGTCATCAAACGAGTGATGTAGCCTCTCTGATCTTAGTTTCCATGTCTAAAATGGAGCAAAATGTATCTGCATTATAGGACCAGTAAGAGAAATCCACAGCTGCATAAGTATCTGTTAAATAAAGGGGCTACTCAACCTCAGTATACAAAGTCCAAGCCCCTTTTCAAATGATTCTCCTTGGGAAGCTCCTTAGAACGTATCAGATACTTAAAAGAAAGAGCGTATATCCAGTCAAATAGCTCTGCTTGGGGAGCTCTGGGAAATGAGACAGTACAGTGGTAGGGAGACACAGGGGGTTAGAGTCTGGCTTCAACTCTGCTGCATGTTAGCAATATGACCATATACATAACTTCTCCCAGTACTGTGTATGTGTAAATTGAAGTAACTCTGCCATGTAGAGTTGATGATGTAATATAGGTGAGACTGTACTTTGATTGCAAAATCCTCAATCATTAAGATTGTTTCTCATTGCTGTTATTATTATAAAGGTAATGGCCGATATTTTACCTTACTGAGATAATTAAATATATCACATCTGGTTTGGATACAACATCAAGGACATTAAGAAAGCTCCAACCTGACCAGGTAAACCAGTTTTAGGTCATCAAATCTAGATCATATGAAGCTAATGGCTTCATTATATTGACATTATTGACATTGTTTTTATTATCATTTTTACTTATTATTCTAGGTGAATATTATTACGGTTCTATCTGCATCAATTAGGGCTCATCTTCCTTGAGCCTCTACCTCTTTATACAGGAAATGGGAGGATTCACTCTTTGGAAGCAAGAAATACCTTAGGCAATGTAAATACTCTATTGGCATTCTTTTGGGAAACATTCCTCTAAAAGCTGTGGCTATGCAAATACTGAAGAGTGATTTACTGAAATTTGTGTGAACATTGTCTCTGAAAAGTGGAATGGTATGAAAGGTAAAGAAACGACTGAACTGAATAGAAGGTCATTTGGGTTGTGGCAAAGCTCTTAAATAAATTTGCCTAGTCCCAGGATACACATGGAATTCTGATAGAAAAATTCTAACCTCCCACTACTCTGGGGCTTTCCTTTGTTCAGAACATCCTTCCATTTCAAGGGTCACCTCGGTATTATTATGCTCCCTTTGCAAAGGGGTAAAATATTGGGTTGTGCACTACGTAACTAAGAAACTTAAAAGTTCAGTTAAGATCTTGGGAAAAGATTGCTTGTCATTCATGCTGTTTACAGCCTGTTCTGAATCATCAGCAAAAGCAATCATCTCAATGGACTCCATAGGTAGGATTCCATCTCTGAAAGCGTCTTCTCCTGAGCACTGCCTCTCCACAGCAGCTATTTAAGGACTCTGGTGAAATGAGTTTGGAAAATACTGAGTTAAACAAACATCTTCAACTGGATGCAGCTTATGTGGCAAACTGTTCAGAGCAAACTTTTTAACTACATATTTTAACTATAAGAGCTGCCAATCTCTAGGAAAACAACTTTGGCTACTGGGCTTGAAAGAGCTCCATGTGTCCTTTAGTGGAGGTCAGAAAGCTGAGAAAAGCCTTCCTCAAAGATTCGGGTAAGATCAGCCATTCAGCTATTTGGTTTTCCTATAAATTCAAAGGAAGGGACAAATCCCAGATACACATTAAGTCTGCAGAAAGAGGAATGAGCACAGAGCTGATGTGCTCAGGGTTATGCTGTCAATCACCTGCCATTGGGGCTTTCGCTATCACCTCTTATGACATCAGTGGAATTCTTCAGATGAATTACAGCCATACACTCTTACCAAACCCCTCAGTTACTGCTAGTTACTCAGTAAGTGAGCTCCCTTACTGAGCTCACTGTGAATGGTGTGCATTGTGAGATCTGGGGTTGCATTGATCTTCCAAGTATGAGAGCCAGTCAGCAAATTGTTGAACCAAGAAAAAAGGGAGGAGAGAGAAAGGAAGTACCTTATAAACTTTGCCCAAACCCATCTAGTTTCTGAAATTCTACTAACTACCAGAGAAAGTGTGTTTCCCCTTTGGCATTTCTGAAATCAAAGTATGCAAATGAGTCCCCACACAGCAAATTGCATATAATTATATCTTACATAATATTATATATATATTGTATTACATTATATTTTGTACAGTCATAATAATTACATAATCATTACTATGGTGCAGACAATATGGCACGGTGGTGAAAGCTGAAGCTCTGAAATCAGATTGTCTGGGTTTGAACCCAGCTTCATCTCCTACTGTGTGACCTTCCCAAGTTGCTAAATTTTGAGAAGCCAATCTTTTTCTCAATGTTCCTCTATTCGGTGGAGATAAAAATAGTCTCTATCTCATCAAGTTGTTCTGTGGATTAGATGGATTAAATGACATAAAGCGTTGGGTTCTAAATTTAACAACATTGATGACAATGATTACTAAGATGTGTATTAATGTTTAACAGCGAGTATAGTCACTTAGTGTAATTTCAGGAAAATTAGGAAGGCAAAATAAGTTCAGTAAGACCCTTTTCACGAATACTAATCTACTGGTTAATGTCTAAGCTTCCACCTTTAAAGCACCATCAAATTTAACTTCAGGTCCTGATCTTGGTTAACACACAAGCACTCCAGGGAAGAACAATGTTTTAGCTGCTTTCAGTAGCCTACACATTTGCAGTTTTCACTGGGGTTCAAAGAATTGCTGGGGAGAAAAAAGCCATGAGCACACTGCTTACCTGAGGAAAACGGTGCCACAAACAAAGGCAGGTGACCCCATGGTCATTGTAATAAAAACAAGTCAGGAAAATCCTATTGGTCGTACATTCACCACTTCTTCAAAACACAATGACCACTTTAGTGTCTCCATCAAATTAATATGTGCTGGAGAACTAGGGTGGAAACAAAACCAGAGACTCCAGAGAATAAGCCAGGTGGCCACCAGTCTGGTGTGTACTGATGGGCTCAGCAGCCCTGGCCATTACTTTTTAAGTCTGGGATTTTGAGGAAGTAAAAGTTAATAATAAGCATGGTTAAATTTGTGTCCAGCCATTCATTTCTATGGATTTAACTTAATAAATCTTCATAAACCTTGGAGGAGAGCATTGTCCAGTCAGAGAGTAATAAACAGGGTGTCAAGAGATTCATTTGGACCCTAGCTCTACCTCTCATTGATGCTATTACCCTAGAAAACTTATGTGGCTTCTCTGGACCCCAGTTACCTCAATTCCAAATAATGACCTGAGTGACATCACCTCTGGAACATTATTTTAAATTAAAAATTTTATCTCAATCAATGACCAATTCCACAACCCATATGAGGGTAAAGCGACCTTGTGAAAAAGCAGAAATGTGATAAAGTCATCCTTGACCACTACATCAAATCCAAATTTATCACTCCTATCCAGATTAGCCACTATTACCAGCTTGGTGAATGTCCTTCATTTTTCTGTCTTTACATACTCATATCTGTGGCCCTTACAATATATTTTAAGTTTGTTTGCATTTTGAACCTAAACATTATCATCTTGGACCTGTTCTGAATTTTTTGCCTTCACATTATCTAAGACTTACCCATTCCAGTAAACACAAATCTATTACATTCTTTCAATTGCAAGACAGTGCTTCTTAGGGTTACACTCTGTTGTGTATTTGGCTATTCCCCACTACTGGGATTCATGTAGTTTTCTGTTGTAAGATGCAATCATCTTCTTGTGCATGCGTGTGAGTATTCTCCTAGGTTAGATACTGAGCACAGGAATCACTGGGGCATAGATAGAGCATAATTTATCTTCCAAACAAGGACATTCTCAAACGATATTAATAATTATACCAGTAAAACAGGCAGAAGCTGGGACTATCCCAGGCACACCTGGATGTATGGTTTCCCTAGATAAGGAGCATGTCTGTATGTATGTTGTTTGTTTTTTAAAATTTTTACAGATAATGACAATACCATCCAAAGAAAACTGAATGAGATATTTTTAAGCTTTCAAATTCTACTATCTAAAGTTTGATATTTTTTTCCCCAGAAATGAAGGGTAGAATATCAAAAGCTTATGCTAATCCTCAGATGACAGCTAAACGTCTTTCCTGGCTGAAAGGCAGAATTCTTTAATAGAGGGCACACACGGGCTTGGAGGTCCTTCAGTCCAAGTTTTGATAGTCTGTAGGCCCCACCCCCTGGAATATTTAATGTCCCATTGCAGCCTTAGCACAACTCCTCCTTAGTAACCAATCCTATCTCTCTCCTGAGAGGTCATTTTCTATGTGGTTTGGCCAGAAAAAGGCCCTTTCTGAGTGTGGCATTATGGCTTCTGTCATCAATTACTTTCCCTGTGGACCTACCCTATGGACATGTTCCCTTTTCTACTTCTTTTTTTTATGCATCTGGTTCCTTTGGGACTTTCTAATGTTGCACAGTCACTAAAAGACAGGAAACAAATAATCAGCCAATTTTCATTTTATTCTACAAATCTCTAGGTTGGAAATCAAAGATTATCGGCAGAGCCTCATTTCAGTAAAGAGCTTTTTTTGCAGACATAAAAGAGATATGACGCTTTCATTATCAACAGGTAATTTACTCCACTGATATCCACAGGAATTAGAAAGCACTAGAACTCCAGTTCTGCACCAAATGGAACTTTAGAATTCCTACACTGACTACTGGAAAAATCTATAAGCAACAAGGATTGTTGATACCAGAGTGTACAACAGTGGAACCAATTCATTCACTGGTATTTATTGAACCTTACAGTGTTCAACATTCATAAGTGTCATGGGAGATAAGTAGTTGTATAAACATGACCTATCCTACCAAGAGTTTATAATCTAGTTGGGAAGCCAACACTGGTGAAAGCAATTGAAAACAAGATGTCAAGAAGCACCTGGAATCCTTAGCCAGATGGTTTGCTGAGGCTTTTCCTTCACTAGAAAGACTGAATCTTGAAATGCTGTGATTTGATGTCTTGATTATATCAACCTCACTGACTTTAAACTGTGGGTAATAAGGGAACAACACATATGCCCATCTTCTGCCCCAGGCTCTCAGGAATCCAGCATATTTGCAACAAATGAATTTCATCTTGGATTTTGAAGAGTCAGAGCAAAGGTGGCCTGCATCTCTTTACAGCATAGTGATTACCAGCATGAGTTCCACTTTGATGCCTGCTTTCAGGTCTGAGCTCCACTACTTAATTAATATGTGTGACCTGAACATATTACTAACATTTCTAGGCCTCAGTTTTCTCAACTGAAAATAGAGATAATATTCTCTTGTATATTATGTATATATACATATTGTATATTCTGAAGATTAAATGAATATATTCTAAATTCTTGGACTGGTGCCTGGCACACAAAAGGGCTCAAAATACTGGCCATTCTTAAAACCAGTATTCCATGCTTTGAGATGTTATTTAACAACCCCAAACCTAACTTAACTCATTATGTGCCAGGTACTATTTTAAGCACTTTAAATGTATTAATCTGTTTGATCCTCTAACAATCCTACAAGGGAGGTACTGTCATTATCTTCTTTTTACAGATGAGGGAACTGAGGCACAGAGAGGCCACCCAAGAGCAAGCTAGTGGCAGAGCCGCGGTTCAAACCTAGTGCTTTTTTTTTTAATATAATTTATTTTATTATCATTAATCTACAATTACATGTGCAATATTACGGTTATTAAACTACCTCTTCATCAGGTCCCCCCCACCAACCCCATTACAATCACTGTCCATCAGCATAATGAGATGCTATCGAATCACTACTTGTATTCTCTGAGTTGTACTGCCCTCCCCGTGCCCCCCCAACATTATATCTGCTAATCGTAATGCCCCTTTTTCCCTCTTATCCCTCCCATCCCACCCATTTTCCCCAGTCCCTTTCCCTTTGGTAACTATTAGTCCGTTCTTGGGTTCTGTGAGTCTGCTGCTGTTTTGTCCCTTCAGTATTTTTTCTTTGTTCTTATACTCCACATATGAGTGAAATCATTTGATACTTGTCTTTTTCGGCTTGGCTTATTTCACTGAGCATAATACCCTCTAGCTCCATCCATGTTGTTGCAAATGGTAGGATTTGTTTTCTTCTTATGGCTGAATAATATTCCATTGTGTATATGTACCACATCTTCTTTATCCATTCATCTACTGATGGACACTTAGGTTGCTTCCATTTCTTGGCTATTGTAAATAGTGCTGCAATAAACATAGGGGTGCATCTGTCTTTTTCAAACTGGGATGCTGCATTCTTAGGGTAAATTCCTAGGAGTGGAATTCCTGGGTCAAATGGTATTTCTATTTTGAGTTTTTTGAGGAACCTCCATACTGCTTTCCACAATGGTTGAACTAATTTGCAGTCCCACCAGCAGTGTAGGAGGGTTCCCTTTTCTCCACATCCTCGCCAACATTTGTTGTTGTTTGTGTTTTGGATGTTGGCCATCCTCACTGGTGTGAGGTGATATCTCATTGTGGTTTTAATCTGCATTTCTCTGATGATTAGCGATGTGGAGCATCTTTTCATGTGCCTGTTGGCCATCTGAATTTCTTCTTTGGAGAAGTGTCTATTCATGTCCTCTGCCCATTTCTTAATTGGATTATTTGCTTTCTGTTTGTTAAGGTGCATGAGTTCTTTATATATTTTGGATGTCAACCCTTTATCAGATACGTTTTTTATGAATATATTCTCCCATACTGTAGGATGTCTTTTTGTTCTACTGATGGTGTCCTTTGCTGTACAGAAGCTTTTCAGCTTGATATAGTCCCACTTGTTCATTTTTGCTTTTGTTTCCCTTGCCCGGGAGATATGTTCATGAAGAAGTTGCTCATGTTTATGTCCAAGAGATTTTTGCCTATGTTTTTTTCTAAGAGTTTTATGGTTTCATGACTTACATTCAGGTCTTTGATCCACCTTGAGTTTACCTTTGTGTATGGGGCTAGACAGTAGTCCAGTTTCATTCTCTTACATGTAGCTGTCCAGTTTTTCCAACACCAGCTGCTGAAGAGGCTGTCATCTCCCCATTGTATATCCAAGGCTCCTTTATCAAATATTAATTGACTGTATATGTTTGGGTTAATGTTTGGATTTTCTATTCTGTTCCACTGGTCTGTGGGTCTGTTTTTGTGCCAATACCAAATTGTCTTGATTACTGTGGCTTTGTAGTAGAGCTTGAAGTCAGGGAGTGTAATTCCCCCTGTTTTATTCCTCCTTCTCAGGATTGCTTTGGCTATTCGGGGTCTTTTGTGGTTCCATATGAATTTTAGAATTATTTGCTCCAGTTCATTGAAGAAAGCTGTTGGTAGTTTGATAGGGATTGCATTGAATCTGTAGATTGCTTTAGGTAGTATAGCCATTTTGACAATATTTATTCTTCCTAGCCAAGAGCATGGGATGCATTTCCATTTGTTAGTGTCCTCTTTAATTTCTCTTAGGAGTGTCTTGTAATTTTCAGAGTACAGGTCTTTCACTTCCTTCGTTAGGTTTATTCCTAGGTATTTTATTCTTTTTGATGCAATTGTGAATGGAATTATTTTTCTGATTTCTCTTTCTGTTAGTTCATCATTAGTGTACAGGAAAGCAACAGATTTCTGTGTGTTAATTTTGTATCTTGCAACTTTGCTGAATTCAGATATTAGTTTTAGTAGTTTTGGAGTGGAGTCTTTAGGGTTTTTTATGTACAATATCATGTCATCTGCCAATAGTGACAATTTGACTTCTTCTTTACCAATCTGGATGCCTTGTATGTCTTTGTTTTGTCTGATTGCTGTGGCTAGGACCTCCAGTACTATGTTGAATAACAGTGGAGAGAGTGGGCATCCCTGTCTTGTTCCCGATCTTAGATGAAAAGCTTTCAGCGTCTCGCCGTTAAGTATGATGTTAGCTGTGGGTTTGTCATATATAGCCTTTATGATGTTGAGGTACTTGCCGTCTATACCCATTTTGTTGAGAGTTTTAATCAGGAATGGATGCTGAATTTTGTCAAATGCTTTTTCAGCATCTATGGAGATGATCATGTGGTTTTTGTTCTTCTTTTTGTTGATGTGGTGGATGATGTTGATGGATTTTCGAATGTTGTACCATCCTTGCATCCCTGGGATGAATCCCACTTGATCATGGTGTATGGTCCTCTTGATGTATTTTTGAATTCGGTTTGCTAATATCTTGTTGAGTATTTTTGCATCTATGTTCATCAGGGATATTGGTCTGTAATTTTCTTTTTTGGTGAGGTCTTTTCCAGGTTTTGGTATTAGAGTGATGCTGGCTTCATAGAATGAGTTTGGAAGTATTCCCTCCTCTTCTATTTTTTGGAAAACTTTAAGGAGAATGGGTGTTATTACTTCTCTATATGTCTGGTAGAATTCAGAGGTGAATCCGTCAGGCCCCGGGGGTTTTGTTCTTGGGTAGTTTTTTGATTACAGATTCAATTTCGTTGCTGCTGATTGGTCTGTTTTGTTTTTCTGTTTCTTGCTTGATCAGTCTTGGAAGGTTGTATTTTTCTAAGAAGTCCATTTCTTCTATGTTTTCCAGCTTGTTAGCATATAGGTTCTCATAATATTCTCTTATGATTCTTTGTATTTCTGTGGGGTCCGTCATGATTTTTCCTTTCTCATTTCTGATTGTGTTTATGTGTGTAGATTCTCTTTTTCTCTTAATGACTCTGGCTAGGGGTTTATCTATTTTGTTTATTTTTTCAAAGAACCAGCTCTTGGTTTTATTGATTTTTTCTATTGTTTTATTCTTCTCAATTTTATTTATTTCTTCTCTAATCTTTATTATGTCCCTCCTTCTGGTGACTTTGGGCCTCATTTGTTCTTCTTTTTCCAATTTCAGTAATTGTGTCTTTAGACTATTCATTTGGGAATGTTCTTCCTTCTTTAAATAGGCCTGGATTGCAATATACTTTCCTCTTAGAACTGCCTTTGCTGCGTCCCACAGAAGTTGTGGCTTTGTGTTGTTGTTGTCATTAGTCTCCATATATTCTTTGATTTCTGTTTTGATTTGGTCGTTAACCCATTGATTAATTAGGAGAGTGTTGTTAAGTCTCCATGTATTTGTGAGCCTTTTTGATTTCTTTCTAAAATTTATTTCTAGTTTTATACCTTGGTGATCTGAGAAGTTGGTTGGTAGGATTTCAATATTTTTGAAATTACTGAGGTTCTTTTTGTGGCCTAGTATGTGGTCTATTCTGGAAAATGTTCCATGTGCACTTGAGAAGAATGTGTATCCTGTTGCTTTTGGGTGTAGAGTTCTGTAGATGTCTGTTAGGTCCATCTGTTCTAGTGTGTTGTTCAGTGCCTCTGTGTCTTTACTTATTTTCTGTCTGGTTGATCTGTCCTCTGGAGTGAGTGGTGTGTTGAAGTCTCCTAAGATGAATGCATTGCTGTCTATTTCCTCCTTTAATTCTGTTAGTATTTGTCTCACATATGCTGGCGCTCCTGTGTTGGGTGCATATGTATTTATAATGGTTATATCTTCTTGCTGTACTGACCCCTTTATCATTATGTAATGTCCTTCTTTATCTTTTGCTACTTTCTTCGTTTTGAAGTCTATTTTGTCTGATATAAGTACTGCAACACCTGATTTTTTCTCTTTGTTGTTTGCATGAAATATCTTTTTCCATCCCTTCACTTTTAGTCTGTGTATATCTTTGGATTTGAGGTGAGTTTCTTGTAGGCAGCATATAGATGGGTCTTGCTTTTTTATCCATTCTGTTACTCTGTGTCTTTTGATTGGTGCATTCAGTCCATTTACATTTAGGGTGATTATTGATAGATATGTACTTATTGCCATTGCTGGCTTTAGATTCGTGGTTACCAAGGGTTCAAGGGTTGCTTCTTTACTATCTAACAATCTAACTTAACTTTCTTGTTAAGTTATTGTAAACACAGTCTGATGTTTCTTTATTTCTCTCCCTTCTTATTCTTCCTCCTCCATTCTTTATATACTAGGTGTTTTATTCTTTGCCTTTAGTTAGTATTTGTATGGTCTGCTTTCTTTGCTATGATTTTATTTTCTCTGGTGACATCTTTTTAGCCTTAGGTGTACTTCCATCTAGAGCAGTCCATTTAAGATATCCTGTAGTGGTGGTTTATGAGAGGCAAACTCTCTCAACTTTCGTTTGTCTGGAAATTGTTTAATCCCTCCATCATATTTAAATGATAATCGTGCTGGATACAATATTCTTGGTTCGAGGCCCTTCTGTTTCATAACGTTAAATATATCATGCCATTCTCTTCTGGCCTGTAAGGTTTCTGTTGAGAAGTCTGATGATAGTCTGATGGGTTTTCCTTTGTAGGTGATCTTTTTCTCTCTCTAGCTGCCTTTAATACCCTGTCTTTATCTTTGATCTTTGCCATCTTAATTATTATGTGTCTTGGTGTTGTCTTCCTTGGGTCCCTTGTGTTGGGAGATCTATGAGCTTCGGTGGACTGCGAGACTACTTCCTTCCCCAGCGAGGGAACGTTTTCAGCAATTATTTCTTCAAAGACACTTTCTATCCCTTTTTCTCTCTCTTCTTCCTCTGGTACTCCTATAATGCGAATATTGTTCCGTTTGGATTGGTCACACAGTTCTCTTAATATTCTTTCATTCCTAGAAATCCTTTTATCTCTCTCTGCCTCACTGCTCTGTACTCCTGTTCTCTGTTTTCTATTCCATTAACAGTCTCTCGCATCTCATCCATTCTGCTGTTAAGCCCGTCGATCGCTTGTCTGATTTCTGCATTGTCTTTTCTCAGTTCCCTCACTTCCTCCCTCAGCTCTTGCACATTTCTCTGTAGGTCCATCAGCATGGTTATGACTTTTATTCTGAATTCTTTTTCAGGGAGGCTGTGCATTTCCATCCCTTCAGACTCCCTCTCTGGGGTTGTCTGGTTGATTTTGGTCTGAACCATATTCCTGTCTTTTCATGGCTGTATAATTTGGTCTCTAATAGTTGCCACGTATGTCAGCTGGGCTCTTTAAGACTTTAAAAAGAGAAGAAAAAAAAAGAAAGAAAAAAAAAGATAAAAAAAGAAAGAAAGAAAGAAAGAAAGGAAAAAACAAAAACAAAACAAAAAACAAAATAAAACAAACAAAAAAATGCCCACCGGACGTAGATTCTGTGGGAATGCTCTAGGTGGCGCTATTGCCCCACTATTCCACAGCTGTGACTGTGCCGCTCCGCAGGGCCCTTTATCGCTCTGGCAGGGGTGGGAACGAATAGGAGGCTGTTGATCTCAGTGAGAAGTGTTAAGTATGGCTACGCTTCCTCAGTCGCCAGCTAAGGCGTCTGAAACTCCCCAGGACTCCCAGCCTGCTGGGCTGAGTGCGCTGGGGCAATCCGGCTCCTCCGCTGGGCTCCTGTCTCTTTAAGACCGCTGAAGAAAGCGCGCACTTTTTTTTTTTCCTTCCCGGAGCCGGCTGCAAGCACCCTGGCGCGTTCCCTGCCCATATCCTGCCCCTCTGTCTCTCCAGTCTCCGCTGCACTGCGCAATGTGGGTCAGCGCTCCCCGCGCCGATCACCGGGGCTGGCTACTTCGCGGGGTGCACTTCCACTCCCTCCCGGCTCTGAATCCTCTCCTCCCGCCGGTGCGCTGGGGTGGGGGAGGGCTCGGGTCCCGCCGGGTCGCGGCTCCGTATCTTACCCGCCTCTTGGGGTGCCGAGTCCTCTCGGGTGTAGCTGCACGCTGTGCGCTTTCCTGTGTATTCTCGTCTCTCTTTTAGGAACAGATGTATTTTCTGTGTTTTCGTAGATAAATATAGTGTTGGGAGGAGATTTCTGCCGCCCTGCTCACACCGCCATCTTCCCGGAAGTCCTTACAAGGACTTCTTAAGAGGAAAAGAAAGGGAAAAAGCAGAGGCAAGAAAATTATGAAGGGGAAACTTTTCACTGGTAAAAGCAAGCATATAGTAAAGGTAATAGATCAATCATTTAAAAGCTTGTAGGAAGGTTAAAAGATAAAAATAGTAAAAATCAATTATTTCTAAAAAATTAGTTAAAGGAATCACTAAATAAGAAAGGGTAAATTAAGACATCATACTTATAAAATGTGGAGGGGGGAGAAATAAAAAGTGTAGTGCTATTAGAATGTATTCAACCCTAAGTGATCGTCAACTGAAACATATATAGTATACTGCTATATAGTAGAATGTTGTATATGAAACTCATGGTAATCACAAACTAAAAGTCTGTAATAAATATACGAAAAATTAAAGAAAAAGGAATCTAAGCATAACATTAAAGAAAATCATCATGCACAAGGGAAGAGAGCAAGAGAAGAAGAAAATCAGAGAACTACAAAATCAACCAGGAAACATATAACAAAATGGCAATAAATACATATGTATCAATAATTACTCTAAAAATAAATAGACTACATGTTCTAATCAAGACAGGGTGACTGAATGGATGAAAAAACAGGACCCATCTATATGTTACCTACAAGAGACTCACTTCAGACCTAAAAAAAACACAGAGACTGAAACTGAAGGGATGGTGAAAGATATTTCATGCAAATGGAAATAAACAAAGAAAATCTGGGATAGAACACAAAATAGACTTTAAAACAAAGACTGTAATAAGAGTCAAAGAAAGACATTATGTAGTGATAAAAGGTTCAATCCAGCAAGAAGATATAAATGCAATCATAAATATCTACAGAACCAACAAGGGAGCATATAAATATGTAAAATAAACATTAACAGACATAAAGGGAGAAATTGACAGTAACATAATAATAGTAGGGGATTTTAACACCCTACTTACATCAATAGACAGACCAGGGAGGCAGAAAAACACTAAGGAAAATAAGTAGCTTTGAGTGACACATTAGACCAGATGGACTTAATAGATATAGGCAGAATATTCCATCCCAAAACAGCAGAATACATATTCATGTACACATAAAACATTCTCCAAGATAAATCACATGTTAGGCCACAAAATAAGTCTCATTACATATAAGAAGATTGAAATCATATCTTTTCTGACCACATGGTATGAATTTGAAAATCAATAACAAAAAAAAAACAGTAAAAAACACAAACACATGGACACTATAAAACATGCTACTAAACAACCAATGAGTCAATGAAGAAATAAATGAAGAAATAAAACTACTTTGAGACTAATGAAATAGAAAGAAACACAAGGGTTCAAAATCTTTTAAAAACCAACAGCAATTCTAACAGGGAAGTTTATAGCAATATAAGTCTACCAAGTAACAAGAAAAAAATATCTCAAACAGTCTAATGCTACACCTATGAGAACCAGGAAAAGAAGAACAAAGCCCAAAGTTAGTAGAAGGAAGGAAATAATAAAGAGCAGAGTGGAAATAAATGAAATTTAAACTAAAAAAAGCAATAGAAAAGATCAGTAAACCTTAGTTTGAAAAGATGAACAAAATTGATAAATGTTTGGCTAGATTCATCAGGAAAAAAAGAAGACTGAAATAAAATCAGAAATGAAAGAGGAGTAGTTAACAACAGAAGTTACAATTGCAGAAATTCAAAGGATTATAAGAGACTACTATGAAAAATGTATGCTAACAAACTGGACAACCTAGAAGAAATGGATAAATTCCTAGAAATATGCAATCTCCCAAGACTGAACCAGGAAAAAAATAGAAAATGTGAACAGACCAATTACTAGTAACAATATAGAATCAATAACCAAAAAACTCCCAACAAACAAAATCCTAAGGCCAGATGGTTCACAGGTGAATTCTTCAAATATTTAAAGAGAAGTTTATACCTATCTTTCTCAAACTATTCCAAAAAACTGAAGAGAAGAAAAGCTTCCAAATTCCTTCTACAAGGCCAGTGTCACCCTGATACCAAAATCAGACACTATAAAATAAATTACCAATATCCCTCATGAATGTAGATGCAAAAATCCTCCACAAAATAGTAGCAAACTGAATTTAAAAATATGTTGAAAAGATCATTCGCCATGACGAAGTGGGATTTATCCCAGGGAGGAAGAATGTTTAATATCTGCAAATCAATTGATGTGAAACATCACTACATTAACAAAAAGAAGGAAAAAATCCATATGATCATCTGAAAAGATACAGAAAAAGCATCTGAGAAAATTTAACATCCATTCATGATAAAAACTCTCAAGAACATGGGTGTAGAAGGAACATACTTCAGTCTAATAAAGGCTTTATGCAACAGACCCACAGGTAACATCATATTCAATGGTGAAAAGCTGAAACATCCTCTAAGATCAAGAGCAAGACAAGGATGACCACTCTCACCACTTTTACTCAACACAGTACTGGAAGTCCTGGCCACAGCAATCAGACAAGAAAAGAAATAAAAGGCATCCAAATTTGTAAGGAAGAAGTAAATTTGTCACTATTTGCAGATGATATTATATAGAAAAGACATGAATATATATATGTATATATATGTGTGTGTGTGTCTGTGTATGTGTATATATATATACATAAATACTCCACCAAAAACTATTAGAACTAAAAAATGAACTCTTTAAAGTCACAGGATACAAAACCAATATGCAGAAATCTGTTTTCTATATATTAATAGCAAACTACTAGAAAGAAGAAAACAATCTCATTTACAATTGCATCAAAAAGAACAAAAGACCTACAAATAAATTTAACCAAGAAGGAAAAAGACCTATACACTGAAAGCAATTAAGATACTGATGAAAGAAATTAAATATGACATAAATGAATGGAAGGATATTCTATGCTCATGAATAGGAAGAATTAATATTGTTAAAATGGCCATACTTTGCAAAGCAATCTATAGATTCAATACAATCCCTATCAAAATACCAGTGGCATTTTTCATAGAACTGGAGTAAATAATCCTAAAATTTGTATGGAACTACAAAATGCCCCAAATGTTCAAAGAAATCTTGAGAAAGAAGACAAAGTTAGAGGTATCAGGTTCCCTGATTTCAAGCTATGCAACAAAGCTATAGTAATCAAAACAATGTAGTACTGTTACAAAAAATAAATACATAGGTCAGTGGAACAAAATTGAGAGTCCAGAAATAAACCCATGCTTACACAGCCAATTAATATAAAACAAGAGGGGCAAAAATATATAATGGGGAACAGACAGTTGCTTCAATAAATGACATTGGGAAAAATGGACAACCACATGCAAAAGAATGAAACTGGATCACTGTCTTACACCATATACAAAAATAAACTCAGAATGGATTAAAGACCTCAATATAGCACCTGAAACCATAAAACTCCTAAAAAAAAAAGGCAGTAAAGTCTTGAAAGTCAGCATTAGTAGTTTTTTTCTACTACAGGTCTCCATAGGTCAGGGAACCATAAGCAAAATAAAATGGGACTACATCAAACTGAAAGCCTCTGCACAACAAAGGAAACCAACAAAACAAAAAGCAACCTCCTGAATGGGAGACTGTATTTGCAAATGATATATCCAATAAGGGGCTAATCCCAAAATGTATAAGGAACTCATATAGCTCAACACCAAAAAACAAATAATCCAATTTAAATATGGACAGAGGACCCGACTAGACACTTTTCCATAAAAAGACATGTAAGTGGCCAACAGGCACATGAAAAATGCTCCACATCAACTAATCATCAGGGAAATGTGAGTCAGAACCATAATGAGGTATCACCTCACACCAGTCAGAATGGCCACTATCCAAAAAACAAGAAATAACAAGTGTTGGCAAGGATGTGGAGAAAAGGAAACCCTCTTGCACTGTTGGTTGGAATGTAAATTGGTGCAGCCGCTATGCAAAGCAGGATGGAAGTTCCTCAAAAAACTAAAAATAGCAATACCATACGACCCAGTAATTCCACTTCCAGGAATTTACCTGAAGAAAATAAAATCACTAATTCCAAAAGATACATGCACACCTATGTTTATTGTAGCATTATTTACAATAGTCAAGCTATGGAAGCAACCGAAGAGTCCACTGATAGGTGAATAGATAAAGATGTGGTGTGTACACACACACGCACACACATGCACACGCACACATATATACAATGGCATATTACTCAGCCTTAAGAAAGAATGAAATCTTGCCATTTTTGACAATATGGATGGACCTAGAGGGTATTATGCTAAGTGAAATAAGTCAGACAGGAAGACAAATATCATATGATTTCATTTATATGTGGAACCTAAAAAATAAAACAAAACAGAAATAAAAGCACATAGAACAAACTGGTTGTTGCCATGAAATAGGAAGTGGGGGGATGGGTGAAAGAGATGAAGGGGATAAAGAGGGGCAAACTTACAATTATAAAATGACCAAATCATGGGAATGAAAAATATAGAATAGGGAATATAGTTAATAATATTGTAATATCTTTGTATGGCAACAGTTGTTAACTACTTGCACTTATAATAGGTGAATACTTTGCAATGTGTATAATTGTTTTTTGTTGGTTTTTACAGTATGATTGCAATGCATGTAATTGTTAAATCACTATGTTGTACATCTGAAACCAGGATAATATTATATATCAATGATACTTCAAATAATAATAAATTGATTAGTTAATAATCAGTCATTCCCAACAGCAAAACTTATTGTTTTGACTTAGTTCTTAGTCTTCATTAAAAAGTCCACTTGACCTCATACTATGGAACATAATGGCATTTATTTTGTTCCTAGTTTAGAAACCATTGGCCCCTCTTTTTTATACTTTGTTAGGATTCATTACAACATCTTATAAACTTTTAGTATAAGCCAATGGTCTGTTTTTAATATAAAACAACATCACACACATGCCAAAAGCAAAAGATTAAATGTTTTTACAATTCCTTGGTGGTGAATATGTATTCATATTCCCCTGGTAATATTCATTTATTTCTTTTTCTAGACTACTTTTTTTTAACCAAGAACGTGAAAGACCTGTACACTGAAAGCGATAAGACACTGATAAAACTCCTTGTTAAAAACTCAGTATGTATTTAATTCCCACTACTTCTCAGTAACTTAAAGGAATATATAGTTACCTTTAAGCAGTTTGATCCAAGACTTTACTGTTTTGGAACATTGTCTATTTGAACCTCTCCCCTCTCCAGGAGCAAGAAATACCTGAGAAAGGTGAGCCTGGGAAAAACTCACTGGTGAAAGAGAAGACACCAGTCACAGCCCTAGTAAGTTATATTTTCCATATATTAGTGGATTCCTACAAACAACTATATCATTTAATTTAAAATGGTCTTCCTCATAAAATGGTCTTCCAAATATTAATATAGTTATCCATATTGCTAAAAATATGATTTTGCTTTCTAGATAACTAACATCTGTGATAAACTAACTGGTGGATCACCTTTAGCTATCTATACCTCTTACAAAGGAAAACTTGTTCTTTCCTTTAAAAATAAAATCTTATTTTCTAAGATTGTCAATGGATGGGAAAATCTCCCCAAGGGGAAGAATAGGCAGAACTCACACTCCCCGTCTTAATCTTTCAGATTCACTTTCCACTTTGGGAATGTTTCACTAATTGATGCTGTGATCAATGCACAATGGCAGAGGTTCAGAGATAAAAGAAAACTCACAGGGGATTACATACAGACAATTAAATGGCTTTAGACAGTTTGTCTTACCATCCATGTATTGCCTTCTATAAAACTGCCTTCCTGCCTGACAGCCTACATCTAAGCAATAAAGACCTGGGCAGGGTCCACCCTCAAAGATACCTGTGTTCAGCTCTCGAGGGACAATTGTGCACATCTCCACAACACCCTGAGTTCAGTAATGTCACTTTGTAGCTTGAAATCAGCCACCGTATGAATATTAAGATCATGGCAAGTACCACAAATCAGGATTTATTTTCTGGAGAGCCAGTTTTTAAACATATCTTGTCTGTATTCTTCATAGTCCAGACTTAAGAGGCCCAGGCCTAGTGAGAAAGAACTCACTCTCCATAATGTTGAAGGCCAAAATTCTGAGCTCCTTTTCATGTCTGAATGACCCAGTTAGATACCCAATAATTGACACCCAAAATGGACATCCCCCTCAAGTAATAATTTACTTTCTACCAAGTGGGGCATAATTTGCCCCTATAATCTTTGTAAATTCTTCCAGAATTGTATCAGCACAACTCAATCAGCCTAACATTGGCATCAGATGCAGTGGGAGGTCAGGGAAAGAGGAAGAGATTTTCATTTCCTTAAATCTTTAATAGTTGCTTTTACACAGATTTTCTTGAGTTTGAGTTGAGATCCCATTGATTTCCAACTTCAGCAAAATTCATTTGCCCCTATTAGGGCATCATCTCAGAGGATTTTATGCCATTGTGTTTGCATTTAAAAATTTGAGCTAGATTTGCTTTGTTGTTTGTAATGGGGCAGAGGAGGGGGCATGAACAACGCAAAGGTCCATCAGTAGGACACAGAGTAAATAATGAAGAGTACACTAATGTAATACAGTGGTGTCATAAAAAATGGAAGGATTATATACTGCATAATAACATAGAAAAAGAGAACCAAGATATATTGTTACATTGAAATAGTAGTTTCAGAAAAGTGTGATTAGCATGATCTCATTTTTAAAATAAAAAGGCTTATACATACCCATATGAATATTTTGTACATAGAGAAGGATATATATATTCAATATATATATGAATCCTTCCTTTTGGAAGTGTATATATATATTCAACCCATAATAATGTTTAGCTCTTAGGAGTAGGATTTAGAAAGGGGGAGAAAACTTTTATTACCAGTGACATTTAAGTTTTTAACATATATGTATCACTTTTATAATTTAAAAGACATGTTAAAAGCTACATATCTGTTGACTTATACACTTAAGATTGTCCATTTCACTGCCTGTAAGTTATACCTAAATTGTTTTAAAAAGCTATATAGGGAAGTTCAACCAACCATGTTAAAACTGACATTATTGGACTAAATGGATTTCTCTTTGTTATTCCACTTTAAATGTATGGTTTTGATTAGCCAATCATTGAGAAATTAAGAAGTTAAAAGTCTAATTCATTTTATGTAATCATGATTATTTTGAAACAGCATATTTGCTATTCTTGATATTTTTACCATGCTTCTAAGGTTCTACTCATTCCTCCCCCTCCCCCGACACACACAAAATGTGATTGTTGGGGAAACTGTCAAATAGGAGCTATTTGGGGGGCCAAAAAATGTTGGCAATGATCATTTATTGCACAGACATATTAAAGAATGGCCCCAAAAAGCCTGCTATTTTGGTACTTATATGAGAGAGTATTAAAATCCCCTTAGGAAGCAATAGGTTTTGTTTGTTGCATCCCTAAATTGATTAAATTTATGCACTTATTTTTATGGCATAGAAATATGGGATGTTTAAGGAGTCTCTTACTTTTTCTCCTTCCCATACAGGAATCTTTTGAAAAAGAAAAGAATGAAGAGGAGAATGCTGCTGTCAAACTCCAAGCAGTCTTCCGAGGGCACTTAGCCAGAAAGCAGGTGAAGAAAATGAAGTCAAGTGATCATCAAGAAGAGAATATATGAGAAAACAAGTGAGAGATTTGGCTTTACCCCGAGAAAACATGAAAAATAATCCAAATCCATCAGTCTTGCTGTGATTGGCATTTTCTTTCTTTAGGAAGGGAGATTTGATGTAGTGAAATAACATTTGTTGCTGTTGTGAAAATCTGTCATGAGCATTTGTTTAATAAACATGCCATTGAACACATGCCTCTTGAAGGTTTCTCTGAGATCCTGAGTCTTATTTATACTTCTCCCAGGTCTAGGTATAGAGATCGCACTTTAGAGTTATAGAACTAGAGTATCTGTGTTTTCAGAGACTTCAGAGAGCTTGTAGTCTAACCATTATCTAATGAATAAATCCTCTCTATCACATCCCTGAAAAATAGTCCTTTTTGCTCCTGTTTCATTCCTAGTGATAATTTCAGTACCTTCCAAGGATAGTCCATTTAATGTTTTAATAACTTGGATTATAAGAAAGATACCCTGAGTCAAAAATCTGCCTCCCTGTAAGTTTCACCCATTGCTTTTCATTTGTCATGCTCGCATTCAGTCATTTATTGAAAAATGTATTGAGCAGAATACATGTGCTAGGGTTTGGTAGTGAGTATCTGTTCTTACACTCATGTAGCTGACAGTTTCTTTATTGTCTTGCTCTCCAAAACCACATGGAGTAAGACTAATACATCATATTTAAAAAAAACAAAAGCTGTCATAACATCATAAACACTCTCTCCTTGAGCTAAAATTTCCCAAGCTTCTTTAATGTATGAATAGTAATACCTGTATCACTCAGAAGCCTTAGGCCTTTTATTTTCTTCAGCAAACCATTGAAGCCCCCAGTGCCTTATTTTTAGAAAGTTCAGTCCCTCCTTTTTAAGGCCTCCCCACCCTTGAATATCCAAGAAACTGCAGGGTTCATATCTCAAACCAAAAGATGCAGTTCCCCTTCCTTAAACAAAATGGAGAGAAAGTGGAGTCTTATCATTTAATTAATGCTGTTGCCTTCTACCACAATGATGTAGCATAGCCCAGTAGACCAAGGTCCTGGCTTGTTCAGATTCCCGTCTGCATCACAGTGGATGTCCCAAGCTTTGGTTCTAGGATTACACCTCTCTTGGTCCACAGCTACACAGCCATTGTTCTTGAAAGGTCAGTAACATGGCTGGGTGGCTCCGTCTTGAAGAGCTTCTAAAACCAGCCATATGTTATGCATAAACGCTCTCCTGTAAACACTTAGATCCTTGTCTTAAGATCAGACATTCTCTTTCTGCAAAGCAGTTTTATTTCAGGTGCCCATTCCCTTCCCGTGTCTGAGCCTTTATCAGGCTCTACAGTGGAAGTCACCCACATGATCTCCTCCACTTAAGCCAACACTTTCAAGGTTCTGGCATTCATTCTCTAATCTCTACTCACCTCCAGGTGGCTGTCACCCTTCCGAGATCTTGCTGCCCCCAGAGAGCTGCATGCTAGCTAAACACAAGTCTCTAAAATCCAGTGGACCCTTTCCTCCCATCTTTAACTTCCCTCTCCCAGACTTAGAGAAAAAAAAAATCAACTCTTCCCCAGGATTCCAACTGCTCACTCCCCTATTCCATTCAAAGCACCAGCTTCCAACTGGTTTTCTTCTCAAACAAGCCATCCTGCTTGAGGGATTATCAAGAGGACCCTGAATTAATGCAAAGATTTAGCTTCCTTGTCCTGAAGAGAAGACCAGAAACGAAAAGAGATAAAGAGATTATTTTCCTCCTTGTGAGTGTATAGCAGGGGATGGGGTAGAAAGATACCAGTTAACTTTTGTCAGTAATTCTGCTACACATGTAAAGTAACACTGTATGTTCCATATAGTCAGTACACAAACACATCTATCTAGCGGCAGCGATAGTTCTGGTGAAAGAGGAAAAGGAAGAGGCGAAGGTAGGGAGGAATGGGTGTGCTATTTTAACAACCCATATGAGAAACGCTTTATTAGCACTTACCGTCTTCCTATTATCTTATCTCTCTGGCTGCTCCTTCTAAGTCTCTTTTGCTGATACTCTTCAGTTTCCCAACCACTGAGTGCTGAAGTGCCCCGGGCTCAATCCTTGGACCCTTTTTTAAGTGATCACACTTGTCGATCTCATCCAGTCTCATGGCTTTAAAAGCCTCTATATACTGATTAGTCCCAGATGTATACTGCATACATTGGTCCTTTCTCCACTCCAACTCCACACTTGTATACTCGACTGCCTACTTAACATCCATGTTTGGATGGTTACAGGCAACTCATACCTAACATGTCCAATAACATTTTATTGCTCCTGATAACAGCTCTTGATATTACCTCTCAAATTTTCAACTGCCTCAGTTTTTCTCACTTCAGAGAATGTCCATTCTGTTCTTCTATTTGCTCAAGCAAAAACCTATAATTCATCCTCAGCTCCTCTCTTTCACACCCCTTTTACAATCTATCAGCAAAAGCTGTGGGCTGTATCTATAAAATATGTCCAAAATCTGACCACTTCTATTGTTGTTACTGGCCGGAATGTTTTTTTTACCAGTATCGTGTCTCGGAGGTGTGAAGAAGGAAGCCAGCAGACAAGAGTATGGAGCAACCAGCAAAGCTCTTTTAATGAGTGAAAAGAGAGAGCTCCTGCTACTCGGCAGGGGCTCCAAGGAAGGATGCTGTCAGGCTGTGGTGTCTAGGGTTTATATTGCCTCCTGAGAGGAGGAAGTCCCACCCTACTCCCTGGATCTAATAGAGAGCTGAACTAATGACATCACAAGTCACTGGCTGAAAGTACAATGCTTCATTTGCACAGGGCATAACCAATCAGAGCAGCTGAGGTTATCTAGCTAAGCAGCTGAGTTGGACTGGGGCTTTTTGAAACTTACAAGGGTCCTGAACTTTATCTGCCTGCATCCTTCTATCACCTGCCTCATTCTCATCATCTCTCTTATGAATCGTTGAAATTATCTCTGTATCGGTCAAACATTGTCACCTTGATGCTGCACAACCCATCCTAAAGTCAACAATTTAAAACAGTTATTTTTTCTCATGGGTCTGTGAATCAGTAGCACTTCAGCTGAGGTAGGCTGGACTCCAGGCTTGATATTAAATTCAGGTCTGCTCTAAGCTGAAGGTTTGTGGGCTGCTGGGCAGGGTCGGCTTCAGACAGTGAGGCCAAGAGTCAACTGTAATGCCTCTGCTCCGTGTGTCCTATTCAGAGCTCATGCTGAAAATGCCTCCCAGGGGTGCTCTTCTCATGGTTCTCACAGAAGCACAAGCAGGAAAAGCCAGCATGGAAGAATATTTTACACTTTTGCTCATATCACTTCCACTGACATCCCACTGACCAAAGAAAATCATTTGACCAAACCCAAATTCCAGAGGTGAGGAAGTACACTGTTTACAAAGTAACCACAGCCGAGGCTGCATATGTGTGTAATACTACCACTGGGTGGGGAAGACTTGTGAAGAACCAGTAATTCAGTCTACCACAGTCTGCTCTCTTGGTTATAACTTTAGCATGCAAAAATAATCCACTCCTATTCCAAGCCCCTAAAAAGCCCATCAAATCCTTGAAATCCAGGATCTGCATCAGGTCTGATATGGCCCTTCTTGTTGTAGAGACCATGAATCAAAAGAACAGGTATCTTCTTATATACTCAACATACAACAAATGATGGGCAGAGACAATATAACTACAAAATAAAAATACTGTCATTCAGAAAGGGGAATAATGGAAGCAAAGAGTCTCTGATCCACAACCATTACAAAATCCCACTGAATGCAGGTTGTCAGGTCCCTGTGTTTCGGGGAGGGGGATAATGTGATTCCATGATTAGGCACTGCTTCTGTGCCCTAAGAATGACTCTCCAGTCTATCCTCCATAACTCTTGGGTCCACAGTCCAAGAAATCATTCTTTTTCCATCACTTCCCCTAGTCACTTGGAAAGGATATTAGAAAATATGTCCTTCTTGGTGGATAAGTGAGTTCTCAGCCTGATTCCTGCCTGTAGAGAAGGAGAGTCCAAAGCTCTGTTTAGATCTTGCACATCCTCTGACTTTTTTCATTGTTGGTAGTTGTCAATTGACTTTTCTTACAAACTCTGTGAGTTTTCTGTATTTGTCTCCAGCCAACCCCACGTGCCAAGAGCTGCATTCACATGTTCTTTCAAAATATGCTTCCCCCTCTCTTGACTTAATTCCATTAAGAAGAGTAAAGAATTGGAACTAATACTTTAATATACTAAAGCCTCATAACAGTCTAGTATCCTTGCATCCACCATTTTCCTCTTTAAACACAGCAGCTAATATCATAGTTTAATTCATATCATGTCACTCCTCTGCTTAAAACCCTCATCTCAGAATGAAAACTAAATTCTTCATAATGGTCGAGGAAGTTCTGTGTGGATCTTGCCCCCTGTTATCTCTATAACCCCTTCTTATCTTTTTTATTTTTCTCCTTCATTCCAAACACCATCTAATAAATCTTATTTTCTGTGTGCTTCCTCCTACTAGAATGTATGCTCCATGAGGATAGAGATTCGCTATTTTGTTCACTGCCTAGTGCCTTTTTCACATGCAGCAGGAAAGAGTGAATAATTTCTAGTGGCTCATGCAGAAATATGAGAAGCCCTAACAAATATCTTCTTCCATCAGGTTAGCTTTAATTGGTTTATACATGCCTCCCTGAGTGAACCACTGAGGACAGGGGAAAAGAACATGCTAATTGGCTTATACTGATCAAAATTAGAACCCACCCCTGGAGTAGAGGGGGTCAGTTCCACCCAAAAACCCTGGCTGAAAGTCCAGGAAATTTGAAGTCCCTTGTAGGAAATGCAGTAATGTCAGGAGGGAGGGTTAGCAGATGCTGGACGGGCCCCCAACACACACCCAACACAATGCTTTAATCACCATATGGCTTCTCACTACACTGCACTGTTTATTATTTGCCAAAACCAAAGGTGAGGAAAGTATCAAGAATGAAAGGAAAAACTTAAATCAGCAAATGAAGGGTTAACAAACATGGGAATGTAGACATTTGAGTAGCTTGCCCCATAAATTGCAATGTTAATGGTGCTCCTTGGATTTCTGCAATGCAAACAAGAGAATCTCCTGAAGGAGAGTGCTTTGGATTTTAGGAAGATACAAAAAAATCATGTGATAGAGAAAGAACTTAAACTGATTTTAAAATATATGCAAAAATTTTCTCTGTGAAAACTTGTAAACATGAATTTTTCATAAAACCTTCTTACCTATGGAAAAGTCTTCTGTCAAGATCACCAGTCTTTTTTAGTGAATATAAGTCCAGCGTCATCTGGAGAGAGCCGCTCTCTGTCGCACTGTAGTACAGAGCTCAGTCTGTCTCTGAGTGAGAGTTGGGCCCAAGAACCTGACTTGCTATCATTCTGCTCTGAACATATGACATCATTCGCTTTTGTTGTCAAGTCACTAAACTGTGACTTCCCTAACTTTTCATTAAATGTTTCTTCTATACCTCAAAACAACTTGAATTTTCTAACATTTGGAAACATTTCAGCAGGTACCATGTTTTTCCCCAAACTGTGGGTTTTCTCCTATGAAATTACTCCCATGTTCTTGTTTTCTGGGATAGAGGGGAGGTAACACAGGAACCAGGCACTAATTTCCTCCAGGCAGCTCTCTTGCCCTGAGGATATTCTTCAAGAGTAGTTTACAAATACTGGGTTAAGACTTTGGTTCTTCAATGTCAGCCCTGTCTTCCCTCTCCCATGTATCTGTAATGTCCCATTTTGTATCAATTCATGATGTTGATCAACTCGTTACCCATCTGAAGTGCTTTATACAAGTACAGCTACGGAGAGTGATTATTGTGTATGCCCGTGAGGCTCTCAGCAGAGACTGAACACGCAAAATACAGTACTTTGGAATGTGAAATTATGTTTGTGAATGAAATGTGCTTGGAAGTAAGCAGCCTCTAGATATCTTGTAGAGCCAAAAACGAAAAGCCTGCTGGGTGGTGATGTTTTTCTAACTAAAGTCTCAAGAGCTACCACACTCATCCCCAAGCCACTTGGCAAACAATGGTCAGCAGTCCAAGACCAAGATCACCACGGGAGTTATATGAACATACTATCCCAACGGGGTCAGGTGTAATGCAGAAGGTGTGAAAGTCTGCCCTCCTTCTATCCCTGAAGACACCTGTCCCAGAGGCTTCTGACCAAGTCCTAAGGCATTTTATTCTATTGAAATTATATTACTAAGAAGTAGGGCTCCGTTTGATAAACCAGGCATTGAACTGATTTTGGAAGCTCTCAGAAAAACTTGTTTTGGAAATCCTTGAAACAATAGCACATATGCTTGCTTCGAGACTTAAGCAATTAGTAGGGAAACCATCACTGCAGTGCTATCCTAATAATGAGCTTAGAGTCACTTGCTTTCAGTTGCTTGAGTAACAAAGTGAAGGCTGTTCTGTGCTGCCCAGGCCAGCCCCCACTCCAGCCCCACGTGCTCAGGACTGAAGGCTATTTCCTTTCTAGGCTTACCTTCAGCAGTAAGGGCTGCTTCACCCTAGGTTGCACCCCTCCCTGTAAGGCACCTTGTATCTAATGATGAGTCGCTGTAGTGGAACAAGGGCTTGACCTCTTGCCTCAAAATGAGACAGCTCTGTGGGCCATCCCAGCTCTCTGTCATGGGATTGGCTAAGCCTATCTTGCGACTTTATCACAGTTCAACTTCATCCTCTCTCTCATCCTGCTTCCACACCATCTTTACAGACTTGTCTGAATGCACTCTCCAATAAGCCCAACCTCTGCTCAAACTCACAGAAACATTCAGAAACACTGGTCTCAAAAACCATTCCCAGGGAACCCGACCATGATAGAGAAGTGGAAAATCTTTGACATTCCTGCACATTTAAAAACTCTTTGCTTCCTCTACTGTCATCTGTACAAAAATTCACCAGTGGGCATACCAGCTGATTGGGGGCTAATCAACAACAGAAAAATATACATTTCTATACCCTTTCTAAGTGTATTACAATTACCAAAATTCCAAGTAGTAATACTATGTACTGAACTGTTTCCCTTCCAAAACTCATATGTTGAAGCGTCACCTACAATGTGACAGTATTTGACATGGGACCTCTGGGAGAAAACTGGGTCTGGAAGAGGTCATGTTAATGTGGTCCCCATGATGGAATTAGTGCCCTTGTAAGGAGAAACACCAGAAACTTCTCCCCTTCCCTCTTGGCCCCTCAATATCTCTTTTTCTCTTTAGAATGGAAGTACTAATGGTGAGGGTTTAGGACTGGTTGATTACTGGATATTAAAACGGGAAAGGAATGGCAGTAGTTACTTAGCTGCCACTCTGGACCACATACCACATTTTTCTGTGGGTGTCCATTGCTTGACTAACCAGCATCATTTCCACATTCCCCCTTTTTACTAGTACCAAGCTTTTCTTTCTGTTTTTACCCTTCATTAATACAGACCAAAGTTGAACCGGCTCTACAGACAAGTCCAGTTTGGCTTCAGCCAACGAATACCATCCATCCCTCAACCAGCTTCACTGTTACAGGACCAGACATGTGATTTTGGCACATCTAATTAGGATAGAAGCCCTCAGCCAGGGGTGATTTCACTGCCCAGGAGACATGTTTGGTTGTCACACCTCAGGGTGGGGAAGGGGAATGCTATTGGCATCGAATGGGTAGAAGCCAGGTGTGTCTCTTCACATCCTACAATGCTCAGGACAGACCATCCCCACAAACAAAACCAAAGAATTATCCAGCCCAAATGTCACTAGTGTCAAGGTTGAGGAACCCTGTATTAGGCATAAAAATGTCATGTAACTGCAAAGGAGAACAAGTTTTAGAATAAAACTGACCTAGCAGGAAGTAGGGCAAAAAGGTAGACACTGTATCTGTTCTTATAGTGATCATAGCAATAACCTGCTGACTCGAAGCTGAAGTCCATGTATTTTCCACTTATATAAACTGATTCATCACCTTTATTTTTTAATAGTCTTCAGCTGTAACTGATATTCTTCTAAACTTGTGAGTCTGACATAAAATCATGGGAAGGAGAAATGTAGATGTGAAGAAAAAGGAAAAGAGAGGAAAGGACACCAGGTTGTGACTAAAAGGGGCAGCAGCTAGAGCATGGTGTGCAGAATGAGACAACAGACTGGGGTCCACCACGGAAGTCTTTCTGGACCTGCCGGTTGGGAGTCACTGGAATTAACATTGTAGAGGAAGAAAGGATATAAATCATGATCCTTTCCTCAAGGGAACATAGATATTCATCAAGGAGATAACACATACATTCACAAAAAGAGTACAGAAAAGACAGAAAAAGGATTCTTAAAATATAACACAAAAAGCACAAACCATAAAATAAACATCTGATGAATATGATCACATTATAATTTAAAACTTCCATATATCAAAAGCACCATAAGCAAAGTGAAAAACACTGCACAGAATGAGAGGAGATATTTGCAATTCAAAATGCATAAAATTAACAAAGGATTAGTATCCAGAATATAACTTTTACCCGATTTAAAAACTTTGCATGGGAAAGGTAAACACTAAGTTCACCATAGTGATTATTGTGGGGGGGATGGAAGAGCATAAAGTTGAAGCTGAGAAGACAATGAATGAAGACAAGGTAATATGGGTGGTAGGAACATGAATATTCTTATAGTAGCCTCTATTCTTATTTATATTTTTTGAATATGTTTTCCAAAAAAATATTTTTATGAATTCCTGCCAATCAGTAAGCAGAAAAAATTAGAAAAATGGGCAAAAAATATGAGCAGAAGATGAAACCTAAGTCCAATAAACATATAGAAAAAAGATATTCAGTCTCTCCCATAAGGGAAATGTTAATTAAGCATCGTGAGATGTTTAATTCTCATTTATAAATTGACAAAATTTAAAAGTCTGACAATACTAAATGAATGATTTGGAACAACTGGAACTCATATTGTTCTTGCGAATGAATGTCAACTGGCACAATTGCTAATGAACTTGTTGACGTTAACCATACCTGTTAGCGTTCAAGAAGGTCAGAATATAACACCTCTCTCTTCCCAACCCAAATTCTGAACCAACTGAGGGAAACTAAGGAAAAAGACTGCAATCAGAAGATAGTGTTTAGAAACAGAATGTTCAGATGGGACTGTGATCAGTAACTAACATAGCTCAGAAATAGTAAGACTCTCTTCCACATACAGATATATTATGTTAACAAAAATTGGGGCATGAATGTTCATAGCAGCACTATTAATATTAATATTATTATTATTATTATATTAGCCAAAATAGAAGCAACCTAAATGTTCATTAACTTACTAATGGATAAACAAATGTGGTATGTTCATACAATGGAATATTATTCTGCCATTAAAAGAATGAAGTATTGTTACATACTAGAACATGGATGAACTTTAAAAACATTATGCTAAGTGAAATAAGGCAAACACAAAAAACCACATAGCATATGATTCCATTTATATGAAATGTCCAGAACAGGTAACTCCATAAAGACAGAAAATAGATTAGTGATTTCCAGGGGATAGGAGTCGGAGGGAATTGGGATTAACTAATAGGTAATAGGGACAAGTTTGGGGGGGATGTTGGAAACACTCTGGGATTTGATAGTGGTGGGGATTGTACAACATAGTGACTATACTAAAAATCCCTGAAGTGTACACTTTAAAGTGGTGAATTACATGTTGAAGGAGGCCTATCTCAATTTTTGAATGTTACTAAAATAAAACTCAGTAGAAGGATTGAAGGGAAAAGTTGAGGAAATCTCCCAGAAAAAAAAAAGGAAAAGAATACAAAGATAGAACACAGAAGAAAATAAGAAATTCAGGGAAAAAGAGTAAGAAAATGGAATATGGTAAATTACCAATGAGGTAGTTCTAGAAACATTTCCAGAAATGAAGGATGTAAGTTTCGAAATGCAGAAGATCCTGTGAGTATCTAGGATCTTTCAGATAAAAGTTAAAGCCACTGCAAGGCACATGGAGAAAATGTGTTTGAATATTTGGGGATGTTAAGAAGATTCTATTTCAAGAAAGAGAAAGAAACAACAGGTCACACATAAGGTAAGAGATCAGAAGAATCAAACCTCTCAATAGCTACACTATCGTACAAATGAGGATAAAGCAAGGACATTTTCAGACATGCAAAGTGTGTTGGATATTTTCCATTTTACCTTGCAGACCATCCTGCCTTGTGCAGTTTAAATGGCTCATGTCAATGGGCTCCCTTGCCTTCCAGGTGTGATAAGAGGCACCAGCAGGAGGTGAGAGTGTAGGAGGGCAAGGGATGATATCATTCCTCTCACTTCCCTCCTTGGTTTCTATGGATTGTCCACATTCCTTTACCAAAGGCCACAGCTCTTCTCCAACATTGTCACCTATAGTTGCTCTCTCCAATGTCTAGTAACTTCTTCCTTCTCTTGGTCCTTGAAGCCTACCATCAACATCTCTGAGGTTTTGCTCCATCTCCTATTGGTTTTTATTCATTCCAGCATGTCAGCTGGCTACTGTTAAACTTATGCTGCGTCTCCACTACTCCAAAGCCTAATGCATTAAAACAGTCATTTGTTCTCACACCTAGAGAACTCATCAGCTAGAACTTGGCTGATTTAGCCTGGGCTCATGGTGCATGTTTACTTCATGCTTTGATAGCAAGAACAGTTTTGCTCCACACTGTAGATCTATGCGGTGTGGAGTAAACACAAATCTCTCATCCTCCTTGGACCACTAGGTATGTTTCTCTCATGGTGATGGCAGAGGCTCATTAGAGCAAACAAAAGCATATGATTTCTCTTAAGGCCGAACCTTGGAACTGGCATACTCCCACTTCCACCCACATGACATTAGCCAAAAGTTCTATGACGAACACAAAGATGTGAGGCAAGGAAATATCCTCCTTTCTTGAGGATATGAAAGGGTGTGAATAAAGGTAGGGATGAAGAATCGAACTCGACTATTAAACCTACCAACCCTGCCTTCATCTTTATAAATAGTCCCCTTATTAAATGCACCTCAGTTATGTTACTTGAGTGTGTCATGTGTCGCCTTTCAGGCTCTAGACTGATGCAAGAATAGATACCAGGAAGGGCCCTAGAAAACAGCTCCTCAAAACAGGATTCTGATATTCTATTGCTCTTGTATTTAAGAAGCATACGACTCATCTCCTCACTAGGAGGAAATGGGATACTGGTAATGCACGGCGTTTGGTGGCACCTCGGCTTATCATTGGTGGTGGGAGGTAGAAGGCAACAGAAATACAGTGACTGTGGTACCTAGTCACCATGGTGACAACAGTGATTATAAAGAGTGTGGATGCAGCTGGATGTTTCTAATGGCTCCAAAACAGTAAACAGGGAAAAGACAGGTTTTCTATTGAAAATCTCTAATATTTAACTCAGAACCAGGTGGAAAAATCATAAAGTGTCTCTAACAGGACTCCTTCTCCTATTGTCTCTGGACTGATACAGATGAGGACCAAGTCTAGAAAATTATTTTAATGGCTGCAGAATTGCAAACCCAATTACATATACAAATCCTTCAGTTTCAATCTCTTACAATAAGCTGAGGGTACTGATGGAAAAGAAGTGAGACCCCCAGGTAGGGGACAAAGACTTTTGTGCAGACATGGAGGAGACTGAGAACTTAAATGTGCACATCCTCCTAAACCTCCCTGAATGTCCTGCAACCCCATTTCCACTGAGTAAAAACCTTCCAATGACTGCACCAAGGAAATTTGATTTACTCAGGACCCACCTCCACTACCCTCATCACTTACAGATCCTCAAGAAGGGTTAAATGGAAGCATAGTACAGATTGTAAAGTATAAAATCTGGGCCTAAAGGAGGTCAACTATATGCTGAAAGAGTTGCAGGACTTCATTAACTTGTATCAACAGGAGTCTGGGGAGCATGTATTTAAGAGGATTCTAAGGTTATTAGAACAAAAAGAACATAACCTGAGGCTTGATTAGCTAAATTTTTTTAATTAGTGCACAACTGGGAACTAGGGTTTAATGTCATGGTTTGAGCACTTGGGAAGTGGTATCCATTGTCAACTAGGCTGACCAGTCTCAACGATAAGCTACTGCCAGTAAGGTCAAAAAGCCAAAACTTCCCTGACATACGACATATAGAGGAAGAAGTCTAAATGCTACAGAACATGAGAATGCTAAAATGGATCAATTATATGCAACCCGCTCAACCACCCCCCAGCCTTATTCCCTCTGGAGATTCCCAGAGGAGAGTCTGTTTTTCAGGATATTAAGAAATAAACTGAATGGGGTGGGAGGGTGAGGACTTGATAACATAGGTGAATATTGAAACCACAACGTTGTTCATGTGAAACCTTCACAAGATTGTATATCGATGATACTCTAATTAAAGAACAGGAAAGTTACAAGGAAATAAAATTTAAATAATTAAAAAAAAAAAGAAATGAATTGAACTGACCCTAATCCTAAGACTTGAAATGTCACCTTGGTTTACTAGTCAGACTGTACTTATGAAAGTCAGGCAAAAGTTGGAGTTTTTGCCCAAATCCAGTGGGACCATGGATCTATTTCATAGTTCTCAGTCTCAGAAGGTATATTTAGAGTAGATATACTTAGTAACTGGAATAATATTCATAGAGACTCCCTGACCCAAGAGTGACATCTATTATGGCCAGAAGGGAGGGCCAAGTAGAAGGTCCTTGAACTGCCCTACCCCCACCCACTCTCCCCTGCCTAGAAAGTGACCCAAAAGCAAACCCACCATCTCGGAGGAATTACAGACTTAGTGCCATCACTGAAGACTTGAAAGAGACAGAGGTGTTATTCCAGCCACATGCCCATTTAAATTCCTTCCTGACTCTTGCAAAGTCCAGATGGTCTTGGAGGGTGGCTGTAGATTATCACACACTTAATCAGTGGTACCATTTGCAGCTGATTCTGGATGTGATGACTTTGCTGAAGCAAAACACCAGAGCTCTTGGAAGCTGGTATGCAGATACTAGCTTAACAAAATCTCCCACTCCCATTCCTATCACCAAAGATAATTTGACGACTTTTACAACTGTATACATTTACTACTAATGCTCCTGCTCTTTGTCATAACATAGTCTGGAGAAACCTTGATTGTCTTGATGCCCTGTAGTGCATCATGCCGGTCCTTACATTAGTACTATGACAGAAAGCTCAAAAGACTTACCACATTAGTGAAGTTCCTAAGGATGTAGTGGTTTAGTTCATGTCAAGATACACTCTGTAAAGTAAAAGACAATTGGTTGTGTCCTACCCACACAAAAAAAGAGGCATAATACTTGGCAGGACTCTTTGGATTTTAGAAGCAACATATACACATATGAGTGTGTTATTCCTTCCCATTTATCAGGTAACTCATAGTAAGGTTGTCGGTTTTGACTGAGGCCTAAACAAGAAAAGACTTTGCAACAGGTCGCTGAGCAAGCTATCCTGCCACTTTTAATTGTACAGGACAACACTGATCAGTGGTAAGTGAATGGGGCAGGTAGTACATTCTTTATGAGGAGTATTTTGCACAGCTGTGACCAAAGAAAGCTTCTTGATGGAAGAGGAGGTATGGAATCATATGTTGGAAAGGAAGGGTAAGTCTACCACAGTCAGGGAAAACAGCTAAAAGGCTCAGGTATTTCCATTTAACTTTGTTTCAAGAGTCAATCTCAGGAAAAAGTATCATTCTTAAGTTACAAAGGTCACATGAAGCTCAGAGTATCCTCCGATGACATAACAGGGTTAGTGATCATGGGCTTGCTTCTTTTTTTTTTAATATAATTTATTCATGGGCTTGCTTCTATCCAAGTTTTTCTAAAACCCAGTGGAATAGTTTTGACTGTTTTAAAGTATTTGCCATCAATGCCATCTCAAGATGACATCAGGATTTGACCCCAAATGGGGGGAAAGCATGTGATATCTCTGGGTAAATCTGCACAGTATAGTGGCTATGGCCACTCTTGCCTGATACATTCAAGTACAATTTTTTAATTGAGATATAGTTGATACACAATATTGTATTGATTTCAGATGTACAACATAGTGACTCAGTAATTATATGCATTACTAAATGCTCGCCACAGTAAGCACAGTTATCCCCTGTTACCATACCAAAATATTACAATATTATTGGTTATATTCTCTATGGTTGTGCTTCCATTCTTATAACTAATTTATTTTATAATTTGAAGCTTGTACCTCTTTATCCCCTTCACCTATTTAACTCACCCTCCAAACCCCATTGCCTCTGATAACCATCAGTCTGTTTTGACTATTTATGGGTCTATTTCTTTTTTGTTTGTTTTTCAGATTCCACATACAGGTGAAATCATAGATTTGTCATTGACTGACATATTTCTTTGAGCATAATACCCTCTAGATCCATCCATGTTGTCACAGACAGCAAGATTTCCCTTTTTTATGACTGAGCAATATCCCATTGTGTATATGTACAACATCTTCTTTATCCATTCATCTATCAGTGGGCACTTGGGTTGTTTCCATATCTTGGCTATTGTAAATAATGCTGCAATAAACATAGGTGTGGATATATCTTTGCAAATTAGTGATTTTATTTTATTTCAGTAAATCCTAGTAGTGGAATTACTGGATCCACTGGATATAGCAATAATGATTTTTTTTTAAATGACCAAATTTTTTTTTATTATCATTAATTTACAATTACATGTGCAATATTACGATTATTAAACTACCCCTTCATCAGGTCCCCCCCACCAACCCCATTACAGTCACTGTCCATCAGCGCAGTGAGATGCTATAGAATCACTACTTGTCTTCTCTGAGTTGTACTGCCCTCCCTGTGCCCCCCCAACATTACATCTGCTAATCGTAATGCTCCTTTTTCCCTCTTATCCCTCCTTTCCCACCCATTTTCCCCAGTCCCTTTCCCTTTGGTAACTATTAGTCCGTTCTTGGGTTCTGTGAGTCTGCTGCTGTTTTGTTCCTTCAGTTTTTTTTCTTTGTTCTTATACTCCACATATGAGTGAAATCATTTGATACTTGTCTTTTTCGGCTTGGCTTAGCAATAATGATTTTGCTATTTTTAGTTTTTTGAGGAACCTTCATACTGCTTTCCATAATGGTTGTACCAATTTACACTCCTACCAACAGTGCAAGAGGGTTCCCTTTTCTCCACATCCTCACCAACACTTGTTTTTTCTTGTCTTTTGGATAGTGACCATTCTGACTAGTGTGAGGTGATATATCATTGCAGTTTTGATTTGCATTTCCCTGATGAATAGCCATGTGGAGTATCTTTTCATGTGCCTGTTGGTTATCTCTACGTCTTCTTTGGAAAAGTATCTATTCAGGTCCTGTGCCCATTTTTAAATTGGGTTATTTGTTTTTCTAGTGTTGAGTTGTATGAGTTCTTTATACATTTTGGATATTAGCTCCTTATTGGATATATCATATGCAAATTTGTATTCTCCCATTCAGAAGGTTACCTTTCTGTTTGTTGATGGTTTCCTTTGCTGTGCATATTTTCAGTTTGATGTAGTCCCACTTGTTTATTTTTGCTTTTGTTTCTCTTGCCTGAGGACACGTATTCAGAAAAACTTACTCATGCTAATGTTCACAAGATCCTTGCCTATGTTTTCTTCTTCTAAGAGGTTTATGGTTTCATGTCTTACATTTAGGTCTTTAATCCACATAGAGTTTATTTTTGTGTATGGTGTAAGACAGTGATCTAGTTTCATTCTCTTGCATATACCTGTCCAGTTTTTCCAACACCATTTACTGAGGAAATTGTCTTTTCCCCATTGTATATTCTTGCCTCCTTTTTCATATATTAATTGACCACACACATGTGGGTTTATTTCTGGGCTCTCTATTCTGTTCCACTGATCTGTGTACCTATTTTTTTTTCTAGCACCATACAGTTTTAATAACTGTAGTTTTGTAGTATAGCTTGGAATCAGGGAGCATGATACCCCCAGGTTTACTCTTTCTCAAGATTGTTGTTGCTATTCAGGTTCATTTGTGGTTCCATATAAATTTTAGGATTCTTTACTATAGTTCATTGAAAAATGCCATTGGTATTTTGATGGGGGTTGCATAAAGCTCTAGATTGATTTGGGCAGGATGGCTATCCAACGATGATTTTTTTAAATTGTATTCCATTCTATAACAACCACAGTCCTTTCAAGGCAGACTCCTTCCTAGGAGCATACTATACTGTATACTGTCCTAGAGGTGGCTTCTCTCTGGGACTCTTTCCTAAAAGTCTCTGAATCGGCCAGAGGAAGTGGGAAGAGTGGAAAGAGTGCCCTGTATCATCTGGCCTTCCCTCTGGCTTTAGCTGGGTTGGAAATAAGTGGCACCATGCACCCATCACTCTGACAGCTGGGAAAAGGCAGGAGCCGTGGAAATCAGTGAATCATGGGTCTCATTTGTGAGATCAGCAGAAAGGAATCTTGAGAGGCTGGCTTAAGTCCATCTGCGCCCCCCACCCTCACCCCTGTCCCACCGTGTCTGCCCTGGCCAACATGCATCCAGAAGGGAAATGTATCAGAAGCCAGCAGCTGCACGTCAGAGTCCCCTGAGTGCTGGGAGGTGGGCCGAGAGCACAGTAAATTTCTGCAAAATTAGCAGTTTTCAGGATGGGAATGGAGGAGGGAATGGTGCAGAGAGCAGTATGGAGGCCCAGGCAGTCTGAGCCTTCTTTCTTCTCCTGCTCCGGAGGGAAGGCACCGGTTCCAAGTGCCAGTCTGTGAAAATGCAGGTCTCAGATTTCCCTGAGGAGCCTTCCGCACCTCGCAGGGGCTGCGGCACTGGAGCAGCGTGAGTCCCGAAGCGTGGGGACAACCGGAGGCGGAGCGGCTGGGTGTCCCAGCCAGGCTGCAGGGGACGGAGGGCGGGCGCTGCGCCCACGCTGGCGGCGGTGCCTTTTGTGCGTGGAGCTGCTCTGGGCCCGTGATGCAGGGGGAGTTTTAGGCCGCATGACGATTTGCTTCTTCTCAAGCACACGGTGGTTAGTCGTGGTGGTGGTATTGCGGTAGTTTAGCCCTTGGCAGGACTTGGCCCCCCTCCGCCACCTCCCGGGCACAGGCCCCCAGGCCGGGCCTCCCACTTTGCCCCAATTCCAAGGGAGGCCGCAGGCGCCATGCTAGGTACTAATTGTGTTGATTAAAATGGCAAACACACATCCTTTCCATCTGGCAGCACAAAAGGAGAGGCTTTTGGGGACGCAATTACCCGCTACAGGAGAGAGTAAAATATTTGTCAGGTTTAGCAATAAAATTAATATCCCCAATTACTAGAACTTCACTAACGAGATGGATACAGTATTGCCTCTCCTGGTTGCAAAAGGAAAAAAGAACCTGTCACATAAAACCCAAAGGGCCATTTTTTCGCTGGAATCTCTGCCACAGAGACAGGCCTTTTCCATGTTTAAGCACTCAGGGTGGGGAAGCTGGAGACGGCCGCCGACTGGTGGTGACGCACACCCTGACATTACAAACTGGGGTTGTGTGTGTGGGAATGTCCATCTGGAGCATTTGCTCCCAGGACTCCAGAGGGCTCTGGACAATCCCCAGACCTGCCCGACAAGATGGCCAAGGACCCTCGCACCCCTGGCCAGCCCAGCACTTACCCCACGCTATTTGGGCAGCCTTTGCAGGCCTACTGCAGCAAATGGTTGTGGCCCACTTAGGGCCAGATATTTCTGCCATTTCCGACATTTTTTTCCTTCCTGAAATTTGTATATAGCAAAAGCTAGATTTGCTTTAGGCAGAGCATATGCTTCATATTTATTGGAATAAGTTTTCTAGTTCCTTAGCATTCTGTTCACTGATATTCCGTATGTTAAAAATATCTCTGCTTTTTCCCCTGATACTCAGTAGTACGCAACCACAGTTTTCCTCTCTAGTTTTTCTGGGTAGAAACCAGAACCTGCTCTCCACAGTCCCTGGGGGTGTATTTTATTCCTTTGGAGAGGATGACCTGATTTCCCACTCGTGGGGAGAAATACGATTTTCTCACTCTTCACCAGTTTCACCAATTGTGATTATCAGGCAACCTGCCTCCAGGGAGTGAAGACCCTTATTTCAGAAAAGAAAATGCTAAAGCCACACACTTTGCCTCTCACTTCGGGATTCTGGAATCCTGATTCCTCTTGTGGGTCTGTAATGTGTTCAGTGTAAGAAGCAAACAGTAGAAGATCTGAACACTTCAATGAGCCTGGGGCTCAAGGAGGTTGCAAACAAGCCCCGGCAGGGGCAGTCTTCCCCGGAGGGTGCTTTCATTCCCTTGGGACCTCACGTGCTGAGCCACAGCTTTAACAGCCTCTGTGGTTTCCCAGAGGTCCAATGGGAAGCACATCGTCCCTGCTGAGTCCCCAAGAGACACAGGGGACTACTGTCTCAGAAATGTAAAGTGATTTTTACAACAACTCCAGCAACAAGGAAATAATGAAGAAGCCAAACTATCCACATATGAAAAACAGAATTTGGAGAGAAAATGGTAGAATCAATATCCAAATATATATGTATGTGTGTGTACGTGAGAGAGAGAGAGAGAGAGAAACAGAGACAGATGGTGGTGGGGTGAGGTGGGGGAAGATTCATAAATAAGAGGGAAAAACCACCTCTCCTTGGAGGAGACCTCCATTGAACAGGCCCCCCACCTGCAGGGCAAGTGGAATAGGAGATGGAGTTGCTAAGGGCTGATTGTCTACTTTACTGCCCCAACAGCCCCTCAGAGATCTCCTGGGAAGACCCTCCCCAGGAAAATCCATTCTTATGAATTACTGCAGCTTATTGTCTTACCTGAGCAGGGAAGCCATCCAGAGCCAGGCTGTAGGTCATGGCTTGGTAGACCCACTAGCAGATCAGGTACCCACCCTGGACCCTGATCTGTCTTCTCTGCACCTGGCTTCAAAGACATTTTGTAAGCAGGCCAAACCTACAAACTCCTTATATTGCAAATATTCTTTTGTAAGCTGGTTATCTTTCACTTAAAATGCTTTTTCTCACATAAACAACACATTTTTTATTCACTCAGCAATTGCTTATTGAGTGCCTACAGTACCAGGTGCTGGGGACACAACAGTGAAAACCACACACAGAGGCTATATTCCCAGATCAATCCATAAAGACCTACTTCATCGACAATAAAGGCAAAGTAATTTGTATGTGTGGGAGAATTACATTGTGAGCCCCATCTTGGGCTACCTGGAAAATAGCATCCCTTGTTTTGGCAGTAGCTGTTGAAACTCCCACCTGGTCCCTGAGCAACTGCAACCACATGCAAGAAGTGCAGAATTCCATATTTGTTGAGTGCCTACTGGATGTCTGGCTGTGCTAGCACTTCACATGCATCTATGAGCTATAACTCCACGAGACAGACACAATTGCTCTCATTTTGCAAATAAAGAATCCAATTCTCAGAAGCTAAGTAAATTGCCTAAGGTCATACCGTTAGTGATCTAGCTAGTAACCTAGACTTTTAGCCCAGACTGCTGACCCCAAAGCCCATGTTCTTCCTTCTATTCATCAACTGACTACCTCAGTTTGGACGTTGGCCCAGAAGGGTGGGGAAGCTAGGAAAGGTGAGGACCAAGACTGCCCCAGGGCCACGGGGAAGTGAAGGAGGCAGATGTACAGATCATTCCTAGGTCAGTGGTTCCGAAATCAAGCTCTACCACACCAGCTGTTTACCCCGACATGGCTTGTTGCTGCAATCCCCCTGCCACCTGCCCGGAATCCTCCTGACTGAGCAGATACTTAGGTTACTGAGACTCAGCTGGAACTAAGAACTCTTTTCTTCCACTGCGTTTTCTGGAAAGATGCTGTAGGAGATTTGCAGGAGGAAGCCAGAGTGTGAGTAATAAAGGAGGTGCTTATATAATAGGAAACCACACTGTCTGGGGCACATGGACTTCTCTGGGGGCCATGAAGCCAGGATTTCAGGGTTCTGTTCTGACTTCTACCCACTGGGATCTGTCCCCTTGAGCAAATCACCTCCACCTTCTCCAGCTTCCTCCCATGCAACCTTGACAAGGTGATGCACTTCCTCCCCAGGAGCTATGTGGTGCTCCGCATGACATCCTTTTGTTTCAAACCCCCAGTCAATGCCTTTCTCCACTTCAGATGCTCACTTGTCTATGGCATTCCATAGAGGTTGGGGCACCCACTGGTCTTTTGAATGTCTTTAGACCTGCTTAATGGACCTAAAACCACTGGTTTTCTCCAGGGGCCCAGTAAGGTTACCATGGCTTCTAACTGTCTAGCTGTAACATGCAGAGGGGCCAACAGGAGCTCCAGCTTAAAATGGAATGACTCTTGGCCTGGATATCCATTTTTCTAGTTCTACCTCTGCTGCTAAGGAGATCTGTGTCCTCAAAAGTCACTAACAACTCTGGACCTCCGTTTCTTCACCTGTACCAGAAGGGGATTGAACCAGATGTCTCCCAAGAGTCTGCAGTGTCCTGATTTTGATTCCCTTACCTAGAAATCTGAGCCATCCTATACCAGTACCCTCTCCTAATACCCACTTTTCCCCAGTTCAAATTGTGCCACTTTGCTCGCACAAAAGACCTATGTTAGTACCTGTTTTCGCTAACCAAAAGAAATCCAAAAAGGATTTTCAGTTTTACAAAGGTGAAAAGCAAAAATAGCTTCAGCATTTGTTTTGCGGCAAGCTGAGCCATTACAGAGGCAGCGTGAGCATGGCCCCGCCAGGCTCCTTCCCCAGGAACCACACTCAGCATCTCAGCATCAAGCTGCCATAGCTTTGACCTGTGTCTGTGAGCATCTGCAGCTTATCTCAATTTAGTTTGTGCATCCGTTAGCTAAGATGTGTGCTAAGGTATCAGAAAAGCCTAAAGGGGGTTATTTTGGGGGGCTGGGAATGTTCAAAAAGATTTCCATACAAATTAATGGCAATTGCTTCTTTGCATCCTGCCATTTTGCTTATGAAAGGTTTCGCTATACTTTTGGATATCGGGGGAAACCTGTACTTCCTTTATTTCATAACCTCAGGAATAGCAAGGCTCAGAGGGTGGAATCAAACAGACAAGTAGACACAGACTCAGGACTTGCCCAAACAGGCACCTTGTTAGATCCCTCGTGTCAGGTTCTGAGGGGCATCACCCCAACCACTGCCATCAGGAGATGTCTTAGCTGAGGGCTGCTGCCGGGTCCCCTGCCCTTGCACCCTCTCGCCATCCCTCAGCATTTTACTTCAGGCCCTTTGGGGAGCATTTCTTCTGCACAGCAGGCTGCCCCCGAGACAGTCCCTCCCTGAAGTCAGAGAGGCGAAGCTGGAAGGAGAGGCTTGGTTGTCGCCCAGCCATCACATCTCGGCCTCAGGACAGTTTTGCTCTGCTCCACATGCCCTGCGTGGGTTGGCGCCTGTTGCTAGGAGAACCTGACCATTTGCATTTCCTGCTGTTTTTATTTTAGATTTGCAGCCGCACTGCTGTGGGAACACAGGGTATTTTAAGAAAGACAGAAAATGGAAGGGTGAGGGGAGTACCTAGTATGGGACCTCCTTCCCAAAAGCCTCCAAAACATGCAGAATAGCCCAGGCAGCCTCTGTCCCAGTCCCCAGCCCCAAAGGGCCTCTTGCCCCCTCTTCCCTGCATTGCACTCTCCCACGCCCAACCCCTTCATGAGCACCTTTGTTCCATATGGGAACAAAGCACAGCCTTCTTCCAGATAAGGGTAAGGCTTATGCTCAGCCTAACACAGAGAGCACCAGTTTCCCCTTATTAAAACAAACAAGGAAATAGAACACTTGTGGATTTCTGGAGGGTTTCTCCAACCCTGCTAGAACACCCCATCTCCTTATAATCTCCTTCCTCCCCCCAACTTCTCTCCCAGGCTCTACTCGAAAGATGGGAGCTTGACTTTTCCTCCAAGGCCTTGTACAAATGAGTGTTACCTCCCCAGATCTTGCGGTAGTAAGTTCATCTCTCCCTCCCAGTGCTAACAATACCTGAGGCTTATCACCATTGCCTTTGCTTCAGGAGGGTAAGGTACTGTCTGTCTCCCCCACTAGACTGTGAACTCCTAGAAGCCAGTGTTTGGCAGTTTTTACTTTTTAATCCCCTCTTGCCTCTAGGATATTTTTCTCACAGTAGATGCCCATCAACTCTTTCTAAAATTTGTTCCTTTCTATCAAACACGCATTGAGCCCTACCAAGAGTTGTATACCACACATAATCACAAGACATGCTTTATCATTAAAGAGCTCTTAAACCAGTGGAGGAAGACAAGACAAGGAAACCATTTTTTTTTCAATTGAAGTATCATTGATGTGCAATCTTATGTTGGTTTCAAATATACAACAGTTACCCATATTATTAAATCCTCACCCCCTCTAGTGCAGTACTCTCTATCAATGTAGAAAGATATTACAGAATCATTGACTATATTCTCTAGGCTATACTACTGTCCCCATGATGAACTTACATTGTGATTGTGAATTATTGGGCCCTTTTAGCCCCTTCACCCTCCCCCACACTTGCTCCAGCCACTCCCCCTTGGTAACCACTGGTCACTTCTCCATGTCTATGAGTCTACTGCTGTTTTGTTCCTTCTGTTTTGCTTTGTTTTTACATTCCACAAATATGTGAAATCATGTGGTATTTGTTTTTCTCCTACAAGGAAACCATTTTAAACAATGGTGAATGTTGTCATGAAGATATATTCAGGACTGCAATTTCTTGGGGCAGGATTGCTGGTAGACAGAATATGAGCAAGAGAAATTAGGACCGGTTCCCTGGATCTAACACTTGAAGAAGGATTAACAGTCCACTGTGGGCAGACCACTCCAATCAGATGAACAGGCTTGTGCAAAGTCACAAAGACCTAAGAGAAATGGATCAAATTGAATACAGCACCCAGGTCCTTAATAAGCAGAATCTCACACTGGCCCAGTTCACCTCTCTGACATCCACACCAAGATGCATCCCCATTTGTGTCTTTCCTTAAGAAGTCAAAATGTCTTCCCTTCCTCAGCCACCTATTCCAGGCTGTGGGGAGGAAGTTCTGCAAGAAGAAGATAATCATGAGAGACCAACAAAGCCATGCCTAGACACACACCATAAAGCCTCCTCTGACACCGCTTTCCTCAAAGGAACAGACACCCGTTTATTTAGCCTCCTTTCAAATATTCACCGTTGTGAGAGGCTAAACCTCAGTAGGGAGGGGCCGCCTCTGAAGACCAACTGTGAACTCCAGAGCGGCTGACGGGACTTAGAAACAAGATAGGCAGTTGGATGCCTGGCCTCTCCTCAGTCACCTTTGTCTGGGCAGTGGGCATAAAACCCCAGACAGATGGGAACATCTCCTCCCACAAATGCGAACTTCTTGATAACCCTCAGTAAGACAGAGACGGCAGCAGAAATTCCTAGTTGTCTGCCCTCCCTCCTATTTGCTTATTAACAGAAGCACTGATTTTATATGGAGACCCAACACGTTCCTCTGAAAGACTATTATTTCCCAGCCTCTCTCCCAGGTGGATGTGGACAGTAAGGGGGCAGTGACTTTCTGGAATAGCTTCATTAATATGAGGACAGAAAACTGCAGTGGAGATTTGTTTGCCCTCCTCTCCCCCTCGGCTTTTCCCCTCTTCCTAGGAGACGCATGTTCAGCCAAGGCTTTCATAGCCATCTTGAACCATGAGATGGCCTCAAAGATGGTACCACATGCTGAGGAGGCCACCAGGTGACATCACACCAGCTCTGGTGGAAATTCACAACTCTCCCCCAAGAGCTGTTTATGTGCACACACACACACACAGTTTTGCAAACAATTTTCAGGGTTTGATGAGCCCTGAAATCAATGCATGGACCCCAGGTCAAGTACCCTGCCTTAGAGATGTGCGGAGAGTCCACTCTACCCCAAGTCTTAGATCACTATTCAAGTGGGGAAGCCTAGGATTGTACGGTGACCACATCCTCTGTAGTCTGGCGACCCCTCTACTTCCCTACGAATTCCAGCGCCAATACCTCCCTTGCCTCGTCCCTCTCAGTGGTTCTGAAGCAGAGCTACCCATCTATCTTCACCCTCTCTCCTTCCCCCTCCTCAGCTTCTCTCCCTGGACTGCCAATCCCACTCCAAAGTCACTTTAAACCGGGAAGGAAATTAGCATTTGTGTTGGGACAGAAAGTGACACTGCTCAGCTCTCTCCCTGTCATTCTGCTCTTAATTAATATCTAACCTTCAAGAGATTGTGTAGCAGACGGAAGTGGCTGATGGGAGAACAAAGCCCGACCCGGCTCTCCTCTTCAACACCGTCTCTCCCCACTTCCAGGTTCTCTCCCCATCCCTTCAGGCCCTGAAGGACTGAGGGCCCCAGGAGAAAGTGAGGAGGAGTGGCAGGGGACACCCTGGAGGACCCTCAGTTGAACTTTAGGGATTTGTTCCCTCGGATCTCTTGTCTAGACAACCCTTCTGCAACAGAATGAGAGCAGCTGGAGCCCAGCTCCTGCTGCTCAGTGCCCAGAGCTAGACCCAGGCCTGGCCCGTCTGGAAAGCTGAGGAGACAGGCGAGGGGGAAAGAGAAGCAATGCAAATGTGCCCCTCAACAGATTATATTTAATGCCCTATTTTTAGTTGCCTTCAATCCCTCGGGGCTGTCAGGGCGGTTGCAGCCCCACTCCCCCGGGAAAGGAAATGACAGGCATTATTACCCAGCCCGGAACACTGGTGCAGTGCGTGGTGGCAGGGGGGAGGTGCTGCCTTGCCAGCTCCAAAATTTGGGAATCCAACTTCCAACGGGAAATCGAGGACACTGAGAAAGATCAGGCTATGTTCCAAGGGCCTGCAGGACCCCCTCCTGCGCTGCCAGCCGGCCTCCCAGACCATCCCCAGATACATGTCCACTGGGCCGGGACCAGCGGTGTGGGAGTCTTCTCAGTCCCCAAGTGTCTCGAAAAGTAAGTTATACAACATTCCTCGCTGCCAAGTTCTTCCTCCTCTCTAATCTTAGCCCTGCCTTCGGTCTAAGCCCGGCTCCCCTTGCTGTGCATACAGAGGCAAAGGAGGACAGCTGGTCACCATCCCCCAGCAAGAGAGCCCTTCTTTGTCTTGAAGAAAATGATTCAGTTCCCTATCGGCCTTCTCTTCGGCACCCTGAGTCATTCCAGTTCCTTTAACCTTTCCACATGTGTCGTGTTTTTTAGCTCCTCTCTTCATCACTTTTCTAACCCTGCTCTGAATATATCCCCAAGTTCCTCCTTGGAACCTGAACAGATGCCGCACCTTTGCCACAGAACACCAGCGTACAAATCTGAATGGAAGATCTTACTGTGCTGTGTCTTGGGAAGGGTTTTCTAATGGTTTTAGTGATCTCGCCTCTCCACAAAACCAAACTCTCCTTACCTATCGCATCCTCTGCTTCTGTAAATTCCCTCCCCCCTTCCTCTACACCCAGCTAAATGCAAAGCTTATGAGAAGTCGTACATACATTTTCATCATGGTTAGGTTTAAATGAGATGCATATATAAAATTGTTCAGCAAGGTAGTTATCATTTACTTGGTAGATTATGCAATGGCATCTAAGCGGTGGCTTTTATTAATGTGTGCATGCCGGACCTCTGGAGAATGCTTTTCTTAAGCATAGCATTGCAAACCACAGCATTACATTGTATTCATTCATTCAATACATGTTTATTGGATTCCTACTATGTGTCAGGCACCATGCCAGATGCTGAAATGTCAAGATGATAGACCGAGAGCTGGTTCTCCAGCCTACTGAGGAAGAGAGAATGGAAACAATTACTCAGCAGGGTGGTAACTGCTAGTAAAGTACACACGGTGTGCTGGGGCAGTGCACAGGAGGGACTGACTGAAACTCCTGATTCTGAGGCCACCTTTTTAGGTGTGGCACAGACGCATCTCTGACTGCCAGCTCCCCAGGAAGGACTGTGCAGAGAACCGTTTTACAAAATTTGGCATATGGGTACATGGAGATTATCTATTTTTCTTTCATGTTTTTGGCCCTGTCCGCAGACTTCTCACCAGCCTGAGGGTAAATCACACACAGAGACTGAGGAAGCACTGCTGAAAGATGGGGAGGGAAAGAGAGGCCTGCCAACACTGTTCTAAGCCCCCGGACCAGCCGCACCAACCCAGTTACATGGCCCCATAAATCCTTGCTTTTGTTGAAGCTCATAACTCCCAGAATGCAGCAGAGGTCTTCGAAGAGCCCTCAGTACCAAGATCCTGGAGGGGATCAGGGAGGTAGAAGGTGGTTGCCTAATGTGCAAAATTTGTCTTACGGCACCACGACTCCAAGATACATCAGTTGAGGAGAAACTCATCTAGGCTGGAGAGGTAGGCAGATAATGGAGTAGCTTTGGAGTTAAACAGATTTGAGTGGAAGCTCTGCTGCCTACCAGCCATGTGGCCTTGGTCAAGCTACTTAACCTCTCTGTTCCCCCTCAGGTTCCTTGCCTGTAAAACATGGGCAATAGGATTTGCTTCATCGGACTATGTGAGCACCTCACGGCATGATGTGCTGAGATGGATGTGTATTATATCAGTCAGCCCAGCCTGGAACAACCCCCTCTCTTTTCATGGAACTGTCCTTCCCCCACTCTAACCAAATGGTTCTGGAAGGCACTGTCAACCATAAAATCCAGCTGACCGCATGGTTGTGCCATAGGCCCATCCTCCTAGCCCCAGGGGTTGGTGCTGGTTTATCAGAGACCTCTCCTGGCAATTTTTAAATTATCATTCATGAAGTTTGGATAGATGAAGGACATTTCCTCTTTGTTCCCCAGTTCAGAGCTGCCTGCGGCCACAGTTCCAGGATCATGAGAATGGCAGTATTATGTAGAAGGAAGCAGAGACGAGATAAAAAGGGGAGAAGAGTCTTGACAAGACTGTATTCACGGAGCTGGTTGTTCCTGACGCTCTACCTCTGCCCTTGCAGTGAACTGATGCTTATGCTAAGGGTCTTGATCAATACAGCATGTAAGGCCCTTAGTATAAAGCCAATAGCACATAATAAATGCTCATAATAAATATTTGGCACAGAAAGTGCTCCCAGGAAAATGGCTTGAGACCTCCCAGACTTACAAAATCTTTAAGGAAAATTCAGAAGCCCTTGTATATAGGTATTGGTTTATTATAATAATAATGTGTAATAATGAGTGCCCTACCAGTGCCCCAGAGGTTTCTGCTTATAGGGACAAGCCTTCCCATGGAGGAGTTAAAAGTGATGCCCATTTTAAAGGGGACAAGCCTAGTTTAGCCAAACAACTGGTAGAGAATATTGTCCTAAGGATACCTAATTAACCCTTCAGAATAGCAGCACAGCCAGACTGGCAAATGCATGTGGACCACCCGTACTGTCTGCAGCAATAGCAGCAGAGAAAAGTCAGGCCCTGAAAGAGCTCTAAAGGCTACACAGACAAGAGGATGAATATCTGCTCTGTCTTGCATCTCCTTCCAGTGTTAACCTTCGAGAGTTTTATTTCCATTAAGAGAGATAGACCCAGGAATCCCACTCCTTGGAATTTACCCAAAGAATACAACTTCTCAGATTCAAGAAGACATATGCACCCCTATGTTTACTGCAGCTCTTTTTACAATAGCCAAGATATGGACGCAACCTAAGTGTCCATCAGTAGATGAATGGATAAAGAAGATGTGGTACATATACGCAATGGAATACTATTCAGCCATAAGAAGAAAACAAATCCTACCATTTGCAACAACATGGATGGAGCTGGAGGGTATTATCCTCAGTGAAATAAGCCAGGCCGAGAAAGACAAGTGCCAAATGATTTCCCTTATTTGTGGAGTATAACAATGAAGCAAAACTGAAGGAACAAAATAGGAGCAGACTCAGAGAAGGAACTAGTGGCTACCAAAGAGGAGGGGTGTGGGAGGGTGGGTGGGGAGGGAGGGAGAAGAGGATTGAGGGGTATTATGTTTAGTACACATGGTGTGGGGGATAATGGTAGGAAAACAGTGTAGCACAGAGAAGGCAAATAGTGAATCTGTGACATCTTACTACACCCAAGGACAGTGACTGCATTGGGGTATGGGTGGGGACTTGATAATATGAGTAAATGTAGTAACCACATTGTTTTTTCATGTGAAACCTTCATAAGAGTGTATATCAATAATACCTTAATAAAAATAAATAAATAAATAAATAAAAGAGATAGGAAGTTTCTTCACTGGGTGATCTGATATGGTTGATCTCAATTCCCTTCATAAGTTTCTACGTAAATGACTTCTCCCTACGCAGCCAACCAGTGGGCTGCTGGGCGGATGAAGGCACGCCTGCTGCTGCCATTTGTAAGGAACCGAGGGCCAACTACCCATCGCTTTTTAAAAGCAATACAGATCCGCCACCTGGCTGGAGATAAAATACTCAGACCCATCCAGTCCCCAGCTCTCTTTAGGTTCTCATCTCTGTCTTAAAAGAATTTTCTTTAATCAGCAGTGTTTCTAATTATACCAAGCCCACACACCAGACAAGGGACCACTGGGAGAGGTTGATGTGATAGAAATGCTGAGAGAGACCAGGGCACAACGGTTTTGATAGAGGACGTGATAGCGTGACGACAGGAACTGTAAGTGGTCACTAGGAATCCTACAATGGTTCTTTCAATTAAGCAGAGCCAATCTAGGACAACCAATTACAAAGTCAAGCTGCATGGCATTGCATAAACTCATGTCTGAATTACTAGCTGTTTCAATTTAGAATTTTCAGGGTCTGTCATCAAAGAATCTCTGGAAATAACTTGCTCACACAGTCCCCATCATGTCAAAATAATAGGTACATTGATCTGATGTGCTCAAATATCTCATGTATTATTAGGACTCATTTGTGGAAATCTTAAAGAAAGCCTGAATGAAAATGGCTTAGATATATAGTCTTTCCCTAATGATTTTAGCATTTGACAACATGACCAAAGGTAGCTGATGCAGTTGTAGATTTCAGGTCTGTATTCAAGGCAGAAAGACAGAGGATAGGGGGGCGCCAATGGCCTCTGCCTCCTCCTATCTGGAAAGTCAAAGCTTTCCCAGAAGATTTCTCAGCAGAAATCTGCTTACATTTCATTGCATATCTGGGTCTTAACAATCAGCCCTAGCTGTCACAAAAACAGAGGAAGTAGAAGCAGGTCTGCGACACTTTGTCAGGCCCAGACCCGTGCCTACTCCAGCAAAATTGGAGCTCTGTTAGCAAGCAAGAAGGGGGAATGCATGGATATTGGCTAGATAAGCAATAATGTCTGCCATGATGATTTTATTAAGATCTGCACATCCTAACGTAGCCAAATGTGGGACATCCTTGTTGTTATGATCTGATATATATTTAGCAAATTGGAACACAGCTTAGCTCCACCATCCTATGCCCAACAGAACAGAAAGAGCTCCCTCTTCTTTAAGGGCCAAGCTTTATACTCTTTCACTTCTGAGGAACATCTACTACATAAGATTGTGTCTCCTGTACAGATCTTTGTCTCTGTCTTCTCAGTACATGTGAACATGGAGCACCTGTAGAAAGACTATGTAAATCCCTTAAGGCTTTGGGGTCAAAAGAACACAGTGGTTTTACCTAGCGTGCCTTCTCTCCTAGCAGCAGGAACGTTTCCACAAACAACCCAATCCAAACACAGCTCCCCACCCTCACCCCACTCCAACACACAGTCCCACAATAGGCAAAGCAAAAACAAGTCTATCAACCCAAATAACCATCAGGGCTTACCTCATTAATCTTAAACGTTCCACCCAACCCACAGAATAACAATAGCTTGTCATTAATAATCCTTTACTTTCCAGGACTTTACTCTGACCAGGAAGGAATGAAAAGTTAAACAGAACAAACATCGCTTCCCAAGGCTATAACCCTGGTTAATCTGGGTAGAACTATTCCCATTTTTACCTAGGGAAAGATGTTTGAGCAAAGGACCAAATTCCTGGATCATGATCCAACCCCAGTGGTAGGAGACATGTCCTTCATGTGGGCTGGTGCCCTTGAGGAAGTGTTCTCTTGCAGATGGCCTGCTACCCAGACCCTACAGTGGTTGAGTTCTAATAGCCATTCACCTACATCTTGGCCAAATTAGATCACAGTCCAACAAGACAATTCTGTCGATGTCTCCTTCCTTTTTGAAGTCTAAGGGAAAGAAACCTTTCCATTCTAACATTTACTGTCCTCACAGAAGCTCACATGGAAATTCAGTGGGAGACAATTGTTGGTAAAACCATCTCCATCCAGATGGCTGATCTGTATTGCTTTAAGGAAAGGGATGGGTGGTAGGCCCTTACGTCCTTACAATGGCAGTGGCAGGCTAATCTTCATCCACCCAGTAGGCCACTGGTTTGGCTTGGTAGGCAGAAGTCATAAACACATAAACTTGCTCAAGGGAATTAGGATCAAGCGTATTAGACCACTCAGGGAAAGAGACTTTCAACTTTTTTTAATGAAAATAAAACTCTCCAAAGTTATCAGTGGAAAGAGAATCTCCAAATGGAACAGAGTAGCAGGACCATAATGCCAGACTGTGATCCACTGAGAGCCAGCTTCCTCCTGAGACACCTCACTGTTGGCTGTCCCACCTTATATACTCTAAGACTGAGTATATAACTCTTCTTCAGCGTCCCCTTGCATAGCTAAGCTGAAGTTGAAATGCTTACCTTAGCTAAAGGGAGGAAATACTAAGACAGAAATAGACAGAAGCATTCAGCTAGATAAACTGGAAACAGGTCCTTCCCAAGCTTTCCAGCTTCCATGTCCAGCTCCTGCGCTGCTCCCATGCTGGGGGCCACCTCGACATGGACAACCGAGGACACACGTCTGTGTGTCTCAGCCCCTCAGAATAGAAGCCCTGAGACTGAATCTCAGAGAGATGAGGAGCTGCCTCCCTAATATGGCTCATCCACTAAGTTCTTGCTGAAACTACACCAGGACCTCTCACAGAATCATGGCCCACTGCACAGTAGTTCATGTCTGAGTACAGAAATATGCGCTTTTCTTTGCCCTTTGCTTCCTCTTGACAATGTAGTATTATTCGCTCACCTGCCCTTTTTCATTCAAACATTCAAAAAATATTTATTGAGTATCCATTATGTCCCAGGCACTGTGCTAAGGCTAAAATAGTAAAGAAAACCTCTCTAATCTCTTTCTTTACGGAGCTTCCATTCTAATGAATGTATGCTTTAAAAATAAGTATTAAAGAGGCCTTATATTTCAGGGACACATACTTAAATATTTATGAATGAAATAATCATGGGAGGAATCATAAAGAATATAGATTAAATGAGTTTGGTGATGAACTGAGACTTACTGAATGTGGGTGACCGGTGCAGAGGAATTCATTATGTAATATTTTATTTACTTTTGCATGTATTTAAATGTTTCTAAAATAAAACAAACAGTAAAAAAAAAAACAAAAAAAAAGCAAAGCATTAATACAAGGCAATAATTGCCATTATAAGGACATAAGGGCCTACCACCCATCCCTTTCCGTAAAGCAATACAGATCAGCCATCTGGATGGAGATGGTTTTACCAACAATTGTCTTCCACTGAATTTCCATATGAGCTTCTATGAGGACAGTAAATGTTAGTATGGAAAGGTTTCTTTCCCTTAGACTTCAAAAAGGAAGGAGACATTGACAGAATTGTCCTGTTGGACTGTGATCCAATTTGGCCAAGATGTAGGTGAATGGCTATTAGAACTCAATTAATTAATACAAGGCAATAATTGCTCGATGCCAAGTGAATGACAGCCATGGCCAGTGGATCCAGGTCAAAACCATGACTCCAAGCTCCCAGAAAGGGGCGTCAGCACAGAGAAGCCGAAAGCTGGGACCCTGACACATGCCGGTACTCCACAAGACTCTCCTTCTGCATGATTTAAGGAGGTCTCCATCTTGTAGGTGAGATGCCCCCCTCTCCCCTGAGGTAAACAATGACAGAGAGGATAGCCTGCACCTAAGTTGACATGCACTGCTGGTAGAACCAAGAATTTCTCTGATCTGATTGTGCAGCTGAACCACAAAAACAGGAATGGTCTTCATGGACTAAGGAATAAGGGAAGAATCATACCTCTTATATATAATTTTTATAATTAAAATAACCAATTCAAATAGGTATTTGTCCAGAACAAAACTGTGGTGGTTGTTACGTTTGTGCTAGAGTTCATTATTAAACTATTATCAAAATGGTCATTGCCTTGGTATAAAAATGATCGTTTTTGGTCCAATGTTTACAGGCAGGATGTGAAGGTCCAGCAGGTGCACACATTGGTCAGCTATCGCTAGTTTTTATTCATAAGGAAAAGTAAGCAACCACACCAAGGAAAAGGAAGTGGAGTGGTTAGTATAAGCCAAGCAGATATTGCGGCAATGTAGGAATGATCTGCAAACCACATCTGGGACTTTGAACTACACGGAGACCCAAAAAAGGGGGGATGGAAACAGGAAGCAGACATCTGGCCCATTAATGGGAGCAAGGGGCAGGTGTGTGTCAGAGCTCTAAGGAACAGCAGGCTGTGGAGGCGGCATGAGCCCACATTTGGTATTCCTGGAGGCCTTGGAGACTCCAAAACATCACCACAGATCAAGTCCGGGTACTGAGCTTTAGACCTAAAACCCTGTGTGAGGGGAAGGAGGTTGGGATTGCTGTCCTCAGGGCCTTTCCGGATGGAGGTAGCATAAGCTAGCAGTGACACTAAACGCAATGCATGGTACACAACTTTTGCCTCTGCCAGAAATTTCCTTCTGCCCATTCCCAGCCCCTTTCATGTTTCTGGGTCCTATTCTTCCTCCAGGAAGCCCTCCTTGATCATCCAACTTCTCAATCATTTCTCCCACATCTCAATTCCCAGAACACTTACTGGCTGCATCATTCGTTTGGCATCTGTCATTTATTACTTAGGAGATATAAATATATTTCATGCATATATATGTATATATATATATACACATACATCAATATCTATGCATACATAAGTATATATACATATACACGCAGACACAAGCATGTGTACTTTTATCATCAGACTATAAGATCAGAGGGAAGAGACCAGGTCTGATTTGTAAACCACTATGACCTATTCCTTCTAGCCCGGTGCAAGTGCTAGGGGTCATACAGAGCAGGTAGGAGGCAAAAACACAGAGTGCCAGGTTAGAACTGTGTGTGTCGAGCTTAGTTTTGCAATTCACTAGAGGTCTACCACCTGACAGGTCACAGGCCCTTAACCTCTTAGGCCATCTTCCCTCCTCAGAAAAAAGGGTTAAAAGTGCTAATATGTCCTCACATGATGCTGAAGAGAACCAAATTAAAGCATGGATGTGGAAGTGCTTTGTAAAGCACTATTCAGATTTAAGATAATGTTATTATTTTTCTGTGAGTTTTAATCTGGGCTCTTCCATTTAATGATGGTGTAACCTTAGGTAATTTCTTCCAAAAACCTTCACTTCTTCACCTGTAAAATAGGAAATACAATGCCTGACTCCAGGATTGTTGTAAGAATTAAATAAAATCACATATGTAAGGTGGCTAGCATGACCCAGGGCACCTAGTACTCAGAGGTGTTGGTTCCTTCTCCTGTCTTACCAGATGTACTCTATTAAGCCTTTGGTATTGTGTCCATAGCAGCACCCCGCACACAGCAGAAGTTCAAGAAATATTTACTTTTCTTGATAATGTTGCTGGTAGTGATGCTGAAGGTGTTGATAACAACTATAGGTGGAGATGACTTAATGGCCGACTAATGCCCAGCAAGCCTGGTTTTTAAATTTGGGTGCACCCCTTGAGCCATGTGCTATCTCTCCCTCTCCTTCATGACATGTGGGGTGAGGGTGGGAAGAGGCCTCCAGTCTGGCAGAGGCCCCTTTAAAAATGTACTCGGGCTCCTCCTCTGCCAACCAAGTTGCTAAAAATACTACTACAGCAAAAGCTGAAATATTTGCAGAGAAAACTAAATTTTCTGCTACCCCCACTCACTCCACTCAAATGGGTAAACTCCTGACCTGAGAAGCCCCCAGAGCAGCTCCACCAAAAGGAACAGACCTCCTACTCCCCACCCCCGTCTTACTGTGGAGTCCCTCTGTGGGCTTGAGCTGGGATGTTATGTTCAGAAGGTACCCACCCCAAGCAGGGGAAGCCACAATTACTGGCAAATAGCTTGCCATGTTCTGTGGCTTTGCTCTCTGCTTATGAAGACCAGCTCTCTCCAAAGCCCCCTCCATCTGCCCCACAAAGGATCTTTCTGTATTGGACCCCAGAGGCTTCCCACTAATCCATCTTTCATCCTCCGTTTTGTCTAACCTTCTCCTCCTCTGCTGACCCTGGCTTCCATTCTACCCCTCTTCCTCCAGTGTCCTGCTGTATGCTGCCCACCCCACTTGCAGGCCCAGCTCCCTGTCCAACCTGCGGTTCAGGAGTTCATTGGCCCTGCAAGCCTTCTTCAGCAGCTGTGGGGGCCTGCAAAGATAAAGGAGAGTTTTTTGAAATTCAAAGAGCCAAGGAAGACAACCACAGGGCCCCAGTCCAGCTGGTTACTAGGTAATACTTCAAAGATGACCTTGGCATGCAGGCCCTTGGCCAGCCAGTCTTCCCTAGGGTGTGTCATCTGGCCCTGCTCTGCCAAGGTCCAGAGCCTTGCAGAGGGAGGCAGCCTGCCCCTCAAAGCAGCCACAGCCGGGCATTCCACACTGCTCCTGTGAATTCACTGGCTCATGAAAGAATCAGAGGCTCAGAGTTCTACCCAGCCCATCTTGCTGACAGACCTTGCCACTTGCTACAGAAGAGGAACCCCTCAGCAGGGGAAATCTGTGCCCTTGGTGTGCGGTGGTGAAGGGGTCTGCTTCTGTGCATGCCTTACGACGTCAGTGTGCGGCAGTACGCCCACAACATGTGTCTCTGCGGTTGTGTGGACGGTGTCTGTGCCTCTGGGTCTATGCGTATGTGCCATTTAAATGACGCCATAAGTGTCGCTGTTTCTGCGCCTGTGAGTGTCTGTGTGCTCATTCCGGTGCCTGCTCTCCTCTCTGTCTACCTTTCCCTCACCTCAGAGCCAGCCCATCCCCCAGGGCAAGCACTGTGGCCAGTTCTGCGTGGGCGCCTCAAGTGGGCTGTTGCTGAAATGGTTGTTTTGTGGATGGAAGAGACAGTTGCTGATCTGTTCTCCCATGGGCCCGCCAGTGTGCAGACACCTCACCCCACACAAAGGTGTGTTTTAGGAAGAGGAAAGGGCTGTGCTGTGTGGGGGGGAGTTTGGGGCAGGGGGGGGGGGTGCATTGTAAAGACACCCCCCTTCAGCTCTGACCAGCAGGAAGAAAGGCCCAGAGGCAGTGCAGCCTGCAGAGGGATGTTGCCTAGCAACTTGGGAGACTTTACTGCAAACTCGCTAAATCCCGAATTCCTCAGCTCTAATTTGGGAAGAGAAAAGCACAGAGTCCAGGCCTGATATCCACTCAGCCCCCAAGTTCCTCCTTCCTCTCTCCTTTGCATTCTGAAGTTGAAGTCCCAAGAAACTGGCACAACCCAAGAGCCCAGATGTGCCCATCATTTAGGCGAGGGCCTGAGTTCCCAGGACACCCTGCCATGTGGTGGAGGTGGAGGGATGGAGGATGTGCCAGAGACAGATTGGGGAACAGATTTTCAGTTACAAGGGTGGGTGGGGCCCAAGCATGCCAGGAGAGACACCCCTACACCCCAAGCCCTGGAATCCCAGCCAGCATCCTGTTCACCCTGGGGGCCAAGCCGGCTGACCCTGTCCCCATCCTGAGTGGCCACTAGAACTTCCCTCCTACTCACTTTCCCTTTGGCAAGCCAAACCTGTGGCTCAGAAGTTCAGGCAGGAGAGAAGCACATAATAGTCATGCTATGACCAGCCAGTGGCTGTGGATTCACTGCCATTTCAGGAGCCCCTGTCCAAGCCAGAGGCACAGGCCATTTGCCCTCCTTGTCTTGCTCTGCTTCAGTCCATGGGCCTTTCTTCCCTTTCTCTTCTGGCACTTTGGCTGAGAAAGACTTTCTCATTTCTCAGAGCTGGCCCACCCTACCCACATAATACACCACATTGCCAGTTGTAGTACCCTGAGAAGTGGGGGAGACTGGCCACCACGCAAGCGGCAAGCTGCTCCTGCAAGATGCTCCTCCCATATCTTCCCTTCCCAGCCTCTCACAAAGTCCACATCCTTCCTCCATCATGGACACAAGGAGCAGATGACTTCTGACATTTCCTAATACTGGGGTTTAGGTATTTTTCTTCTTTCTGGGAGTAAGGGTGAGAGTGGTCAGTGTTCGCCTTTTTCTGAAGCAGTGTATCAAGAGGTTAGGGAGAGTCTGGTAAGGGTGTTACTCCCAAGTCCCTATCCATATATAAATACATATAGAATGGATGTTGTGCATATGTGATTTTTGTCTGTTTGGTGCTAGGTATACAGATATATGGCCAGACAGATAGATAATAGATATGTAATGCAGACATCTCAGGTAGGGTAATTGCCTGCGTGCATGTGTTTGTATATGCGTGTGTGTGTGTGTGTGTGTGTGTGTGTGTGTGTGTGTGTGTGCGAGTGCGCATAACAGAGCGTCTGCATCTATGTGCACAGTGTGTGTACAAGCTCTCTGTAGCTATTTTTGGAGGTTGTGTCTGTAAGTGTCCGCGTGTTAAAGAAGTGTACGTTCCAGTGGGCCAGGGGAGTATGGTATGTAGACATGGGGGGCTTGTGAGCTTTTGAGTTTATGTGTGACCACCACCCGGTTGTGTACTGACAACTTTCTCCATCCCATAGCAGACTGATGATGGGACTTTCTATCCGCACGTCTGAGGGGCCTTTTCTTTGTGGACAGACAGGGAGGGAAGCTAGAGAGAGCCACATTTGGGACTCCAGCTATTCTGTGGAGGTGTGGGGAGGTCGGTAACTGGTGCTTGGTTTGCTGTATTTGAGTGGGAGGGGTGTTGTCACCAGATATGAGTGTATTTGTGTCCAGGATGTCGGGGCCTCCTTCTACCTGCGCCCGCAGACATCTGCCTGGCAGTCTGCCGCCTCAGCAAGCTAGGGGTTTGCGTTTGGGAGGATGGGGAGTGTAGGAGGACTGGATGGAAGTGTGTAGGCGGAGGGGTTGGGGCTGGAGCGGGAGAGAGGCGGGAGAGCCGAAAGAGGGAGTGGTCCTCCCTCCGATCTCCCCGCCCACTCCGCCGAAGGCTTCTCCTGATTGGCTCTTGGGCCCCAGGGCTCAGGTTACATTTGCGAGCAACGCGGAGCGCGGGAGACAGGACCCGAGCGCTCCGTTGCTGGTGGCGCGGGTCGGCGGGCGCCCCACGGCGGAGTCCCCACCCAGCACCGCACAGACCCCACCCCCGCCCTGCGCCAGCCTCCGCCCCTGCCGAGGACCCCCGACACCAGCATGGACTGCTGCACTGTAAGTTCGAGAGCCTGGGGGACACGCACCCAGCTTGGTCTTGGAGCAAAGGGTTCCCAAGACCCCCTGGAGGGCTTGTCCGGGTCGCAAGTGGGCGCATAAGACCTAGGAACAATAAGACTTCTGCTGAGACGCGGGTGGTGGGTGGTGGAAGGCACCTGCCTAACTTGGAAGCCGTAGGAAAAATGCTCCCCAACTCGCGGGGGCGTCTGGGCGCCCATCCGCCAGACAGTCTAGGTTGGACTGGGAGTTCAGGGCTCTGCAGCAGAGAAGCTGCAGGTTAGACGAGAAGGGAAACTTTCCCCAGAGAGATGCTGGAAACCATCGCCAACGAAAAGCTGCGGCGACTCAGTTTCCCCTGGCTTTCTGCCCCCACCCCATTCCCCATCCCACTGCCGCCGCCGCCGTCTGTGGGCGGACAGAATGATCCTAATGACCCTCGAGGCACGTACAGCACAGGATGGGATGGTCAGCTCATATTGGTTAGCTTAGTAGTGACGATGGACAGCAAAGACCCTAGTCAGTGTGGTTCTGAGGAGGAGATGGTCCGGCCCCCAACGCCTTCTAGCCCTGGAGGGGGCTGGTAAAGTGACCGCGAGAGAGCCCTGCTGGCAAGGGAAGGAAGTGTCTGCGATTTGTCAGCGCCCACACGGAGGGAGACCTGGGTGCGCAAAGTGCCTAACGCCGAAAAGTAGGTTGCTGTTCACGACAAAGTAGGTTGTATGAAATCTGGCCCAGGACCTGGCTCCTGGCACGCTAGAGGAGTACAGTGGCCATACACGTGTAACATTTATTTGTCTGTTTATTCTTTTTTAATTATTTACTTATTTTTAGCCTCTATGTAGGGAGAAAGACCTGAAAGCCCTTGTATCCTTAGTCAGTTAGTCAGTCCAGCTAATGATACAGGAGTTTATGACTTTGCCTGCTCCCCACCCTTCACCCTGTGGCTTACAAAAGAAAACTAAAGTGAGGTTGAGAAGGAACAGATAGCCCAGTTTGTAAGAGGTGAGACTATGTCTGGATATGAAAAGGCAGAAAGAATTTAGGGGCAAGCCCTTGTGGTTATGATTTTAACTCTCATTAATATCAATTATGGTTGTCAATTTGGGAATGTTTACCATGTACCTAACGCTTTATACGTAATCATCACAACAACCTTGTGAGGTAGACATTATTTTCCCCATTTTACAGATGTGCAAACTGAGGTTTGGAAAGATTAACTCATTTGCGCAAGGAGCCACAGCTTCTTGGTGTGGGGGCAGGATTTGAACATAGCCTTGTCTGATTGGGATAGCTGTATACTTTTAACCTCTTCTAGTCACTGTTTTTTCCCTCATTGTAAAGGTAATATGCTCATAACAGAAAATGTAAAAATGAAGTATAAAAAAGAAGCATGTCAATATTCTACAATTCTACCCTGGAGAAAGCCCTGATAACACTGCCTTCCAGTCTTTTCCCTCTGTTTGTTATTCTCCAGGAAGCAATTTTTGGTTGTGATAGGAGGAATGGGTTCTTAACTGAGGCTCCTGTGTTCCACTGAGGAAGATCTCTTGACCTTCAGCAGTGTTTTCTAAAGGAAAGGAAATAGATAGTGGGTTCTGTATATGAGGGGCGGATATTGCTGAGATGGTAAGAATGATGGGGAAGGGAA